>CM055312.2:45861201-45881201 GCA_029255685.2 Silene conica | reverse complement strand
GCCACGGGCCCCCTTGACGGGAATGCATGGCGGAAAAAAAAATAATAATTTTTTGTCGATAGGGTCATTGCCATGCACCACGCCTCGGAGTGGGGGTCCTTATCCCTACGCCAACATGCACAATGGTGCCCCAACTGCTCAAGCTCTCACTACCCACTATAGAGGCTTTTTTGATAGTTTTGGTCTTGTAGCAGTGAACATTGATGTTGCAGAATAGCGATACGTTTTTGTATCGCCATTTTGGGGCATCAAATGACCTTTGTTTTGGGAGTGTTATACATGGTTGGAAAGCTCTTTTCGAGTACTTGATGTTGAAAAAAAAAATCGCAAATCCGACTTTTTTTGAGTGAGGTATGGGCCTCGGAACACGGGTCATTTTCTCAGAAGGGTCTGCTGCCTAGTGTTAGGTATTTAGACCTAATTAGACTCTCCAATGATACTAAAATTACAAGCTAATTTCATAAGGTGGTCTAAATAATACATGCATGCAAAAATTAATAAGAAGAAATTTTCTTACATTGGTAAGATGGCATTTTTGGCACTACAAATGTCTCCTACCTTTGTAGTTCTTGAGCTAAAATAGTGTAGGATGATCCTCCATAACCCAAGTCACCAAAATAGGTGACCTCCTTTGGTTGCACCCAAGACTAGCCCAAAAACACTAAGTATATTAACTAGATATAGTTTAGTGTAAACCTTGTTTTTTTATACTATAAATATTATTACTTTGATAATATAAGAAGTATATTAATTTTTGTGAATTTATTTTGATGAAGATTGATAAAATTTTGATCAATTTTAGAGGTTGAAGATGAAGATCTTAAATCTTCTATTTTTCCTCTTAAATGGCTTAACAAGAAGTATGTATTTAGAGGATTTTAATTCTCTAGATTTTTCCACTAAGAATATGTGGAATAGTAGCCTATTTATAAGCCATCAAATGTAAACAAATGAGTTTATAATACTCATAAACATGAGTGGAAGACAAAGACCTATTATGGTCACATTATCTCCATATTCTCGGTTTACATATGGTATTGCGGGTCTTATTTCGTCTTTCAACATTTGTCCTTCAAATGCTTATAAGTCGAATATTTAATTATCTTATATAATAAAAAATATTTATTTGATTATTTAACACTTAAATAATACAAAGTAGTAAATAAGATACACTTAACATTTAAGTGTCATTTTATCATTTTCAACATAAAATGAATCTTATAAAACTCGTTTAGCTAATTTTACAACTTCTTGTAACATTAATTCGCAAAAATACTTCCGCCTCATAAATAATACAAAATACGTATATATTTAGTAAATTAACTATTATTTACTAAATATCGTATTACATTTATTATTCAATTATCATATAACTGAACAATAAAATCCTGTGGCCCGAGTACCTTACTCTTCATCAAACATTAAATTCACTTACTAATAAAAGTCAACCTAAACAAGGAATTAATTAACTTGTATCTTATACAAATAATTAATTTTCCATTTGGGCATCATCCTATAGGTGTGACCTAAAGGGATCAGCTGGTTACCGCCGTCATACGACAGTAATGTCAAACTCTAGTAAGCTAATCATTACCGATTAACGTTGACCAGCTGACAAATATAAAAAATATAAATCCCTGATATTCCTTACGCGAGATTTATTATGTAAAGCATTAATTATTGTAGAGGACACTACTCCAACAATCTCCCACTTGTCCGACACAAGTGTGCGCTACCAATGCTCTTGTCCAATATTATCTCCCACTCAATGCAAGAGGTCTTTCAGGTCGTTCTTGCATGTGATCATATCATAAAGTGGTTTTCTCAATCTGGAGAATGACTGTCTGACCGGATAATCTACTATAGATCACATCCGAGCGTGGCCACGCATTTCCAGTCACCTCTCCTCGAGTGGCCTTGAGATATATATAATGACATGGATGGACAATCCTATTGACCTATTTTCTTTGTTCTATACAGATCACAATGACCCAGTAAATGTCCATCAGCCTCCTTTTACGGCGCGACCTTGGACAAAAACCAAAGCCACCGGAAAACCATACCAACTTAGACAAATAGTCGCAAGTCTAAAGAATTGACTCGAAGGAATAATTGAAATCCTCGCCACGACCAGGCAACATAAAGGACTCTATAAATGGTCACTGTCCGACAAAATGTCCCTACATTCTGCCTATGTAATCGACCAGCCATCTCTATGGTCATATGACAGTCGAACTCGTCATCTATCGCCTTACAATCTAGTCACTCCGAGACGTCACCCCATTAAGTAACTAGGGACACTATACAATGTTAATCCAGTTCACTTAATAGGGTTCAACATTGTCACTACAACCTATTTGGATAAAACCAAAGTATAACTAATATCCAGTTAGCACTGAATATATAAGAGTTGAAAAAACTCAAACGATAAATGCTATTATCATATATGTAAAAATTGATACACTATCAGATTATTACACATCATATAATCTGCAGCAATTCAATTGCCCTATTTCAATCACATTGAAACGACATGACTATCATGTTTAGCCTTCAACAAGACCTTGGTTTAAATCAATGACACCTCATTTTATCAAACCAACAATTGCTATTTCCCATTGTTTCACATAGCTGAAATCACATGTAACTTATTAATTAAGTACATGTCTAGACTTAACTCTAGACTATGGCACCCTTGCCTCGAAGATAGTTCCCTACTGTTTTCACAGTATATCATGATAGGATATGCGACTGGATGAGCTACTACTAGTCTTGCATTATTGTCAAATCCAAGCTACTTCGTATCGCAACATCGAATGTTATGAAGTACTTAATTTCCGTTGTAAAATCCGCAATGTATGACTGCCTGAAACTCTTCCAGCATATCAACTCCTCATAGCCAATACGGGATTTCAAACAATCCCTATATGTTTTAAAGGATGGTGTTTAATGTATCTTTTACATAAACAACAACAAACATTCATGTAACTCCTTACATGAATTATAAATATCAAAATATCAAAACACTTAGTTTTATTTACTTAGTTCTTCTCAAGTACTAAATAATAACTAATTTGGCTATTAAATGACCTTCACTTAACTTTGATTAATAAAAACTCACAATACTCAAACTATATAAATTGTTAAGACAATAATACATCATAGCGTAAATTAATCTGACAGCAGAAGCAAGTAGAATCAAATCTAATGAGTTCAACTTATTTGAACTAGTCAAGAATCTCATCTACATAAGACTCCTAATAAAGAGCATATATCCCTCCTTGATTTATCTAATAAATCTGGATATTTTAAGATGTATTAATATTCTCCTAATTCTTTCATCATTCCAAATGATTTGTATACAGACTATATAAAGACTCATAAGACCACCATACTCCCACTAAACTTCATGTGTAAACATAATTCCTCAACATCTTGAGAAACTAATCATTCTAACTCCATGATGCTCTCTTAAGATTTCTTCATAAGTTTGCTACAATCTTAAGATTGTAAGGATCTACAAAAAACCCTCTAAATGTGTCAAACACACTTCTTCTTCTAGAACGAGTCAAACTTGGGAAGATGGTTTTGATATCCTACTATTAAATTGACAATTATGAAATGCAACAATTGCCAGTATAATCCGAGTTTATAGAAGCATTGAAACTGGTGCAAAACCCTTTTTCACCAATTAAGCCTAGAAAACATCTTTTTATTCATGTCAATTACATTGAATAGGTCAAACTTCTTCATGTAAATATACCAGGTTATTTACCTGATAATTACACTTGAATTCTAATTCGGATTAAGATGACTTATATAGCCATTGCATAGAGTTGAAACTAGAAACAACCTTTTAAACAACCTCTTTGTAAGTAAGAGGTATCATAATTTTTAAATAACGATTTATCACCTCTCATCACTTTCAAAAAGTAACACTTGTATACTCATCTCTAAAGAGTGATGGATTTTAACCCGACCTTGTATATTCCGAACAAATATACACTCTATTTGACAATAAGAAAACAATTTTCTTGTGTCATTTGTGGCTCTTCAATATTTTCTCCCACTCTGTCATTTAGAAATTGTCATCTTTTCTATAACGACAGCATCATGAGCCACAAACACGTTATTCTCATGAACTTGTAGGATAATTGACGACATGTTTTTATTCGGACAACTTACAAATTAGGTACTATACCTTTCCATATCTAATACGGAGTGAATATGGTTATTTAAAAAGGTACTTTGACTTAGTGCGAAAAAGAAATTAGTAGACAAAATAGAAAGACCCCAATTATAAAATCAAGTGGCTCAATAAAACTTGACTAAGATACAAAACCATATCGTATAAGTTCTATATTATCTCTTTCCAACCACGCCTTATCGAATAATGTGTGTTACGGAAAGATTTTAACTTGTGATACTGTATCACATTACTTTTGGCAACAAACAAAAATCATCACTTAGTTATACTTTCCACGATCGGATCGTGAAACTTTGATCTTATAGTCTTACTGGTAATCATATTTACAATAAAAACTCTTTGATCTCATGAAGAGTTTCTCTTTATATCTCGTTTAGTAGATACGCCACTATCTTTCTAAACTGATGGTATAAGAAAAATAAATAAATGTAATCTACTCTGATTGAATTTGTTATTCGATCATACACATCCACATGTGATTAGGATGAATAACGACTCTTATGCTAAATTTCCTTTTCACCAAAAAGGTACGAGTTATCTTGCTTGGAATACAAGATTCGCATATATCATAAGATTCACAATCAAATGATTCACGAAGACTTAGTTTACACTAGTCCATGAATGCAATTTCAATTCAGAACTAAGATTAGATCGGGGTCACCAAAAAAAAATTCTAAACCTTTTATATGTTATATATATATGATATATATAAATTTATCTAGTTTAGGTAGTGAAGAATAACCAATATTTTGATTGGCATAGCCATAGATCAAATCATGACAAATTTGGGTACAACTTTTGTTTATATCACATGAGTGACCCTATGTGTCTTACATAAAACTTTTATTAAAACAAAATTCTAAACCCAAAAAAACTAGATTAATTACATTTTATAACACTTATAAGCCTCATAATGGAATGACAACTACTCTAGTTCCATTTCCTACGAGATAGTTAACATTAGTTAGAAGCTAATCGTCACACGAATATCATCTCATGAACCAATAACAATTATTATAACCACTATCGATATCAAATATTGATGAAGTGGTAGAAGTATAACTAATGTCAATCATATAGATATCTAGATCTAGAAAAGAAGGAACCTTTTAGGTGTCACACACCTAACTTTCTTATTAAAAAATTAGGGTTTTTATTTCTACTAATGTAATATTTCTATTAAAATATCGAAAAATTTGGTTAGGATTGGCCTTGCACTATGGTTTGGTGTTGCTATTCACAATAGCTTATCATGAACCTTTGCCATAAACCAAATATTTGAACCAAATTCCCTCTTGAACCCCGTCCTAATCTTAACTATTAAGATATATACATCCATCTTAGAGCTCCCACTCACTTCTAAGAAACTTAGTGAAGTGATTGTGGTCATTGGTTAATCATGATTTCAAGCAAATCATATTACCAATCAGTTCCCAACGAATTTAAGTACTTAAACAATTTAAGTATGTATAACCATTTATCTCACGAGCAATAAGATTGTAGTAATATTGTTGTAAATAAAATGATATTGTAAAATCGAAACACTTTTGATTTAAGCAAAATTCAGTTTATCCTCTTCATAAGAGATCTTTACAACAGACAATATGAGAATCAAATGTAAAT
Source organism: Silene conica (assembly GCA_029255685.2). Lineage (NCBI taxonomy): Eukaryota > Viridiplantae > Streptophyta > Magnoliopsida > Caryophyllales > Caryophyllaceae > Silene > Silene conica. Next base: position 45,875,371 of record CM055312.2, on the reverse strand, counting down.
GCATTTTTCTAATTAGCTATGGTGGTAAATCGGAGAAAAGATGAATAATCGATTAAACAAGTTACCATATACTCTTAGAAAACTATTTTTCAGGTATAACGGATTATCGATTCTATAAATGGAGGAGCGAGTTGAATATATAGTCATTGCGCGATATAAAATAATAAACGGAATAAGTGGGAAATTTAACATTCATCGTAAATAAATACTTGAAAAATAACTTCAACAAGTTTCAATAAATAGACATTTATATAATGATCTCCCACTGAATTATATAAACGATTCCAAGACCCATCTTTATATAAACACGGGCACGGTGAGCCGATTCATCCCTTATTTATATAAATTTGGTGAGTCAACAGTTTTACTGATTCTACCACTAGAACTCTTGGTTGATAGATTTTCTCAAAAAACTATCTGTTAGCCCCGGAACTAATCATGGGCACGGTGAGGCCGATTCATCCCACATTAATCCCGTTGAGTCCAACCAATTTTCACGTGTGATAACTTTTATTACCCTACTTACCCAACGTAAAAAGAGAGTACCCCGGGGAGCCGAGCCTACCTCTAATGAAGAAGGGATTCATAGGTGCTAATACTTGGTAAGGCTTTATCTCAATTTTAAAAGTGAGAGATATTATCAATTTAATTGTCTATCACTTTTAAGTGAACAAAATTGGTGAATGGTAGACAATTGAATCGATAACAACGGAAAAAAAAAAAAAATATGTAATGACGATTTGGCATGAAGATAAGAAACAAATAAAATCCTTATATGGCCACCTAGGTAATTTAATTAACTATTCTATTACACTTCGGAAACCAACTCCTTGGTCCCTAGGGTCTTCAATGAAATGGCCTCCTTCTTTTGGATTTCGGAATTCCTTTCCGAAAATAACACCGTCTTTTAGGAAACTCCGTCTTTTACAAAATCAATAATACTACTAGAAATAAAATTACATGGCAATATCCTATTATACAAATTGTAACTAAAATAAAACTATTAATTAATTACAAATTAGCGATACGAAATCGCAATAAATTACAAATTAAACCGGTATTCCCATACATTGCGGATAATACCAATTTCTACCTATGGCCATATAAGGTAAAATTACATTAATTTAAATACATTCATCCATATGAATAATAAAATGCATTGTAATAAATATGACATGCCAAATCGTCCAACTTACCAACAACGATCATGCGAGCTTGTTAAGCGGGATTTTTAACCATTAAATATTCCTAATCAATTCTTAAAACAATTTTAAGATGGATTTCTCATTATAATCTGGTCCAACCTCAAAAATGATTAGTCACACTAATTAATTTGACATTATATGGGTTTAAAATACATTTTATAATAAAAATAACATAATAATTCATGATTATTATGAAAACAATCCATTAAATTAATAAAAATTATGCAAAATAAAATTTTAAAATTTTATACATTATGGTATTGCACCAAAATGCCATGCATGTGGGAAAAAAAATGGTTATAAAATTGATTCAAACATATACCACAATATTTGTCGGTAAAATGCAATTTTACGATTTAATTCCAAATTAAATCATAAAAATTAAAATAAATTTAAATGAAAATTTTGGACATTTTAGAATATTTGCAGGAGCTTAAAAAACAAAATTTTCGTGCCCCAAAAATAAAATATTTATTTATTTTAAAATAACCATTATTTACCAATTTTTATCGAATAAAAATCAATAAACTATCTAAATTAATCACATTCACTTAAAAATTTCTATTTATCACAAATAGAACATGCATGTGGTTATTTCCAAATAAACATACATAAAATTAACATGCAACTTAATTAAATCAACTCTTAATCAATTTTAATGCATGTTCTTCCAATTTTATGTCATATTAAGTAAAAATAAGTCATAAATTTTTACATAAACTAAATTTTCGACCCATATAACTATATGACCAAATTATATACATGCAAGACCATATTTTTTTGATAAAACTAATTTTAACATAAAAATATCAACTTTACTAATTTATCTCATAAACTCATAAAATCGTCTTAAGACAACATGCATGTATGTAACAACGCTCTGATACCACTTGTTAGGTATTTAGACCTAATTAGACTCTCTAATGATATTAAAATTACAAGCTAATTTCATAAGGTGGTCTAAATAATACATGCATGCAAAAATTAATAAGAAGAAATTTTCTTACATTGGTAAGATGGCATTTTTGGCACTACAAATGTCCCCTACCTTTGTAGTTCTTGAGCTAAAATAGTGTAGGATGATCCTCCATAACCCAAGTCACCAAAATAGGTGACCTCCTTTGGTTGCACCCAAGACTAGCCCAAAAACACTAAGTATATTAACTAGATATAGTTTAGTGTAAACCTTGTTTTTTTATACTATAAATATTATTACTTTGATAATATAAGAAGTATATTAATTTTTGTGAATTTATTTTGATGAAGATTGATCAAATTTTGATCAATTTTAGAGGTTGAAGATGAAGATCTTAAATCTTCTATTTTTCCTCTTAAATGGCTTAACAAGAAGTATGTATTTAGAGGATTTTAATTCTCTAGATTTTTCCACTAAGAATATGTGGAATAGTAGCCTATTTATAGGCCATCAAATGTAAACAAATGAGTTTATAATACTCATAAACATGAGTGGAAGACAAAGACCTATTATGGTCACATTATCTCCATATTCTCGGTTTACATATGGTATTGCGGGTCTTATTTCGTCTTTCAACATTTGTCCTTCAAATGCTTATAAGTCGAATATTTAATTATCTTATATAATAAAAAATATTTATTTGATTATTTAACACTTAAATAATACAAAGTAGTAAATAAGATACACTTAACATTTAAGTGTCATTTTATCATTTTCAACATAAAATGAATCTTATAAAACCCGTTTAGCTAATTTTACAACTTCTTTTTACATTAATTCGCAAAAATACTTCCGCCTCATAAATAATAAAAAATACGTATATATTTAGTAAATTAACTATTATTTACTAAATATCGTATTACATTTATTATTCAATTATCATATAACTGAATAATAAAATCCTGTGGCCCGAGTACCCTACTCTTCATCAAACATTAAATTCACTTACTAATAAAAGTCAACCTAAACAAGGAATTAATTAACTTGTATCTTATACAAATAATTAATTTTTCCATTTGGGCATCATCCTATAGGTGTGACCTAAGGGATCAGCTGGTCACCGCCGTCATACGGCAGTAATGTCAAACTCTAGTAAGCCAATCATTACCGATTAACGTTGACTAGCTGACAAATATAAAAAATATAAATCCCTGATATTCCTTACGCGAGATTTATTATGTAAAGCATTAATTATTGTGGAGGACACTACTCCAACACCTAGACCTCGGTGTTCTTGAACTTTGGGGGTCCAAACCATGTGCCAGTTTTGCAAACCTTACATTTTTGGGTAGCTAACTTGGAGTAGTTGGTCTTAGGATCAAGAAAATATTGATTCCGACTTGTTTGGGTCCCGGAAACCGCGTTGGGGCGAGCGGTGTCTATTTGCATCATGGCCTAGGCATTGACCGAGCATTGGTGCCCATGGCTTGGGCATTGCTCGGTCATGGCCTGGGCATTGCTCGGTCATTAGTGCCCATGGCCTGGGCATTGCTCGGTCAATGGTGCCCATGGCCTGGGCATTGCTCGGTCATGGCCTGGCCAATGCTCGGTCATTGGTGCCCATGGCCTAGGCATTGCTCGGTCATGGCCTGGCCAATGCTCGGTCATTGGTGCCCATGGCCTAGGCATTGCTCAGTCATGGCCTGGCCAATGCTCGGTCATTGGTGCCCATGGCCTAGGCATTGCTCGGTCATGGCCTGGCCAATGCTCGGTCATTGGTGCCCATGGCCTAGGCATTGCTCGGTCATGGCCTAGGCATTGCTCGGTCATCGGTGCCCATGGCCTAGGCATTGCTCGGTCATGGCCTGGGCATTGCTCGGTCATTGGTGCCCATGGCCTGGGCATTGATCGGTCATTGGTGCCCATGGCCTAGGCATTGCTCGGTCATGGCCTGGGCATTGCTCGGTCATTGGTGCCCATGGCCTGGGCATTGCTCGGTCATTGGTGCCCATGGCCTCGGCATTGCTCGGTCATGGCCTGGGCATTGCTCGGTCATTGGTGCCCATGGCCTGGGCATTGCTCGGTCATTGGTGCCCATGGCCTAGGCATTGCTCTGTAACAACCCGACCCACCACCGTCGTAACACAAACCCAATAAGATGGGTGCACACTTTTGGCCCATTATTTGTCCTCACCTAAGTCCAAAAGCACAAGGCCTTGTTACTAAGGGGTGGGTGGAAGTTATTATAAACATATCACAAGCCTCACATTCTACCGATGTGGGACAACTTTCCTCTCATACTCTTGGGGTGTTACAATGTTGGGTCATGGTCTGGGCATTGCTCGATCATTGGTGCCCATGGCCTGGGCATTGCTCGGTCATTGGTGCCCATGGCCTCGGCATTGCTTGGTGATGGCCTTGGCATTGCTCGTTCATTGGTGCCCATGGCCTAGGCATTGCTCGGTCATTGGTGCCCATGGCCTAGGCATTGCTCGGTCATGGCCTGGCCATTGCTGGGTCATGGCCTGGCCAATGCTCGGTCATTGGTGTCCATGGCCTAGGCATTGCTCGGTTATGGCCTGGGCATTGCTCAGTCATTGGTGCCCATGGCCTGAGCATTGCTCGGTCATTGGTGCCCATGGCCTCGGCATTGCTCGGTCATGGCCTGGGCATTGCTCGGTCATTGGTGCCCATGGCCTGGGCATTGGTCGGTCATTGGTGCCCATGGCCTAGGCAATGCTCGGTCATGGCCTGGGCATTGCTCGGTCATTGGTGCCCATGGCCTGGGCATTGCTCGGTCATTGGTGCCCATGGCCTAGGCATTGCTCAGTCATGGCCTTGGCATTGCTCGGTCATTGGTGCCCATGGCCTAGTCATTCCTCAGTCATTGGTGCCCATTGCCTAGGCATTGCACGGTCATTGGTGCCCATTGCCTAGGCAGTGACCGAGCATTGGTGCCCATGGCCTTGGCATTGCTCGGTCATTGGTGCCCATGGCCTAGGCATTGCTCGGTCATGGCCTGGCCAATGCTCGGTCATTGGTGCCCATGGCCTAGGCATTGCTCGGTCATGGCCTCGCCATTGCTCGGTTATGGCCTGGCCAATGCTCGATCATTGGTTCCCATGGCCTAGGCATTGCTCAGTCATGGCCTGGCCAATGCTCAGCCATGGTGCCCATGGCCTGGGCAATGCTCGGTCATGGCCGGGCCAATGCTCGGCCATTGGTAGCCATGGCCTAGGCAGTGACCGGGCATTGGTGCCCTTGGCCTAGGCATTGCTCGGTCATTGGTGCCCATGGCCTGGCCATTGCCACCCATGGCCTGGGCAGTGACCGAGCATTGGTGCCCATGGCCTAGGCATTGCCTGGTCATTGGTGCCCATGGCATAGGCACTGCTCGGTCATTGCCTGGTCATTGGTGCCATGGCCTAGGCATTGCTCGGTCATTGCCTGGTCATTGGTGCCCAAGGCGTAGGCATTGCTCGGTCATTGGTGCCCATGGCATAGGCATTGCTCGGTCATTGGTGCCCATTGCCTAGGCATTGCTCGGTCATTGGTGCCCATTGCCTAGGAAGTGACCGAGCATTGGTGCCCATGGCCTGGGCATTGCTCGGTCATTGTTGCCCATTGTCTAGGCAGTGACCGAGCATTGGTGCCCATGGCTTGGGCATTGACCGAGCTTGGCCTGGCCATTGCCACCCACGGCCTATACAGTGACCGAGCATGGCCTGGCCATTGCTACCCGTGGCCTAGGCAGTGACCGAGTATGGCCTACGCAATTGGTGCCCATGGCCCTTGGTATTTTTACAAGTGTTATCCCACGATATTCTATAATGTTTTGTGCAAAATTTAAACATCCAATATTCGTTATAGCATATAACGAGTCTTTAAAAAAGATTTCAGAAGAAAATAATTTCGGGATCTGAAATGACCAAAAATAGCCAATTTTGAAGGTTATATTATCCACGTTTTTCAGGATTTTTAGGTCCCAAATAAAAACTCCCGAAATTCGTACCATTGTACCTTAGTAATGTATAAAAATGACTCAATGTGTTAAAACAAACGGATTCATCCATAATTGCCCACAATGCACTACTTAGCATTTTCAAAAACAAAAACCACGGTCAAGGCCTATACGCTTCATGTGCCCATCACGGTGGCACTTATTGATACTTGTTTTGTACTTAGCATTTTTTTTGGTACTTAGCATCCCGGTGTGTAACGCAACCTCGTGTTTTAAACCCTTAAATGTGTTGGGATTTTGGGGGAGGGACGAATCGAAGCGACATAGGGCTGAATCTCAGTGGATCGTGGCAGCAAGGCCACTCTGCCAGTTACAATACCCTGTCGCGTATTTAAGTCGTCTGCAAAGGATTCAACCCGCCGCCGGTTAAAATTAATTCAAGGCGGCCACCGCATCGCATCCGATGCGCTGGCTTAGCCCACGACACGTGCCCTTGGGGGCCGAAGCCCCTACTGTGGGTCGGCAATCGAACGGCGGGCGTATGCATCGCTTCTGGCCCGGATTCTGACTTAGAGGCGTTCAGTCATAATCCAGCACACGGTAGCTTCGCGCCACTTGCTTTTCAACCAAGCGCGATGACCAATTGTGTGAATCAACGGTTCCTCTCGTACTAGGTTGAATTACCATCGCGACACTGTCATCAGTAGGGTAAAACTAACCTGTCTCACGACGGTCTAAACCCAGCTCACGTTCCCTACTGGTGGGTGAACAATCCAACACTTGGTGAATTCTGCTTCACAATGATAGGAAGAGCCGACATCGAAGGATTAAAAAGCAACGTCGCTATGAACGCTTGGCTGCCACAAGCCAGTTATCCCTGTGGTAACTTTTCTGACACCTCTAGCTTCAAATTCCGAAGGTCTAAAGGATCGTTAGGCCACGCTTTCACGGTTCGTATTAGTACTTGATACCCGTCGTTGTGGGTGTCAAAGATAAAATTTATAAACCAAACTAAAACTATAGATAGTGATAGTAAGGGTCGAACCACAGAGAGACAAGGTTAATTTCGTTTGCTAATTTTTAATCTATAAAATAATAATAAGAAGAGGGGTGTTTTGATTGTTGCTAAGTCTAAAACAAATATAAAATAAAACAAGTAAATAAAGATGAAAATAAACTATAATAAAAGAGATGCTAGGATGTTTGGGTAATAAACAGCTAAGATAATATAAATCCTAAGTCAACATGTATTGCAGTCGCGTAAGGGGTGTAACATATCCTTTAGGTCTATGCTACCTAATAGCTCATTTCGGTCTATGCTATTAGTTCCTGGGTCTCACAATTATTGGGTGTCAACAATAAGGGTGATTCCTAAATTCTAGGTCACAAATCTTTCAGTCTTAAGTAACCTATCCGTCTTAAGATGTAAACCAATGCCCTTCCCAAATCTCTCAATCTTGGGTAGGTCAATACTAACATCCTGCAAGTCTCCTTTTGGTCTCATTGTAGGTTATTATAGTCTACAAATAAAAGCGAAACAGAATTCGAACACGAGTCGGTCGGCCGACCTATAATGGTGGTCGGTCGACCTCCTGCCTGCGACATGTTGATTCGGGAATCATACTACCTATGCATATTTACTCCCTACATCCTAACATATGAAATTAGCTACTCATAGTTATTAAAACAATTATAAAAATAGGAGTAAACATGGAAATCATAAAGAACATCAATCTAAACATGCAATAATAATAAGGAAATTAAAATAAGATGAAAAGGAGATTAGGAACTTTGGTTCCCCATGGTTAAAACAAGTCAATGAAGGGTAAAATAATCAAATAACACAATCCCAAGGAACAAAGAATAAACCTTTAGGTCAATATTCTACCCAATCCTTACGGTCTTAGGGTTCCTAGAAAAGCACTAAACTTTCGTTCAAGGGCAATCCCAAAGTTGTTGTTAAACTAATCCTATTAATCTTTCAATCCTAAGGATTAGTTCACCAACAACAATGGGGGATTGGTAATTCAATCATTAAACTTATCAAAATCAAATCTTTACCATGGTTCCCCTAATTCCTAATCACAAGAATTATCTATGCATACTTCTAATTATGAAACTAACAATAACTAAGAACATCAAAGGAATCAACATAATTAAAGATGACAATAAAAGGGAAAACATGAATTAAGAAACAACAATAAGATGAATAACAAGATTAAATTAAAAGGGAGAGATTAATTGTAGCAAACTTACAACTTAATTGGAAAATCTAAGAACAAAAGATGAAAACTTGAATAAAATCTTTTGCTAACTATGGAGTTTTCCCTAATTGGGGCTGCTTGACCTAATTTTGGAGTTTAGGTCTCCTTAAATAAGTTCTAATTACAAGATTAGGAGCAAAGCCCGTAATAAAAATCGCGGAAACACAGTGGGTCGGTCGGTCGACCTACTTTTTGGGTCGGTCGACCTCCTAATGACCTAATAACTTAAATGGGCTTTGCGGAAACTTCTGGGTCTGTGCTGTGGTCGGTCGACCTACTTTGTTGGTCGGTCGACCTGATTGTCGGGACTGCAGCGCGCGTCAATCTTAAAACAGCTGCCATTTCTTCGTTACTCATCGTAATCAAGCAATTCTTGCGGCGTTGGAAAGCTAAGAGGATAAGCTTTCACCTCCAACTGGAATCACTCCATTATCAGCTCCAGAACTCGAGATATAGCCATTTGAAACAGGCTGCAACATCGTGGATCGATTCTTTGCTTGTTAAAGCTATCTTTAGGCCTTGAAATATGCGCTAGGCTTCGTTCCTTCTTGTACTTAGTCATAAAAAGTCCCGAGGGCATAAATTTGGTATAAAATCGTCCCTTTTCCGCATAAATCTGCAAAAGAGCATAAAAATACGGAAGTAGACAATTGTTGGGAAATAAAGGCTAAAACATAGTAAATGAGCGACAAAATGCGTGTAAAAATAGATGTAAAACATCATAAAATAGGCACGCATCAAATTCCCCAAACCAAACCTTGCTTGCCCTCAAGCAAGAAATAGACTCGATCTTAACTAATGGAACGGTTTCAATCTCAGAGCGAAATTTACATGTAAGCCTAAACCAATGCTAAGTACAAAATGAGAAAGCATTTAAATCATGCAAACGAGTTATGGTGTTGTCAGACTTGCAAAAATAAAGACTATAGAGACTTTATACCATGGACTCTCGCGGTACGCTCGAGACACTCATGAAGCAAAGGGTGAGTATATGTAAAAGATAGAAAGAAGTATATTGTAATGACACTCACCTAACTGCGACCTATGAAAACATTCCTGCAATCTAACATGAACAAAAATTCTACAACTATGTAAAACAAACCCATTAAGTGACTTGGATACATGCAATTGAGGTAATGAAAGATATGTGAGGTAAAAGGTAAAAGTGGTTAAGATGTTTTTGGATACGTGGGGTTAGTAGCCCAGCTAGTAAAACTGGTTCCCAACAACAAACTTCACAACTTTTGATATTAAGGAAGTGCTCTTTTGTAGCACAACTCTCACATTATAAATAAGAAAGGACTCCCAAATATTTTGAATGAAGTACGGGAGTGATAATATATAAAAGAAGGGGATTTCAGAACAAAATTTTTTTTTTTACTCTGATACTGTCAGTTGGTCGGCCGACCTATGATGGTGGTCGGTCGACTGACTTTTGTACGTTTTTGACTTTTTTCGTTTTTTTTTTCCTTCTTTTTTTTTCTTTTTTTTTCTTTCTTTTTCTGTTCTTTTTCTTTCTCTTGTTTTCTTTCTTTCTTTTCTCTTTTTGCTCAAGATAGCATACAAACCAAGATGCCTCAAAAAATAATCCAAAGACCACAGATACTAGCTTGGAAAGGTAGGCTAAGTATGGGATGTAGTTTTGGGGGAATAAAAAGGCAATTTTGGCTATGTGAAGCTTATGGGTAAATATGAGAAAAGGGATCCCAAATGCACGTATCAAGACTCACAAAACGAGAAAGTAAAACAAGTATATAGCAATTCAAGTTCATGTTTATGCATATTGATGTAACATGTTCCAAGGGGAGTACTACTCACATCCTAGACAACTGGTTTAAGAATGAAACCAGGAAATAAGCTCTAAACCTTAGAATGTATAGTAGGTTGCCAAGGTATAAGTCAAGTCTCAAGATATACAAATAGTTTGACAAAAACTCGTAGATATGCAAAAGACTCTCATACTAAAACAAGTTGACAAGGCAAGGTAAAGGCATAAACATGTAAGATAGCAAAGATCATCCTTGAAATACTATCGTTCCGACTCGACTTATATGCTAAAATAAACGTGCATTTTTTTGAAAGTTTTTGAATTTTTCTATTTTTTTTGGATTTTTCTTGTATATGCAAGGAAAATAAAGAAAAGAACAATGCAATACGGAAATGCAATAAACGTGTGACAGAATGTAATGCATGTGACACGAAACCAAATTCCCCAAACCAACCCGCACAATGTCCCCATTGTGCATTAGCCTAAGTAAAGGTTTCATAAAAATAAAAGAAAGAATGCAATAAAAACCAAGGAAAAACTGGAAAGAACTCACTGAGTTATAAAGCGCATGAGAAAAACCTCCCCAAACCAGCGTAAGCTGGGAGATTTTGGTGGCTAGCAGTGCCACTCAAGTACCCAAGAACGGTTGCACGGTTCCTGAGGAAGAAATCGAAAGACTGCGACAGATCGGTAGGTCGACCGACCAAGAGAACAGGTCGACCGACCTTCCTGTAAAGTACAGAAAATTTCAGCAATGCGGCGACTAGGTCGACCGACTGGTGTAACTGGTCGGTCGACCGTCTTTGTCCCAGTGGTCTTCGTTTCTTCGTTGAACCTGAAAAAGCAAGAAAAAAAAATATATGTGCCCGCAAATGCGCGAGATTCCAGAAACAAGTCTTAAAGTCTTAACTACGCAAGCACAAAAAAAATTGTCCTAAAAACTTAAAGAAAGCAAGCTAGAAAGTCTTAGCAAAATAAAAAAAATGTCTTAAGAAAAACAGAAACGAGCAAAAAGAAGAAGTCATCCGCGAAGGATTCGGCGTTTCTTTGACCAAGGGCTCTGACTACAGGCTACTCCTTCAGCTATGGTGATTTGGGTAGATGAGTTTCTCTCCACCATGTAGATGGGTGGGTTATCATCCACAGCTCTAGCCATCCATCTCCCGGAGTTGTTGACTCCCAAGTCGTGGGTCGACACCTTCCTCGGCTTCTTCTTCTTAGGGCTCTTTTCTTTAGCCAAATGATCACTTGCTTGAGTGACCTCGTTCTCTACATCATTTGATCGAGTAAGTGGTACTACTCGATCGAGAACATCTCTCTTCCTATCGCCTATAGACTCTATCACTAGAGTTGCAATTTCTGGAGCATCCAAATCAGCCTCCTGAGCAAGAGATTCACCTGCACATGCCTCAAAACACATCAAAGCCTCCGAAGGATCCTTTGTAAAGGATCCTTGCATAGAACATTCACTAATATTATTAAAAACATCAGGAATGTCAAAAAATGAATCCTGCAAAAAACAAGGTTCATCAACAGAGGGTTCAATCATGTTAGGAACATGTTCATCACTAATACCTATAAAAATAGGTTGGTCAGTCAATGGGTGAAAGTCTAACTCATTGGTTGTTTCTAGATCCAAGTTAGTATCATCAACGGGGAGGGAGAGGGGATCAAGTAACCTATCATTCTCATCCTTAAGAATGAGCGACTCTTTAGTAATGGGTGTGATGGGATCACACTTGACAGAAATATCTGGGTTACTAATATCAACGCCCTCATACCTCTCCAAGATTTTTTTGAACTGATGCTCCAACATTAATTTCTCCAAATGATACGGAAACGGGACCACAATGCTTGCCGCGGAATCAACAATCTTTGGCTTTTTTAACTTCAGAATCTCCGTCGAGTCATTGATGAGAGGAGAGTTAGGTAGCTCAGGAGGCGAATCCACAATTTGCTCAGGAACACTGGTCGGTCGACCTGGTATAGCGGTCGATCGACCAGGCTCTGTATCATCGAAAATTTTCTGTTCTGCAGAAACTGATCTCACGTCAGGTGTTGAGGTCGGTCGACCTGATGTTGTGGTCGGTCGACCTCCTGACCTGTGCACGGGATCGATTTCTTCGTCTTGAACTTCGGCAGAATCATCCTTTGGAGTTGGTCCCTCAGAAGCTTTCTCAAGTTCTTCGGAAGAGGCGTTATTGGATGTTTCAAGTGCGGCAACATGAGTTATTTCAATACTTGTTTTTAGTGAATTCTCCCGTGAATTTCCATTTTCAGTTCTATGAACCGCAAACTCCTCGATAAAATCCCAGCCCTTGTCATAAGCTACATTATGAAATCCACCGTTTGTAAGACTGGCTCTGTAGTCATCACACAAAGAGTTATAGAATTGTTTGCAAAGGTACCACTCCTCAAAGCCGTGGTGAGGAACGGATCGAACCAACTCCTTAAAACGGGCCCACACTTCATGAAATTCCTCATCAGATCCTTGCCGGAACATATAAATTTGATCTCTCATAGCATCGGTTTTTGCCGGCGAAAAGTACTGTTTGCAAAAAGCCAATGCCAGAGATGTCCAATCTGTAATTTTAGCCGCTACCCTATCAAGGTAGCGGATCCAATCACGCGCAGAATCTTTCAAGGAGAAAATAAACAACGTCTCCTTAACCTTATCTAGCGCCACTCCAGCCGGTACGGATGTGGAACAACAATAATCTGTAAATAGCACCAAATGCTTTAAAGGGTCCTCATCTGGTAAGCCTGCAAACTGACTTTGCTCCACCAATTTGATATGGGAAAGTTGAATTTCATAGGGGAGAGTAAATTCCTGTGGAAGGTGGTGTGTTGCTGGATAAAGATTACCATAAACAGTAGACATGATCGCAATGGCACTGAGAGTACTCAAGTCTTCCTCTCAAAAATCTTTCTTCTAAAACAAAACTAGAAGAAAAGGTAAGAAACGGTCTTAAGGAAACTAAGTTCCTTAAGACAAGAAAAATAAACTAAAAATTAACAAACAAAATTATACCGTCTCCCCGGCAACGGCGCCAAAATTTGATACCCGTCGTTGTGGGTGTCAAAGATATTTATAAAACAAACTAAAACTATAGATTGTGATAGTAAGGGTCGAACCACAGACCCACATCTGTTACTCACTTTAGACCTATTGCTTGTTGCAATGTGATTTACAAAGTTATTTCAAAGCTTCTCTGCAATAGACTTGCTAATGTCTTGCCTGATATTGTTCATGAAAACCAAGGTGCCTTTATCAAGGGGAGGTCCATCATGGAAAATGTCCTAATTTGTCAAGATATAATCCATTTGTATGGCAGGAAAACAGTAACTCCTCGATGTCTGTTCAAAATTGACCTTCAGAAAGCTTATGATACTGTTGAGTGGAACTTTGTTGAACAGTTGCTGATTGGTCTAAAGTTTCCTCCTCATTTTATAGGCCTTGTTATGCAATGTGTAAGGTCCCCATCTTTCACTTTGTCCCTTAATGGTAGTAACTTTGGCTACTTCCATGGGAAGAGGGGACTTAGGCAAGGGGATCCTATCTCCCCTCTATTGTTTACCTTGTGTATGGACTATTTGTCTAGGCTCATTAAGTTTTCCACAATGAGGTGGCCTTTCCAATACCACCCCTTGTGCAAGAGCTTAAAGCTTACACACCTCATGTTCGCAGATGATCTTCTTATGTTCTGTAAAGGGACACCTTCCTCTATTTTGCTGCTAATGAGAGCTTTCTCATCTTTCTCTCATGCTTCTGGACTCAAGCTGAACCCTTCTAAATCTGAGATCTTTTTTAATGGGGTGGATGAGGAGCTTAAACTTGGGATTACTCAGGCTACTGGCTTCAGGGAAGGTACTTTCCCTTTCAAGTATCTAGGGATCCCTATTCAGCCTGGAAAACTGACCAAGGCAGATTGCAACTCTCTTACTGAAAAGATAGCAGCCAGGATTAGAGGGATTGGTGCTAAGAAACTCTCCTATGCTGGGAGAGTCACTTTAATCAACTCTGTGTTAAACTCTTTGCATAACTACTGGGCTCAG
>CM055312.2:45793701-45853701 GCA_029255685.2 Silene conica | reverse complement strand
GAAATGATGTTCCAATGCTTTCATCAGTGAAAGGATGGTTAGGTAACCATTTTCAGATGAAAGATCTAGGAAATGCACAATGCATATTAGGTATCCGGATCTATAGAGATAGATCCAAGAGGATATTGGCACTAAGTCAAGAACCTTACATCGATAAGATTCTTCGACGGTTCAGCATGGGAAATTCCAAGAGAGGGTTTATCCCCATGGGAAGTGGCATTATATTGAGAAAGTCTCAATCACCCACAGAGCCCAAGGATGTTGAACGCATGAAAACGATCCCTTATGCTTCCGCCGTGGGATCTATCATGTACGCCATGATATGCACTCGTCCTGATGTCTCGTATGCTTTGAGCATGACTAGTAGATATCAAGCAAATCCAGGTGAAAGTCACTGGATTGCTGTCAAGAACATCCTTAAGTACTTAAGAAGAACTAAGGATTCATACTTAGTGTTTGGAGGGGAAGAAGATTTATGTGTAAAGGGTTACACAGATGCAAGCTTCCAAACAGATAAAGACGATTTTAAATCCCAGGCTGGATTTGTCTTTATCTTGAATGGTGGTGCCATTAGTTGGAAGAGCTTCAAAGAACCAGTCGTTGCGGATTCTACAACGGAAGCAGAGTACATTGCAGCATCAGAAGCTGCTAAAGAGGCAGTATGGATAAGGCAATTTATCGAGGGACTAAGGGTAGTTCCAAATGCTGAAGATCCTATCACCCTGTACTGTGATAACAGTGGTGCTGTCTTTCAGGCTAAGGAGCCGAAGTCTAGTAATAAGTCTAGACATGTACCAAGAAAATATCATGTAATACGGGATTTCATTGATAGGAAGGAAATAGCGATATGTAAGGTTGGGACAGACGATAATGTGGCTGATCCTTTAACCAAACCCTTGTCGCAAGCTAAGCATGATTCTCATGCTCGTTCTATGGGTCTTAAGAGTTTACCCAATGTGTAACCGATTATGCGATATGAAATGAAAAATGTTGTTTTTACGTTCATATAAGATAATCTCGTTCATCATTTAAAGTTTTATACAACTTGTTTATTTTATATACTTTGTTAAGTCCAACAGGATTGTAGGACAATTGTTGAACCCTGTTCAAGTGAACTGGATTAACTTAGTATTGCCCCTAGTCACTTATATGAGGTGACGTCTCGAAGTGACTAGATTATGATGCGATTGATGGTGAGTTCTTACACCATAGAGTCATAAGGGATGACTAGTCGATCATATAGACAACTGTAAAGTACACTTGTGTCGGGCAGTGACCGCTTATAGAGTTCTTTAGAATTCAATGGAGCCTGGTCGTGGCAAGAGCTGCTATATATATTCTTATGAGTCGATTCTTAGACTGGAGACTGGTTGCTCTAGAGGTAACATGGTTCAGAATGACTTTGATTTATATTCTACGATCTTCCGTAAAAGGGGTCAAATGGATATATTTTGGGTCACAATGGATGATGTTGACCAAGGAGAACAGTTGGAAAGAAATTGTTCTGCCCCTTGTCAGGGTTATCTTAAATCTCAAGGCCACTCGAGGAGTAGTGAACTGAAAATGCGTGGCCACGCTCGGAGACTGTCTATGGTAGATAATTCCGGTCAAACAGTTACACTCCATGTCGAGGAAAACCACTATTGATTTGATCACGTGCAAGTACGACCTGAAAGACACCTTGCATTGAGTGGGAGATGATGTAATAGAACAAGAGAATCGGTGATCCACACTTGTGAGGACAAGTGGGAGATTGTTGGAGTAAGTGTCCTCGACAATAATGTGATCACGTCAATTATATTATTAATTGACAAATCTCTATAAAAGAATATTCATGGGATGATTCTTATCATAAGTCAACTGGTCAACATTAATCGGTAATGATTGGCTTGCTAGAGTTTGACATTACTGTCGTAATGACGGTGGTGACCAGTTGATCCCTTTAGGTCACACCTTTAGGACAGCTATCTCAATATTAAATGTAACAACTGTATATTGATACGAGTTGATACATTTCTAGATTGTGAAGGAAAGAGGAGATAATTTATAATAAAGATTGTAAATTATTTTAGTGATCGAAGTGTCATCACTATCAATTATTGTTTAATGAAACATAATAATTAAAATGAATGAATCGAATAAACTACAATTGTTGTAGTTATAGAATGCGATTAAATAATTATATGAAATTATTTAATTACTAATTTACGATAAAAGGTTTAAAATGTTAAACTACGTAAATAATATAATCCTAATGTTAAGTCACGGATATGATCCGTTTTGGTCATGGTGACCGTGTGATATGTCACACTTAGACACACATTTTACATAAGACATTTTATGTTAGGAACATTAGGATGACAAGGCATTAAATGTGTTAATGCATGCTTGAGACATTTTAGAGGATTGAGTGCCAATCTATTGGGCACTCTACCCTTGGTCTCGGCCGTCCCAAAGAGAGAACAAAAGAGAGTTCTTGTTCCCTCTTCTCCAATTCATTCATTCACACATTCTATTAGGGTTTTTATGTCTTTGAGAGAGAAAGAAAAGAAAGAAAAATAAGTTCATTTTTCTCAAACCCTAGCCGTGTACTTCCTTCAATCTAGTAAGCTTGTGTGTTGGTTCTAGCAAAACAATATACAAACATTGAGAGTTAGTGTGTCTTGGTGTTCATCTTTTGGAGGCCATCATCTCTTTGAAGGTTCAAGGAGGATCATCCACACATTAAGCTCAAGAACAAGTGAAGAAGGTGACTTCACTTGTGCCCTTATTTTGCCGAGATATCCAATGTAAGGGAGCTCATTCTTACTCTTTATATCTCGTCATAATCACTAGTTAAGCATGCTAAAGATCTATAATTTATATGATATATAATAACTAGTATGACTATTTAGGTATATGAACCTAACAGTTGGTACCTCTCAGAAGTCCATAAACAGAGCTGATAGAATAATTCATTTGAGTATGATAATCAGGCAAAACAGAAGCAAGCATGATCTTACACTTATTTATTCTCTTCCATGTCCAAGACACATCCAAGGGTGGAATGTAATCAGCCCATGACTGTCCTTTCAGGTAAATACTATGCACCCATCTCACCCATAAAAGTTCAGGTTTAGAGACAACCCACCAGGCAAGCTTGCCAATGGCAGCTTTATTCCAAATAGCATCCTTCCTTAACCCCAAACCCCCTTCCTTTACTGGCTTGCATATAGTTTCCCAAGCAACTGGAGGACTCCTTTTATACTCAGTGCCCCCATCCCATAGGAAATTCCTACAAAGTGCTTCAATATCTTTGATTACTGCCGCAGGGAGAATGAAGATAGTGGCCCAATAAGTATGTAAGGTTTTAAGGACAGACTTCACAATCACCAATCTACCTGCATATGAGAATTTCCTTGCTCCTATGATACGAATCCTTTCCATAAGCTAATCAATGATTGGCCTACAGTCCATAGCATTTAACTTGGTTGGTTTGACTGGAACCCCCAAGTACCTGAATGGTAACTTCCCTTCAATACAGCCAGACACCTGGAGCACATCAGTTTTCACTGTCTCAAGAACACCATTAAAGTATACATTTGATTTACCAGGGCTCATTCTCAACCCAGAGGCTGCTGAGAAGGTGGCAAAGGTTCTAAGAAGCACCATAATAGAACTAATATCTCCTTTGCTAAACAATAGCAGATCATCAGCAAACATCAAGCTAGTAAGCTTCATAGGAGCACATAAATGATGGTATTTGAAAGTGTTAGTCTTGGTAGTATGCTGCAGCAGTCTAGTCAGATATTCCATACAAATAGTAAACAGAAGGGGAGACAGAGGGTCTCCTTGTCTCAAGCCTCTTTTACCCTTGAAAAAGCCAAAAGTATCCCCATTCAGACATAGAGAAAATGAAGCACTTGTAACACAAGCCATGACCAAGTCAATGAAACCCTGGGGGAAATTAAGAGCATTCATCATTTGAGCTAGGAAATCCCACTCCACAGAGTCGTATGCCTTTTGAAGATCAATCTTAAACATACATCTTGGTGAAACTGTCTTCCTGCCATAGAGTCTAATAAGATCTTGGCATATGAGAATATTCTCCATTATGTTTCTCCCTTGTATGAAACCACCTTGAGTGGGGGAGATAATATGAGGAAGCACCTGAGCCAATCTATTACAAAGGATTTTGGAGATGACTTTGTAGACAACATTGCAACAAGAGATTGGTCTGAACTGGCCAACAGTCTGAGGGTTTGCTACCTTTGGAATAAGAGATATGTTAGTGGTATTCATTTGCTTGAGCAATTGTTTTGACCTGAAGAATTCCAAGACTGCTTCATACACATCTTCTTGAACATACTCCCACCCTGCCTTAAAGAACTGGCTCGTATATCCATCAGGCCCAGGAGCCTTATCATTGGGTATACTAAACAGGACTTCTTTAATTTCTTCCTTGGTTACATTGGTTTGCAATATCAGAGAGTGGGCTTCAGTGCATTGGGAACCTTGCTTAACTATCTGATGGGAGATAGGGGTAGTAGCGTTGCTGGTACCAAGCAACTCCTTATAAAACTCCAAAAAACTAGCCTTAATAGAGGTTGGGGTAGTATGGAGATTTCCTGCATTATCAATAATTTGATAGACTGTATTCTTCCTCCTTCTTGCTTTCAGGAGCCCATGGAAATACTTAGTGTTTTGGTCCCCTTCCTGCAACCAATGGGCTTTGGCCTTTTGCTTCAGGAAGAGATGAAGATGCTGCTTAAGAATGGTATACTTCCCATTTGCCTCATACTCTTGCTGCATCAGAGATGGGTCCCCTGGATGCTGAACTAGAGCATGTTGGCATTCCAGTAAAGCTCTATGAGCCAGTGCAGTAGCCCTTTCAATATCTGAGAAATGTACATTATTCAGATGTTTCAGAGGGAGCTTTAAGGCCTTGAGTTTATTGACCAGCAAATATTGATGAGTACCATACTTGTCAGAGGTCCATTGCTGTTGGACTGTTGCTTGAAATTAAGGAATATGACACCACATATTAGCAAACTTGAAAGGTCTATGTCTTTGCTCCATATTCTGCCCAGATTTAAGAAGACAAGGGTTGTGATCATAGTCACCTTCTGGCAAAAAATTAGCTTGCATATCAGGCATTAAATAATCCCACTCCTCATTAGTAAACACCCTGTCCAACTTGGAGTATACTCTGTCATCTGGACATTGTTTATTTGTCCATGTATAATAGGCTCCAACTGTGGGACATTGCATAAGCTCACAATACGAAATACAATCTTGATAAGGGGTAGCCTCCGCCACTGAAAAACTCCCCCCCAATCTGTCCTCTGGTTGCATCACACAGTTGAAGTCCCCTCCAATGACCCAGGCACCAGTCATAGAATCTGCCAGCCTCCTAAGATTGGCCCACAGACTTTCTCTTGCAGTGATACCATTTAAAGCATAAACCATTGTGCAATGAAAATTCTTCTTACTTGGGAGATGACAAACAGAGATATGAATATATTGGGGGTCATACTCCAGAAAACCAACCTGAAACTCCAAATGATTCCAACCTATCCATACTCTCCCTCCTGGATGAGTATGTGTATTGGTACTTATACTCCATTGATCAAAGATAGCCAGGACTTGCTGATGTTTTTGGCTTTTTATTTTAGTTTCAAATAAAGCAAAAAGGCCTACATTATTATCTAACAAAAACTTATTAATTTCACGCTGTTTCTGTACATTGTTTATACCTCTGATATTCCAAAGGCCTATTATCATTGATCCAGAGTGGGGCTAGAAGGTCTACTAGTGTTAGCATTCATGTGCCCAGCCACTATATCTTTGAATGAAGGACTCCCTGGCCTCCCTGGACTCCCTGATCTCCCTGTCTCATCTGAATTGAAATGCAGTGGCATGCCAAACCTAGGCTCTGCCTGAGCTTCCTTCTGCTGCTAAGTATCTTTCTGTGAGCCTCCAGCACTACCATTAGAAGATGATTGTATGCTCACTACACCCTTCTGTCTCCATACTTTCTGAGGTAAAACATTCTTCTTAATTGTTGTAGCTTTCCTACACACAGTTGCAGTATGCCCAATACCTTTGCAAGCAGTACACCTATGGGGAGTCCACTCAAACTCCACCATAATATCTAGGATTGTCCCATGCTCATCTTTAAGGCGAACCTTACTTGGAAGTTTTTGATCCACCTGAACTTCTACCAGGACTCGGGCAAAACCAAGTCGAGTCTTAGCTTCAGTAGTAGGGTCCATCCTTAAGTATTTCCCTACCCTGCTGGTAATTTTAGGAATGCTTGCTCCCCAAAATTTCAATGGAAGCTTGTGTAGCCGCATCCAAGTTGGAACTGATTTCACATCCTCTTTTTCCAAGTCTACCTCTGGTAACCAACGCTTGATTATGACTGGTTTGCTATCAAACATGTGTATCCATGCCTCTAACACAGCCTCTTGCATTGCCTGAGTTTGAAATCGGACAATAAATACCCCATTAGGTAAGAATGACACAGATTCAATCTTATGTTGCCTCCATATACGATGCAAGTAGCCTTCAAATACTGGCCATGGTGGGTTCGTGCCTATCACAAAACCATACACAGCAAACTTCCAAAACTCCAACTCTTCCTTAACATCATCTGCTGTAATTTCAACCACATCCTCTTCATCATCTATTATGGCCTCAATTCTCTTGCCATGGTGATCAAACCACTCATTCATGTGAGCATCAGCAGTCCCTTGGATCCCAGGGCTATCATTGTGTTGGGAAATGTGTCCTCAACAATAGTGCGATCACGTAATTAAATCTCATAACGAGAATGCGCATGGGATGATTCTTTATCATAAGTCAACTGGTCAACATTAATCGGTAATGATTGGCTTGCTAGAGTTTGACATTACTGTCGTAATGACGGTGGTGACCAGTTGATCCCTTTAGGTCACACCTTTAGGACAACTCTCTCAATAATAAATGAAATAACTGTATATGATACGAGTTAGTTCATTTCTAGATTATGAATAAAATAAGGAGATAATTTATAATAAGATTATAAATTGTTTTAGTGATTGAAATGTCATCACTATAATTTATATGTTTAAGAAACATGATTAAACTTGAATGAGTTATTTTAACTACAATTGTTGTAGTAACAAAATTGCAATTAAATAAATATATGTAATTATTTCAATTACTTATAAATTTACGATAAAGATTTAAAGGTTAAACTACGTAAACTAAGTCGTCCTAACTAATTTGTATTGGGTCCGTTTTGTTTGTGTGGACCGTGTGATATGTCACACACATACAAATATACAATATTACATACATTAGTTAGGAACATGTATGAGACATGTCATTTAATATGCAATTAGGCATGAGGGACATTTGAAAGGATTTAGAGCAAATCCATTGGGCATGCTAACCCATGTCTCGGCCGAACCAAATGGAAGAACAAAAAGGAAATTTGTTCCTTGGTTCATACTACTCATTCATTTTTCACACTACACTTAGGGTTTTGGTTGTTTAGAGAGAACAAAAGAAAGAAAATTAATTCATATTTTCTAACCCTAAAACCGTGTGCCTCCTTCTCAATCTAGATGGTTTGTGTGTTCATTCTAGCAAAATAACATACAAATATTGTGAGTAGTGTGTCTTGGTGTTCATCTTTTGGAGGCCATCATCTCTTTGAAGGTTCAAGGAGGATCATCCGTGTGATAAGCTCAAGAACAAGTGAAGAAGGTGACTTCACTTGTGCCCTATATAAGCCGAGATTTTCAATGTAAGGGAATCATTATTCTTCACATATCTCGACATATACTTTATTAAGCATGCATAAGATCTACTAATTATAAGATAATTAATATTAGTATGACTAAATAGGTATAAGAACCTTACAATTGGTATCAGAGCAATAGGTTGTTTGCATGCTTTCCGTTTACGTTTTTACGGAGTTATAGTGATAACAAAATAAAATTGGATTTTTCGTTTGATATATGATATGCACGAAATTAATTTAGCATGAATACCTACTGTTTTCTAAATTTTTTTAGAATCTTTGGAATATATTTTGCATGAATATTGGTTATTGGTATATTAAATCTCGGTTTTAATATGTTTTAATGGTTAAAAATGTTTATTTTTGGGAAAAATAGTTAAAATAAGCTTCTGGCCGAGATTTTTCAGTATGTTATCACATGTATTTTCTATAATATGAATATGATTTTTTCGTAAATTATGGACTTATAAATCGTGTGATATGAATTTTAAGTGTTAAAATGCAATAAGATGAATAAAAATGGGTTAAAATAGTTATATTATGAATTTGACTATAAATATTTATGAGGATGTCACATGCAATATTTAAAATTTATGTTGAATTTTCCAGAAATTTATCTCAAATATTGCAATATTATAGATTTTTAATGTAAAAATCGGGTAATTAGTGACATAATTTCGACTTTAATAGTTTAAGTTGGAATTTGGCCATAAAAATTTAACACGATGTCATATATATTATTTCCATCATGTATAAAATTTTCGAGAATTTTATCTTATTTTATGCTTGAGAAATAATTTTAAGGGTTAAAATCGTACGATATATGACGAAAATCGTTAAAATTTGCAAATGTTGTTGAAATGGCCGAAAAATGTAACCCATATTAGTCATATGTGATATGTTCATCATGAAAATATTCTTGGGAGCCAAAAGTTTCAGATTTGATTTAATTTTATGTTGTTAAAAGTAGCATTTAAAGTTAAATAAAAGGAGTCATGCTTTTAAATTTCGGCTCATTGGGCAGTGTACCATTTAATTTTCTGTCCATCTTGTGTTCTTAAAATGTTTTGGAAGGTATAAAAACATTATTAGTATTTAATTTGCATTTATGAAGTTAATTATTGAATTTTCCGACTTAAAATGCTCGTTTTACGTGTTATTTTCGAAATAATGTTAAAACCGTATAAATACTAATATTTTAACATTCTGAAAATTTTAAGAAAATTCTGGATTTTTCAAAATTTGAATTTTGAATTTTCGAAATTTTTATGACTCTTTTGAATTTTTATATTATTTTTCCCGTAAAACCGAGTAATACCGATCAATATTGAAATATATTAAGTTAAGTCATGTTCAAAGTTTGAGTAAGACTAAATTTTGAATCCTATAAGAGTTGGGATGATTAACTTAAGGATGAAAACCGTTTCATATAATGCATAAGTGTTGTTAACCGTTAAAACACGCGATTCCATAAACCAAGGTTTGCGATAACTATTTAAATAAGTGTTTAAATAGGACGATTTGGCTTAGGGTTTGCATGTTAATTCATATTTATAAAAGCATTGCATATTTTATATTATGAATGTCATGATTTATTTTTACGTAATTTTGGGAATTATGTAATTTACTTAGTATGGCCTTAGTTTTAAATCGGTATTTCCCGTAATGTAAGGGGTTACCGATTCGGTTGTAATTTTGTGATCTCGTATCACCCAATTGTAATTATTTCTATTTTATAATGTATAAAGTAGACTAGAAAAGTTGTAACATTTGTAAAATTCCGGAGTTCCTTGAAGACGGTGCCATTCGGAAAGGAGTTCCGACAAGACGGTGTTTACCTCGAAGTGCGTGCCGCGTGAAGTTCAAGGGACCAAAGGAGTTGGTTTCCGAATTTGTACTTTGTTATTTCTTTTCTAGGAAAGGTCATACTAGGGTTTATTTATGCTTTTATTTTGCTTTTATATGTTTGCATGCATAGCCAAATCGTCATATATCGTCTCATGCATTTTTCGATTTTATCGACCTAGTCATTTATTTTATCGATAATTCACCGACTTAGTTCACTTAAACGGAGATAGATAATAATTTGACTAGATCTCTTACATATAAATATTGAGACTTAGCCTTACCAAAAAGTACGGACCCATGAATCCCTTCTTCACAAGAACGTAGGCTCGGCTACACCGGGGTACTAAAATTGTCACGTTGGGTAAGTGGGGTAATAAGATTACACCTTGAAATTTGGTTGATCTCAACGAAAGTATTCGTAACCGTAGTTGCAATAAGTTCGGGCTAAAGATAATTTTAAGAAAATTGTCGACCGAGAGTTCTAAGAGTAGAACCGATTAAAGAGTTAATCCACCAAATTATACCGATACGGGTTAAATCGGCTACACCGTGCCCGGATTAGTATGGGTTTGGGTCTCGGGATTGTTTACTTAATTGGGTAAGAGATCATTAAGTAAATATACTTAACATGTTTAAGTTTCTTAAAATTCAAATTATGAATTTAAAATGATGTTGTTTATCCTTTTATTATTGTAGTTTAATTTTCGACATCATCAATGGCAACCAACGCTCCACCTCTCACTAACGTATCATGGCTTCGATCCTTTATGGATCGTTGCAAACTCGATAAGCATGGTTCCAATTTTAAGGATTGGGATGCGCAATTACTTTTGGCCGCTCAAGGTGACGATAAGAGTCGTTACCTATCCGAAGCCGCTCTTCCCGCTCCAACCGCTCGTTCCGCGGTCGGAACTCGTGAGGCCTATGAAGCCTACATCAAAGAGTCCTCCTCTCTTAAAAATGTGCTCATCTTCTCCATGGAGCCGGATCTCCAAAGGAGTATGATAAAGTTGACCACATCGTTGAAATATACACCAAGCTTGCGACCATGTTTTCGCAAACTCCTAGGGTGATTCAATATGAGGCGGCTTCCGCCTTCTTTGACATTACTTTCAAGGAAGGGCAAAAGATAAGCCCTCATGTGCTCAAACTCGTTGAGCTCGCGGAGACTCTAAAAGCTCAAAATGTTGATGTTCCCGTCTCTCTTATTATTGACCGAGTTCTTCACTCACTCAATAAGGTTAAAGCGTATGCTCAATTCCGGGTGAATTTCAATATGCGAAACCAAGAGACCACGTTGGATGAGTTGCATAAGATGCTAGTCCAAGCCGAAAGGGACATGGGACTTCATGAAAGTTCCACCAAGGATGTTTTGAACATCGAAAAGAAAGGGAAAACGAGCTTCAAAAGGAATGCCTCGAAAGGCAAGGGCAAGAAAACGTTCAAGCCCAAGGCGACCAAAGAAAAGACCTTTTCGAAAGGCGCTTCCACCTCGTCTTCGAAATCCGAAGACAAGTGCCACTATTGCACGAGGATCGGTTATTGGAAGTGTAATTGCCACAAATACTTAAGCGATCTCAAAAATGGGAAGGCAACCGCCGTAGGTTATAATACTCGTTTACTTTCATGTTCTTTTGTTAACTTTTGTATGGCGATACAAGTTGTTGACTATCACCCCTTTTAAATTGTTTTAAAGGGGCATCTTATAAAGATAAGGACAAGGAGGAGGAAACATGAAGTTCCTTACTTGGATGGCTACGGTAGCATCCAATTGATCGAAGACTTGAAGAGCTAGGCTCTAATTTTCATATCGTCTTCTTTCATATTTTGCATTTTACTTGTGGAACAATTTATTTTCTTGTAAGACAAGGATTAAAATCCTAAAACAATGGTTGTAGTTTTGGATATTGGTGACTTGGTTTTCAACCCGAGTCACTACTTTTGTTCTTAAATCAATGTTTTGATTTCTCAAATAAATTGCATACCTTGTTTAAACATGAATAATAGTGATTTTATCACACAACAAACTATTGATACGATCAATATAAAATAATCAAAGAGTTGATTAAAACGGAGAACTACACCCCATGAAATAAAATTCAATCAAATGAGACTATATCAGTTCATTATAAGATTTTCATTTTAAGTAAAAATGAGAATGTATTCATCACACCTATCAAACTTCAAACATTCAGATACATTGGTTACTCGAAATAGCTATCCTTATACGAATAAAGGTTATTGTTACAAGGATAGAGTGGGAGAAAATATTTCGCTCACCAATGATGAAAATAAAGGATCTTAGAGAAGATTGCTATATGGGAGTCTTGAGAAGAGCCCTAAATGATTTGAAGAAACTACGAGAGGACACTGAAGAAACTACGGGAGGACACTCGAACAAAGGTTCTTTATGTTCATTGTTTCATAGAGAGGAAACATGAAACCCCGTATGAAATCGGTAGGAAAACGGTTCCTTAATAAATGATTTTTCTAAGTTTATAAGATAAAAGAGAAGAAATCATCTCAATCCTCTCAAGTTAGTTATAAAGAAATTATCATGTCATTTACGTCTCGAGGAAACGAAGACATGATAAGAAGGTAATGATTGATTGAATGGAAACAGATCACTATAGGGATAGTGATAGTGATAATGATTCGAGTAATAGTTTAACATGCGTGAAATGAAAGGTTCATTTAAGATATCGAGAGATATTGATTTTAGTGGGAGCGATATTCATCAAAGAATTGAAACCTACCATTTAGAGAGAATGGATGATTCTTTAAGAGTAAAGAATAAGAGGTACTCAATTTAGATGAATAAAATAATTTGTATCATATGATGATGGAGTTTTAAAAGGGAAGGTTTATTATATGGATAATAAAAGGTAGCCCATTAGAAATTAGAATGGTTGGATACATTATTCATAATGATGAATGAAACCATTATCAAATAGCCAAGATGAGTGAAAATTATTAGAATGATGAAATCATAAATAGACTACAATAAAGTTTTCAGTACATAAGTGACTGTATATCGATACGTCACAAGTTATAAGATAACAGTGGGAGCTTTCCTCCGGAAAGGAAACTCAAAATCTAGAAAGAGTTCTAGAAATGTACTCAAATAGAATCATATTATACGGGATAATTAATATGAGAATAAAGGAGACCAAAAGTTGTAAGTTTTGCTATCATGAATAAAGGTTATTCGCATGAATAAAGGTTTATTCGCAAAACACTAATACAAATAGATGATTGTGCATCAAATGCAATGTGATAGTATTGACTATTGTTGCATGACAACATCATTTGAGTTATTATTAACTCAAAGTAAAAGATACTTTGTCAGAATCCAAATGGGTTGTAAGAGACAATATTGAACCCCATAAGTGAACTGGATTGACTTAGTATAGCCCCTAGCCGCTTACATGAGGTGACATCTCGAAGCGACTAGAGTGTGAGGCGATTGATGGCAAGTTCAAGTGCCATAGAGTCATATGTGATGACTAGTCGATCACATAGGCAGACTGTAAGAGACACTCTGTCGGGCAATGTGACCGCTTATAGAGTTCTGGAAATTTTATAGCCGGGTCGTGGCGAGAGCTGCTATAGTATTCTTGTGAGTCAATTCTTAGACTAAAGACTACTCTCCCAAGATGGTACAGTTTAGGCATAACTTTGATCCATTCTCTACGACTTTTCGTAACTGGAGTCAAATGGGATTGTTTTGGGTTGTGACTGACTGCGACTAGTTGAAGGAAGTAGTGCGATAGAAATTGTCCACCCCTTGTCAGGGTTGTTCAAATCTCAGGGCCACTCGAGGAGAAGTTAACTGGAAATGCGTGGCCACGCTCGGAAGGTATCTATGGTAGATAATTCCGGTCAAACAGTTATTCTCCAGATCGAGGAAACCACTCATGATATGATCGAATGCAAGTACGACCTCAGAGAGACATCTTGCATTGAGTGGGAGATTGTAATAGGACAAGAGAATTGGTGACGCACACTTGTCGAGGACAAGTGGGAGATTGTTGGGAAATGTGTCCTCAACAATAGTGCGATCACGTAATTAAATCTCATAACGAGAATGCGCATGGGATGATTCTTTATCATAAGTCAACTGGTCAACATTAATCGGTAATGATTGGCTTGCTAGAGTTTGACATTACTGTCGTAATGACGGTGGTGACCAGTTGATCCCTTTAGGTCACACCTTTAGGACAACTCTCTCAATAATAAATGAAATAACTGTATATGATACGAGTTAGTTCATTTCTAGATTATGAATAAAAGAAGGAGATAATTTATAATAAGATTATAAATTGTTTTAGTGATTGAAATGTCATCACTATAATTTATATGTTTAAGAAACATGATTAAACTTGAATGAGTTATTTTAACTACAATTGTTGTAGTAACAAAATTGCAATTAAATAAATATATGTAATTATTTGAATTACTTATAAATTTACGATAAAGAGTTTAAAGGTTAAACTACGTAAACTAAGTCGTCCTAACTAATTTGTATTGGGTCCGTTTTGTTTGTGTGGACCGTGTGATATGTCACACACATACAAATATACAATATTACATACATTAGTTAGGAACATGTATGAGACATGTCATTTAATATGCAATTAGGCATGAGGGACATTTGAAAGGATTTAGAGCAAATCCATTGGGCATGCTAACCCATGTCTCGGCCGAACCAAATGGAAGAACAAAAAGGAAATTTGTTCCTTGGTTCATACTACTCATTCATTTTTCACACTACACTTAGGGTTTTGGTTGTTTAGAGAGAACAAAAGAAAGAAAATTAATTCATATTTTCTAACCCTAAAACCGTGTGCCTCCTTCTCAATCTAGATGGTTTGTGTGTTCATTCTAGCAAAATAACATACAAATATTGTGAGTAGTGTGTCTTGGTGTTCATCTTTTGGAGGCCATCATCTCTTTGAAGGTTCAAGGAGGATCATCCGTGTGATAAGCTCAAGAACAAGTGAAGAAGGTGACTTCACTTGTGCCCTATATTAGCCGAGATTTTCAATGTAATGGAATCATTATTCTTCACATATCTCGACATATACTTTATTAAGCATGCATAAGATCTACTAATTATAAGATAATTAATATTAGTATGACTAAATAGGTATAAGAACCTTACACATTGGTCTCATTCTGTTGATTAGTAACAACGCTAGGATCTGCTGACAAATCATAGGGTGTAACCCCTACAATACTCTGCATACTACCAAACTTGTTAGTTACGTTAGGATCAGGTCTCAAATTCTCATCGTTCCTCGTCATACGCTCCTTGCCATTCTTAGACTTCCTGTTGGTGACGTTACGCAGAAGAGATGGAGAGGTTTCCATAGCCAAGTGCACAGGAAATCTGCTCCAAATTCAGCCGTCAAATCGCCTTCAAGTCGCCTGTCCAGAGAGCGTTTAGGGTTTTTTTTTTTCTCTTTAGGATTCTACTTAGGCTTGTTATTAAGCAATTGTAAGAGGATATTTTGGGTTGTATTTTGGGAGATTTGAAAGAGTCTTTCAACTTGTCATCCAAGCTACTTCCTTTTCCTTAGTTAATGGTATAATCTTCTTCATCTTTACTTTGTCTTTGCATTTCCTTTAAGTTTTGCTTGTTCAATTGTTTACTCTTACTTAATCCAACATGTTTAGCATTTCCTCATCATTTGTTTACATATTTATGTTAGCCATGTGTGAGTAGTTCCCCTACTAGGGTTAGGGGTGTGCTTTGGTTAGTTGATAGCTATGAATCTTGTTTAGGGTTAGGATTTGGTTCTCTTCTTTGCTAGGTTTTCATTTGTGCATGTTATATGTTTGATGAAATGTCTCAACGACGGTTGGACATGATTCTTATTGTTGTTGGCCTTTGATGATAGTCTAGGGCTTTCATGGACATGTATGTATGTTAGGTTGGCCTTGTTTGTAGCGAAAGCTAGGATAGGGATCGACTTTAGGTGAGTCAAATCGATAGACGAGACAAACCTAGGCCTAGTATAGTGGAGACCTTAGATTCCCTTGCATGATTCGTTACCAACCTACCTTAGTACCCCCGACACCTTAGTATCTTTTATTCATCGATTTCATCTTGACACATTTGCTTTAATTTATCTTTAGTAGTTGTTAATCAATCACAAACCTATTACCCCGACTCGAGTTTGAATTAGAACGTAAATATACAACTTCCCCACCGTCCTTTGGGTTCAACCCTAAATTATACTACTTAATTTGGGAGTTTATAAATTGTTTTTGGTGCCGGAATTGACGACAAAAGCCGGCTATCAAAATGGCGCACATTCTGTTTTTTACAACTTACTTTCCAGTTTCAGGAAATTAGCGTGAAAAATACTCTCAGCCGGTATGTGACCGGCGGCGGTCGACCGGCTGAGAGTCCCATTTTTGTGTCAAGGGAAAAAAGAAAGGAAAAGAGAAAGAAGAAAAAAGAAAAAAGAAAAAAGAAAGAGGAAGAGAAGAAGAGAGCACGAAGAAGAGGGTACCAGCCGGTAGGCCGGCAGCCGGTCCACCGGCTGGGAACCCAGATTTGAGATTTGCAAAAGGGAGAGAAAGAAAGCGTGAAAATCAAGGGAAGAGGGTACCAGCCGGTCGGCCGGCAGCCGGTCCGCCGGCTGGGAACCCCATTTCACTGTAATCTGCGGAGAAATCG
Organism: Silene conica; assembly: GCA_029255685.2. Classification (NCBI taxonomy): domain Eukaryota; kingdom Viridiplantae; phylum Streptophyta; class Magnoliopsida; order Caryophyllales; family Caryophyllaceae; genus Silene; species Silene conica. The sequence goes on along the minus strand of CM055312.2, from coordinate 45,837,394 downwards.
AAGAAAAAGGAATGTGCTGTGAGCCGGTGCACCGGCGGACGGTGCCCGACCGGCTGGGAGTGCGGCTGGAACGTTTTATTTGTATACCTTAACCCTCATTTTTTCACTCATTTCCCCTCATTTTTCAGATTTCCCTTCCCTCTCTACCTTCCCTCACTACAAAAACTCTCCCAAAACACTCCCAAACACAAACCCACTTCAATCCTTAGTCAAAATCCTTCAACTTTACCATGTCGGGAAGAACCGAACGACGATCGAAATCTAGGAATGATCCCATGGCTGGGCGCGAAAGAGTTGATAACCCCGATGCTCCATTTGTTTCGGGTGACCCCGATTTTCCCGGGGTTGTTTTCGATTCCGACACCCAAAAAGGTAATTTCTTATCTTTTGCTCAACGTCCCCTCAACCCAACTCGGTTTATTGATAGGAATTCCATGAGAGACTTGGGTTTGGATGGTGTAACCGGTGATTTGTTCAGGGATGTGGGTCTAAGTCAGTTGTATGAGACCAAAGCTGTTTTGACATCCCCTAGATTGACATGGGAATTTTTGAGATCTCTTAGGATAGCCAAAAATAGAGATTCGGGATTAGTCACCTTTTTGCAATTTCGACTCATGAACAAGGGATACCATTTGACCCTTGCTGATTTTGCTGGGATTTTTAGGCTGAATAGTGAGGCCCCATTGCATGCCCCTGATTATGTTGTATTGGAGTCGGTTTGGACTTCTATTACGGGATTGGTGAGTTCAAGGGGGGAGAAGAAGCCGGCAAATAGGGTGCATCTTGCTCCAATTAGGATTCTTCAGAGATTTTTGGGGTGGACCGTCTTTTCCCGAGACGAGCCACACAATTTCACCACTATCGAGCTTGAGATTCTAGCTTCTGCTTTGATCACCAAACCTACCAAATTTGAGATCAACATTGCTCACCATATGGTGCTTCACTTAGCCCGACTTAGCCACCAACCCCGTTTGTCCACTCCCATTTGTGTAGGGGGTATGATTACTTTGATTGCTTCAGCAGTTTGTCGGAGGGGCTTTCGGGTTGACTATATTGGAGGGGAGAATGTACTCTCCCGCCGCTACCTTATGGAGGGATTGGGGTGGATTAAGTGGAACCCCAGTGACAACAAGTCCTATTGGCAGATTCGAGTGGATGGATTCGATAAAAACTCCATCCCTTTACCTAACTCTGAGAGGATGAGGGTGACGCCTGATCTACCCTCCTATCTCCTCCCTATTGAGGCTCCTTCTGAGGGTACTTCTTCCGGCCCTCCCGCGACCCGAGTCTACACCCGCGACCAGCGCCGACCCACCACCAGTGACCTTGCATTCCAGCAGCCTTCTCTTCCTATACCACCGTTTGGCGGCTCCAGTTTTTTCCAGGGGGCCTCTTCTAGTTCGGCTCCTCCTCCTAGCTATGTCCCTCAGACTATAGTGGATTTCATGGCTCGCATGGATCTGAGGCATGAGGACACCGTTCGGAGGCGTGCACTTGAGGACGTACGGCATGCTGATACTAATGCCAGGATAGACTACTTGTACCACGATCAGGCTTGGGGGAACTTCTCCACTTATGATCGTGGCATTCAGCAGGGATACCGTCACAGTTCGGGGCACCATCCTTCTTACTACACTTCTCCCGAGGCTGAGTATGTGCCCTCCTCCGAGCCTCATTTCGCCGGAGATGTACATGTTGCTGCGGACTACTACTCTAGGCCGATTTTTCCCCCGGTGAGTGAGCGTGAGAGATTTGATGCGCCTTCTACTTCTGGGTTCTCCAATGAGTACTACGTGGACCCGGATGATTTTTTGCATGGAGATGGTCATGGAGAGACCGGAGACGACGGTGGTGGTAACTAGTGAGAGGTGGTTGGTGATGCCTATGCTCCCCTTTGAAAAATCCAAAGCAAGTAACTCCCTTAATCCAAATTTCGATTTAGTTTGCATTTCCTTTCTAGCATGCATTTAGAGTAGTTAGTTTAGTTTACTTAGTTTGTTTTAGTTTAGTTTTCATGTTTTCACATCATTAGTTTAGATGCATATAGTTGCATTCATTTAGATGCATTAGATTTATATTTTTGTATCATATTGTCACATATAGATTGCATACATGTAGTAGAGCATTTAGTTTGCTTTTAGTCTAGTTTTTAGTTTTTCTTTTCTTTTGTTTACCTTTGTTTTTAATGCCTTCTTAAAAATCGAAAATCCAAAAAAATTGAAAAACCAAAAACTTTCAAAAATATGTTCTTTATTTTCCGGTTTTCCTCCTCACATTATGCATATAATTAAGTGTGGGGAGGAAGAACCGTTTATTTCAAAAAAAAATACAAAAACAAGTTTTTATTTTCTCAAAAGTTTCAAAAAAGCCAAAAACATGTTGTTTTCGTTCTTTTACTTCATTTCCCCCTTTGCACTTTATTACATTGAGGACAATGTAAATCTTAAGTGTGGGGAGGGAAAATATCCACGTTGTGAATATTTGATTGCTTTTGTAAGTATGAAAAACTTCAAAAATACCAAAAAATCGAAAAATTTGAAAAATTCAAAAACATGTTTTTACCTTATTAGTGTAGAATTGTATATACTTGTGTTTGCTTTCTCTCCTTTCGCATAGGTAACACTCGCTTGAGCACTGCTTTGGATCTTGAAGACACCACGGTATGATCGTTCCAACCTCTATTTCACTCTCATTTTCATTCTTTCGTTGCAAATGAGGAGGATGGGCTTGTATTTGGAGGATGTGGAGTACATTGTGGAGATTGTGTGTGGCTTGTGTGCTTTTGTGCTGTTAGGAGATGCATTACCTTTGTTTGGCATGTAGTTTGATAGTTTCACTTGCATTATAACATGTCTATATTAGTTGCATTCATGGCATATAGTTGCATTTAGGATAATGTTTTGAAAATACCTAATTGAGAACTTTGACAAAATCGTTTAGGCCGTTGCAAATAATTCTTCTACTTATGACTTTGTCTTTTAGAATGATTTTTAAAACACCCTAGGTCATGCTTTTCTAGTATCTTTCTGACCATGGTCCAATACCAAGTCAAGGGTTTGCATGTGAGTCACTTTGCCCAACCCCGTGATGCGAAATGGTTTTGATTATCTTGTCTTGGTGACCTTGTTCGACTTGGCGGTTTGGCAACCCAAAAATAACTTTCATGAATAAATTTGGAATACTCTTTTCAATGATCCTAAGAAGTGGAAATGTTTTGAAAGAAAAAAAAAAAAAAAAAAAAGAAACCTCAAGTGAAAAAGAAAAGAAAAAAAAATGGTTAATGAAAAAGAATAAGAACATGTTGTTTTGGTGGAGGCGTACCACTTCGATGTGCTTTGGAGGGTAGCCATTGAGTTGGCTTCCCACTTGGTTGTGAATTCGACCGCCCAAAGACAGAGTGATTGTCACCCCGATAAGCTATTGTCTAGAGGTTAACCGGTTGCCTAATAAGCGATTGGCGAAAGCAAAGGACATTAGCACGCGTGGGACAAACCCCATCCTAATTCATGGCATGAAAAAGAAATGAAAAAAATTGAATGAGGTCAAATTTTGATTGTAATCCACCATTTTGTATTGATTTGAGCATTTCATTCCAAAAAATCAATTTTGCCTTGCCGTTTTGTCGATCATGGGATGACCCATGACCTTTACTTTGTGAAGAATCTAGACTTGTTGTATCTTTTGCCTTTAGCATTGCGGGGACTATCATTCCATTCCATCCGATCGCCCTTGACAAAAGTATTTGGATAACGGTTATGAAAGTAGCCTAGTTTAGCATGATTTGGCGGTGTTTTGTTGTCATCCTTCTTGCCTTAGTGACTTATAGAATTAATATTTGTGAGGGAGTTTACGATTTTGAATTTGTTCCCTTTTAGTTGTTTTCCGCCGCTTGAATGAGGCAAGCGGTTTTTCTTTCTTTTCCGATGCATGTTGCTTGTCTATACGTGTTTTGTTTTTACTTGTTGGCATCAAAAGTTTTGTAGCAAGACCTTACTTGCCTGGCAATAGGGCATTCTCCCTCATGAATGTCAAATTGTGAGTTGAAAGGGCTACGGGTGTAGCTAAACCCGATTCGGCTTATAGTTAGCTTAGTTAGTTGTTTCTTTGTTTTTAATAAGGGTTATATAGTTACTTGATCTCTTACTCGAGGACGAGTAAGGTTTAAGTGTGGGGAATTCTGATGAGCTCCATTTTGGTCATCATTTCCTTTACATTTTCTTTGTTTTCGGTCACGATTCGACCTCGATTTGCGTGTCTTTAGCTGTTTTTACGTCCGTTGCCTCGTATATTCCAATTCTGTCCAATTTTTGTAGGCATTACGGCGGGGGGCGAAGAAACGAGAGAAATCGAGGTGAATTTAGAGCGAAAAGTGAAGAATTGTGAAGGATTTAGCAATGTCCTTTCCCAGGCCCTCCCAGCCGGTCCCCAACCGGCGGCCGGTCGGCCGGCTGGGAGCTTTGACTTAGGATTTTGAAGAGATGTTGCAGGCCCTTGAGAAAAGGCTACCAGCCGGTGGCCGACCGGCAGCCGGTGAGCCGGCTGGGATCGTGATCCTACACTTAGCCAATTTCGTAAAATGAAGAATTATGCAGAGTTGGGCAGATTGCTACAAAAGGTGTCCCAACCGGTGGACAACCGGCAGCCGGTCCACCGGCTGAGGGTACCTGTAGCCAACAAAAAGAAGAGAAGAAATCAGGATTGAAGAATAGGCCTCCCAGCCGGTGCCAGACCGGCAGCCGGCCGGTCGGCTGGGAATGCATGCCTATTGAAGAAAAACGAAGAAAAAGTCAGAAGTCCTCATTTGGACTCTCAGCCGGTCCCAGACCGGCAGCCGGTCCACCGGCTGAGAGGCCCTTTTCGTATTTTCGAGCCCTATATAAACCCGCACTTGTGTCATTTTATATTACGCATTCTTAAGCTCATTTTAGGGTTTTTTACTGTTCCATTACTCAACACTTAGACTCAAAAACACTCTAATTTATTTTAATCTTCTTTAGATCCTTACTTAATCTTTCATTATTAGTTAATCTCTCTTTAGGATTCTACTTAGGCTTGTTATTAAGCAATTGTAAGAGGATATTTTGGATTGTATTTTGGGAGATTTGAAAGAGTCTTTCAACTTGTCATCCAAGCTACTTCCTTTTCCTTAGTTAATGGTATAATCTTCTTCATCTTTACTTTGTCTTTGCATTTCCTTTAAGTTTTGCTTGTTCAATTGTTTACTCTTACTTAATCCAACATGTTTAGCATTTCCTCATCATTTGTTTACATATTTATGTTAGCCATGTGTGAGTAGTTCCCCTACTAGGGTTAGGGGTGTGCTTTGGTTTGTTGATAGCTATGAATCTTGTTTAGGGTTAGGATTTGGTTCTCTTCTTTGCTAGGTTTTCATTTGTGCATGTTATATGTTTGATGAAATGTCTCAACGACGGTTGGACATGATTCTTATTGTTGTTGGCCTTTGATGATAGTCTAGGGCTTTCATGGACATGTATGTATGTTAGGTTGGCCTTGTTTGTAGCGAAAGCTAGGATAGGGATCGACTTTAGGTGAGTCAAATCGATAGACGAGACAAACCTAGGCCTAGTATAGTGGAGACCTTAGATTCCCTTGCATGATTCGTTACCAACCTACCTTAGTACCCCCGACACCTTAGTATCTTTTATTCATCGATTTCATCTTGACACATTTGCTTTAATTTATCTTTAGTAGTTGTTAATCAATCACCAACCTATTACCCCGACTCGAGCTTGAATTAGAACGTAAATATACAACTTCCCCACCGTCCTTTGGGTTCGCCCTAAATTATACTACTTAATTTGGGAGTTTATAAATTGTTTTTGGTGCCGGAATTGACGACAAAAGCCGGCTATCACAGCCAGAGAGCGCACACATAAAGTTTGTATTCCTTGACGCATAACGCGCCGGGGTTCGTTGTTTTGCCGGGAAAGCAGCCCACGAGTGAGCGCTCCCCGGCTTGGGATAGGGACGAGCCGGCACACAAGGTACCATGCAACGCCCCAACACCCATGAGGTTGAACATGTTCGCGGGTCGCTCTGCTGGGCAGGTTTACCTACGGAAACCTTGTTACGACTTCTCCTTCCTCTAAATGATAAGGTTCAGTGAACTTCACGCGACGTCGGCGGCAGCGAACCGCCCACGTCGCCGCGATACGAACACTTCACCGGACCATTCAATCGGTAGGAGCGACGGGCGGTGTGTACAAAGGGCAGGGCCGTAGTCAACGCGAGCTGATGACTCGCGCTTACTAGGAATTCCTCATTGAAGACCAACAATTGCAATGATCTATCCCCATCACGATGAAATTTCAAAGATCTCTAAGAAGCTAGCTGCGAAGGAGGCACTCCGCATAGCTAGTTAGCAGGCTGAGGTCTCGTTCGTTAACGAAATTAACCAGATAAATCGCTCCACCAACTAAGAACGGCCATGCACCACCACCCATAGAATCAAGAAAGAGCTCTTAGTCTGTCAATCCTTACTATGTCTGGACCTGGTAAGTTTCCCCGTGTTGAGTCAAATTAAGCCGCAGGCTCCACTCCTGGTGGTGCCCTTCCGTCAATTCCTTTAAGTTTCAGCCTTGCGACCATACTCCCCCCGGAACCCAAAAACTTTGATTTCTCATAAGGTGCCGGCGGTGTCCTAAAAGTAACATCCGCCGATCCCTGGTCGGCATCGTTTATGGTTGAGACTAGGACAGTATCTGATCGTCTTCGAGCCCCCAAATTTCGTTCTTGATTAATGAAAACATCCTTGGCAAATGCTTTCGCAGTTGTTCGTGTTAGGTTTATTAGTTACTCATAAACTAATCTTTTAGTCATACTAACATAATCTTTTAATTAACCCTTTAATTAACATATTATAATGATCTTATGCATGCTAAAACAAGCGGAAATAAGAGAGTTTTCGAACCCTTACTGTGGGGAATAAAACGCGTATTCACCCCAAAATTACAGGATTATAATGAAATATGCAATTGTGAATATCGTCATAAGATTATAAACATGGGAAAAGAAGTACAACCTTTAGTCCTCGCGAAAAAGGCCTAAGAACAGTAATTAATGCAAATTCCCTCCTATAACTTGCACCCAAGACTTTGTCTGAGACGAGGCCGCGTGTGCTAGAAATCCTCTCCAATTGCCTTGCAATATAGGGAGAGCCCTTGAGGTTTTAGATGTGAGATCTGAGGTTTTGGGAAAAGAATGTCACAAAACCCTAATTTTATCTTGAGAATATTTAATAGTGCACCAAGAGTAGTCTACATAAGGAGAGTCCTCCTCCTTATATAGACTACATGGCCGGCCGAAATAGGGTTTGGGTAGGAGTGGGCTTTCCACTCTTACCTTATCCCAATGCATGATTCGACCCAATTAGCTATTATTTATTCGCGGGTTTAATTTATAAATCGTAACATGTTATCAGTTATTAATACAGTCGATATATTAATAATGGTCTGATAAAATACGATATTGTATAATTACCTAAATTAATATAACTGTTTATATTAATTTGCGAATATAATATTTAATTAAATATAACTGTTTATATTTAATTTACGAATTAATCTTGTAATCCGTATTAGCTAAAATTATTTAATCCGTATTAAATAATAATTCTCAACATTTTATTGACTAATTTAATAGTCAATACCTCTGACTAACCGTTTAGTCATATCCGGCAAAATGTGACTGTATTTTCATACCTTCACATCTCTCAAACGTGTCCTATAGGTGTGACGTATAGGGACCAGTTGACCACCGCCATCCGTATGACAATAACGTCAAACTTATCTAGCAAGCCAACCGTTATTGATAAACGTGGATCAACTGGTAATAATACAGAAGTATGCCCTTGTGATCCTTAAAGAGATTTAATAAGTCATTGTACTTAATTGTCAAGGACACCAGCCCCAACAATCTCCCACTTGTCCGTACAAGGGTATGTTCAATGACGTTATCACACTACATGTGGAGGACACAATCTCCAACAAACTCCCACTTGTCCGTACAAGTGTAGGTGCGATAACCGAATCTCATATCCTTTTAAAATTTCTCCCACTCAATGTAAGACAATTTGCAAATCCGCATTCGCAAAGGTCGTATCTCACAAGCGATCTGTATCAAGAGTGGTTTCCCCGACTAGAGAGTAACTTAACTGATAAAACGAATCTGTATTCGAGCATGGCCATGCATTTCAGTTACTACTCCTCGAGTGGCCCTGAGAAATGATAAAATCCTGATAAGGGTTTGGATATTTCCCTCAACTCGAATCCTGCCGATATCACCCAGCATGAAATAACCCAGAAAAAATCCTCTTGGCCCCTGTTACGGTGACCGTGGGAAAGAAACCAAAGTTACCCAAAATCTGTCTTAATCTCAAGAAACAGTTGAAAGTCAAAAGACTCGACTCTAAGGAACACTATGGAGGTCCTATCCACGACCTGGCACCCAATGTTATAAAACATTTAGGACTCCATAACGTTGTCACGGGGTGTCCTACGAGATATCCGTATAACTCGCCTTTGTGATTGGTCAGTCATCCACGTGACTTATGGCTCGTTGAACCCACCATCAACCAACGTCACAAAATGATTACCTGAGTTATCAGCTCAAGTGGGTAATCAAGGACCAAAAAGATGTAATGTTAATCAGTTCACTTTGTGGTGTTCAAAATTGGCGTACAATTCCACATGAAAAACAAAACATTTTATATCATAACAATAAGGTTGAATAGAGTACACGAGAAAATGAATTATTACATGAATTCATAAAAGAGTACTACAACTTAGGAACACATCCAATTCCCATGGAATGAATGTGCCCTTCATGCTTATCACGTGGTAATGCTTTTGTGAGAGGATCAGCTATGTTGTCATCCGTAGCGATCTTTTCAATAAAAATCTCCTTTTGCTCCACGTAATCCCGGATTAGATGAGCTTTCCGTTGTACATGCCTAGCCTTGCTGCTAGACTTATGCTCCTTAGCTTGGAAGATGGCACCGCTATTGTCACAATAGACGGTGATTGGGTCATTCGAACTAGGCACTACTGATAGTCCTTGTAAGAATTGACGCATCCATATGGCTTCCTTAGCTGCTTCTGAGGCGGCATAGTACTCGGACTCAGTCGTAGAATCTGCTGTAACACTCTGTTTAGATCTTTTCCAGCTGACAGCAGCGCCATTAAGAGTAAAGACAAATCCAGACTGAGATTTCGAGTCATCTCGATCTGTTTGGAAGCTAGCATCTGCGTAACCCGTGGCGCAGAGCGTCGAGTCGCCTCCAAAAGTCAATCCCCAATCTTTAGTCCTCCGTAGGTACTTAAGAATGTTTTTCACGGCCATCCAGTGTTGTTCACCTGGATGAGCTTGGAATCGACTTGTCATACTCAATGCATATGCAACGTCAGGACGTGTGCATATCATGGCATACATGATCGATCCTATTGCCGAAGCATAAGGAATCCGACTCATGCGCTCTTTCTCTTCCACTGACTTAGCTTCTTGAGACTTGCTCAAGTGAAGCCCAGGAGTCATAGGAAGGAACCCCTTCTTGGAGTTCGTCATACTGAATCTCTCCAGAATCTTCTCTATATAAGACTCCTGACTGAGAGACAACATCCGTCGTGATCTATCCCTGTAGATACGGATGCCCAAAATTCTTTGTGCCTCTCCCAGATCTTTCATCTGGAAGTGGTTTTTCAACCATGCTTTAACCGAAGATAAGAGAGGTATGTCATTCCCAATCAAGAGTATGTCATCGACATACAGTACTAGGAATACAATCTTACTCCCACTCGACTTGATATAGAGACATGGTTCCTCGACTGATCGAATGAACCCATTCTCTTTTATCACTTGGTCGAAGCGATGATTCCAGCTCCGCGATGCTTGCTTAAGTCCATAGATGGAACGCTTAAGCTTGCAAACTTTCTTAGGATGTGCTGAATCGATAAAACCCTCGGGTTGTACCATGTACAACTCTTCCTCCAAATAACCGTTTAAGAAGGCGGTTTTAACGTCCATTTGCCATATTTCATAGTCATGAAATGCGGCGATCGCTAAGATAATCCGAATGGAACGTAGCATGACTACGGGTGCAAAGATCTCATCGTAGTGCAAGCCTGGCACTTGGGTGAAACCTTTAGCAACTAGTCTAGCCTTATGGATATCTTGTTGTCCTTCCACGGCATGCTTTATCTTGTAAAGCCATTTGCATTGAAGGGGACGTACCTTTGCAGGTAGGTCCACAAGATCCCACACGTTGTTCTCATACATGGAGTCCATCTCGGATTGCATGGCTTCTAGCCATAGCTTTGAGTTAGAACTGGTCATGGCACCTTTATAGGTTGTGGGTTCATTACCCTCTAGGAGTAAGACGTCATCTGTATCGTGTTCCTCGACCATACCAATGTATCTGTCCGGTGGAATAGAGACTCTTCCCGACCTCCTAGGTTCCTCAGGGATATCTACCGCAGCCTCGGTTGGAGGTACTGTTTCCTCCAATGGTTGCTCGGTAGTTGGTTCTTGAACCTCCGATAACTCGAAGGTTCTATTACTCGACTTGTTCTCGAGAAATTCTTTCTCTAAGAACGTCGCACTAGCCGCAACAAAAACACGTTGTTCGGTAGGCGAGTAGAAGTAATGACCAAACGTTCCCTTTGGATAGCCTATAAAGTATGTCTTGACCGATCGCGGGCCGAGCTTATCCTCGTGTCTCCACTTGACATAAGCCTCGCAGCCCCAAACCCGAATAAAGGACAAGTTAGGGACCGTTCCCTTCCATAGCTCGAATGGAGTCTTGTCAACAGCTTTAGACGGACTTCGGTTAAGAATTAGAGCGGCTGACAAAAGAGCATAGCCCCACAATGAATCAGGCACAACGGTGTGACTCATCATGGATCGAACCATATCAAGTAAAGTTCGATTTCTCCGTTCGGACACACCATTTAATTGTGGTGTTCCAGGTGGAGTCAACTGTAGTACGATCCCACAGTCTTTTAGGTGTTGATCAAACTCGCGTGAAAGATACTCACCACCACGATCCGAGCGTAGTGCTTTAATCTTTCTACCCAGCTGGTTCTGTACCCGATTCTGGTATTCTTTGAACTTGTCAAAGGATTCACTTTTGTGCTTCATTAAGTAGACATAGCCATATCTACTTAAATCATCCGTGAAAGTGATGAAATACCTATAGCCATCTCGTGCGTTGATCGACATAGGGCCACATACGTCCGTATGTATGAGTCCTAATAGGTCGGCAGCGCGCATTCCAACACCTTTGAAGGAAATACGAGTCATTTTGCCGATGAGACATGATTCACACGTGCCATATGATTCGAAATCAAAGGGCGAAATAGCTCCATTCTGTATGAGCTGTTTAACGCGTTTCTCATTTATGTGTCCCATACGACAATGCCATAGGTAAGTTTGATCTTTGTCACCTACCTTTATTCTTTTATTATTCACATGTAATATCTCGGTAGTTTGATCTAAAACATAAATTCCATTCATGGAAACTGCCTTGCCATAAATCATATTGTGCAAAGAGAAAATACAGCTATTATTCTCTATTACAAATGAAAATCCGAGTTTGTCAAGTGCAGAAACTGAAATAATGTTTTTGGATAAACTAGGAACATAATAACAGTTATACAAAAATAACTCGAATCCACTTGGAAGCTGGATTACGTATGTTCCCTTCGAGACTGCAGCCACACGTGCTCCATTCCCGACACGCAGGTCCACCTCACCCTTGATTAGGGGTTCTTGGTTTCGGAGGCCCTGCACATGATTACATAGATGAGAACCACAACCAGTATCAAGTACCCAAGTTCCGCAACTTGCGTGGTTAATCTCAATCATGTGAATAAAAGAAGAAGGAGACATACCAACAGGAGTAACACGGCCTGCTTTAATGTCCTCGCGATACACGGGGCAGGAGCGCCTCCAATGCCCAGTCTTGTGGCAATGGTGACATTCCATGCTTGTATCCTTGCTCTTTGTCTTGCCTTGTGAGTTACTCGACTCACCAGGCCCACTCTTAGCAAATCCTGGTTTCTTGAACCTGGGCTTACCTACTGCTAGGTCGCCCTGAGCTTTAGCCTTCCCTTTACCTTTCCCCTTACTGGAGATCATGAGAACATCCTGCTTAAGACTCCCACTCAACTTAAGATCCTTCTCAGTCTGTACGAGAAGGGAGTGGAGCTCATGGGGAGTTTTCTTCATGTCGTTCATGTAGTAGTTGGCCCTAAAGAGGGCGAACCCATCATGAAGCGAATGAAGCATGCGATCAACGATGATGTTCTCACTGATCTTGCAGTTTAGGGACTCCAGTTTCTCGATATTCTCAATCATGTTGAGAATATGAGGGCTAACAGCTTGGCCCTTCTGGAGTTTCGCCTCAAAGAAGCGACAGGTATGCTCATAAGAAACGATTCTCGGAGCCTTGGAGAATTCGTTAGTGAGCGTGGTGAAAATCTTGTTTGCACCATGGGTTATGAAGCGTCTTTGCAAATTGGATTCCATTGCATAGATGAGTACGTTCTTTATCGCACCCGCTTCCATAACGAAATCGCTATGAGCGCGAATTTCGTTGGCTCTAGCTCCAGTTCCTGGGTTTGGCGGAATGGGCTCAGTTAAGAACTTGAGCTTTCCGTCAGCAATGGCAGCATTCCGTAGTGCTGCCTCCCAGTCAGAGAAGTTTGACCCATCATTCCTCAGTCTAGTTGACTGATTCATGGAGTCCATGAAGGCTTTTAGCCAGGATTCACGTGCTAGCTTGGCACTTGGCATTGGGTCTTCACCAGCCATTTTAGTTTTACAGCAGTTTTATTGAACGTGTTCTACACTGAAAAAGAAGATAAAACAAAACCATATAAGCAACTTATTGTTGTGATTTAAGTCTATATTAAATTGAATTTAAACTCGTAGACTCAAGCATTTATATAATTGATCTCCCTCAAGAATTATATAAACGATCCCAAGACTCAATTTCCGTATATTGATAAGCCCACAGTTTGGCTAATTCCAATCGTTGGAACTCTTGGTCGATAGATTTCCGTAAATCCTATCCATTAGTCCATCTCAGTCACTGGAATATTATCGAGTGACCATGATGTTGAGATAAAATAAATCATCTGTTCCCACTTACCCGACGTAGAAGGGGTCATATTATGCCTACCGACGAAGAAGGGATTCATGGGAGGCTGATTTATAAAGACTAATCTCAATTTTTGGTTATACGAGGAAGACCCCATCAACTTTTATTTATCCATATATAAGTGAACTAAAAACTAGCAATTGCGTGAATGAATTAAATAAAGTGATGGCTTTTAAATGACATGTGACATCTGTATTGTCACAGAAAACTAACGCGAGACCTCTACATGAGTCAGTTTTCAGGCATGATATAGGTGGTTTGGTTTTTAGGCGGAATATGATGCAAGCTATTATCGATGAAAGCGTAAAGATAAATGCAATAAACGTAAATAAAAGTCCTAGTGTGGCCTATCCTACCAAAATAAACATAAAACAACTTGGAATCCACTGTTGGACCCTAGAAGCTTGTCTTGATGTTCTATCTTGGTCCTTGCAGCGGGAGTGAGCATCCGGTCTCCGTCTTGTCTTTGGTCTTCACAAAATTACTAATTTAAATTACAAAAGTAATCCTAGATACATTCTAATTTAAATACAAAAGTAATTACATGGCAAAAACCCAAAACGGAGATTCAAGATCTCAAAATTACAAGCAAGATCGTGTCCCATCATTACGGTAACACAATCTTCTAAGGCCACACTAAGTTACAACCGTTTGCAAAAATTAAATACGTTATTGAAAGCATTCAAGGCATTCACAAGACGATAAATAAAATGCATCAACTAAAAACAATTTATACATGACATAATACTGTTATTATGATTAATAAATTTATACCAAACCACCTTTTAAGATTAAAATTAAGTGACTATACCGTTTTAATCACCAATTTTAATAAACATATAATCCATTGTTTTAAACTGCTTTAAAAAACAATATGTATCAAACAAGGGTGAACCGTTTCACTAAATAATATACTATTTCCGTATACAGTATATTATTTTAAGCCATGTGAAAATAAGAAAACAAGTTATTTTCGAAAATAAACACCCCGAAACGAGAGCACTCGATCGAGTAACAGGGGCACTCGATCGAGTGTCAGGGTCACTCGATCGAGTGCAGCATGGCTCGATCGAGTGGCTCGTAAAATAGCAAATCGCTGCACTTTTAAATTAAAACGAGTTTATAACTTGGATTTAAAACTTGTAAATCATATATAAACAACAACAAAAGATTTACATATTGCTAAAAATATCGATTAATTAACAATATGCAAATTATAATCGAAAAACAAGATCGATTTCTCACAAAAATCACACGCACAAGCCTGGTACGAGGGCACTCGATCGAGTGCAACAGGGACTCGATCGAGTGCCTAGGCAGATTGCACGGTTTTCAACAGTTTTAAAACTTATGAAAGACACAATTGTAAAATTTTCATGGCCTAAGGCTCTGATACCACTTGTGGGGAATAAAACGCGTATTCACCCCAAAATTACAGGATTATAATGAAATATGCAATTGTGAATATCGTCATAAGATTATAAACATGGGAAAAGAAGTACAACCTTTAGTCCTCGCGAAAAAGGCCTAAGAACAGGAATTAATGCAAATTCCCTCCTATAACTTGCACCCAAGACTTTGTCTGAGACGAGGCCGCGTGTGCTAGAAATCCTCTCCAATTGCCTTGCAATATAGGGAGAGCCCTTGAGGTTTTAGATGTGAGATCTGAGGTTTTGGGAAAAGAATGTCACAAAACCCTAATTTTATCTTGAGAATATTTAATAGTGCACCAAGAGTAGTCTACATAAGGAGAGTCCTCCTCCTTATATAGACTACATGGCCGGCCGAAATAGGGTTTGGGTAGGAGTGGGCTTTCCACTCTTACCTTATCCCAATGCATGATTCGACCCAATTAGCTATTATTTATTCGCGGGTTTAATTTATAAATCGTAACATGTTATCAGTTATTAATACAGTCGATATATTAATAATGGTCTGATAAAATACGATATTGTATAATTACCTAAATTAATATAACTGTTTATATTAATTTGCGAATATAATATTTAATTAAATATAACTGTTTATATTTAATTTACGAATTAATCTTGTAATCCGTATTAGCTAAAATTATTTAATCCGTATTAAATAATAATTCTCAACATTTTATTGACTAATTTAATAGTCAATACCTCTGACTAACCGTTTAGTCATATCCGGCAAAATGTGACTGTATTTTCATACCTTCACATCTCTCAAACGTGTCCTATAGGTGTGACGTATAGGGACCAGTTGACCACCGCCATCCGTATGACAATAACGTCAAACTTATCTAGCAAGCCAACCGTTATTGATAAACGTGGATCAACTGGTAATAATACAGAAGTATGCCCTTGTGATCCTTAAAGAGATTTAATAAGTCATTGTACTTAATTGTCAAGGACACCAGCCCCAACACTTACACACGGTCCGAAAGTATGGCAAGGATGATCCTCCTAGTACCCAAATAAGAATACCTCCTTTGGATGCACCAAGACAACCCTTAACCAACCGAGATCTTGAACAAGCTAGCACAAAACCGGTTTCTCCTTAAACTTATTCTAATCTCTCTAATTAGAATATAAATACTAATATTATAACTTTTATTATTAGTATTATTATTATCTCACAATAATAATTTAGAGGATTTTGTTATTTTTCTTACTCTTAGAAAATATACAAGCATTAGGAATAGAATGAATTTGTGAGCATGCCACAATATTTATTTAGGTGTGGTTAGGGTTTTGTGGGTGGCCGGGTTCATGGGGAAGAACAAGGGGGACATTCACCCTTTTCTAAGTCATTAGGGTGGCCATAGCTATTAGTTCCAAGGTCACCTTAATGATTATGTTTGTTTGGTAATTAACATAATAATACCCACATAAAACACCCCATAAATGAGCCTTATAAAACCGGCACATACACATGTAAAATGGACCTTATTTTACAATTATTATCAACCTTACAATTTCAAGTTATGTGACATACAATATGTCAAAATATAACAATTGTTTTAATTTAATCATACATATTTATCAAATAAATATTATTCATAAATTAATAAATCTCATTTATCAAGTTGACAAGTAATTCGAAATTACTAAATGTAAAATGGTCACTTATAATAATCGTCAACACGATTTACAACTTTTGTAATTATTATAACCCAATTCATTCTAATTACGATATTATAAAATATCGTTTAATGTTTAACAATTGACACGTTTCAATTTTAAACATAAATCTTACATTAAGATTTAACCTCTAATCTCTCGATATACGAGTTTAAGGAATATGATCAAATCGTATCATTATACAATTGATCACTTTAACAATTAAGGGAATTGTCCTAAAGGTGTGACCTAAAGGGATCAACTGACCACCACCGTCATACGACAGTAATGTCAAACTTTAGCTAGCCAATCATTACCGATTAATGTTGGTCAGTTGACTAATATAAATCGTATCATCCCTTGCGCATTCTCGTTATGAGATTTAATTACGTGATCGCACTATTGTTGAGGACACATTTCCCAACAATCTCCCACTTGTCCTCGACAAGTGTGCGACACCAATTCTCTTGTCCTATTATAATCTCCCACTCAATGCAAGATGTCTCTCTGAGGTCGTACTTGCATTCGATCATATCATGAGTGGTTTCCTCGATCTGGAGAATAACTGTTTGACCGGAATTATCTACCATAGATACCTTCCGAGCGTGGCCACGCATTTCCAGTTAACTTCTCCTCGAGTGGCCCTGAGATTTGAACAACCCTGACAAGGGGTGGACAATTTCTATCGCACTACTTCCTTCAACTAGTCACAGTTAGTCACAACCCAAAACAATCCCATTTGACTCCAGTTACGAAAAGTCGTAGAGAATGGATCAAGGTTATGCCTAAAATGTACCATCTTGGGAGAGTAGTCTTTAGTCTAAGAATTGACTCACAAGAATACTATAGCAGCTCTCGCCACGATCCGGCTATAAAATTTCCAGAACTCTATAAGCGGTCACATTGCCCGACAGAGTGTCTCTTACAGTCTGCCTATATGATCGAGTAGTCATCACATATGACTCTATGGCACTTGAACTTGCCATCAATCGCCTCACACTCTAGTCGCTTTGAGATGTCACCTCATGTAAGCGGCTAGGGGCCATATTAAGTCAATCCAGTTCACTTATGGGGTTCAATATTGTCTCTTACAACCCATTTGGATTCTGACAAAGTATCTTTTACTTTGAGTTAATTATAACCCAAATGATGTTGTCATGCAACAATAGTCAATACTATTACATTGCATTTGATGCACAATCATCTATTTGTATTAGTGTTTTGTGAATAACCTTTATTCATGATTGCAAAACTTACAAATTTTGGTCTCCTTTATTCTCATATTATCCCGTATAATATGATTCTATTTGAGTACATATCTGGAACTCTTTCTAGATTTTGAGTTTCCTTTCCGGAGGTAAGCTCCCACTGTTATCTTATAACTTGTGACGTATCGATATACTGGAGGGATTAAAA
The DNA here is from genome assembly GCA_029255685.2 of Silene conica. Classification (NCBI taxonomy): domain Eukaryota; kingdom Viridiplantae; phylum Streptophyta; class Magnoliopsida; order Caryophyllales; family Caryophyllaceae; genus Silene; species Silene conica. Next base: position 45,819,709 of record CM055312.2, on the reverse strand, counting down.
ATCACTCTCTACAGTCACTTATGTACTGAAAACTATATTGTAGTCTATTTATGATTTCATCAATCTAATAATTTTCACTCATCTTGGCTATTTGATAATGGTTTCATTCATCGTTATGAATAATGTATCCAACCATTTTAACTTCTAGTGGGCGACCTTTTATTATCCATATAATAAACCTTCCCATTAAAACTCCATCATCATATAATACAAATTATTTTATTCATCTAAATTGAGTACCTCTTATTCTTTACTCTTAAAGAATCACCCATTCTCTCTAAATGGTAGGTTTCAATTCTTTGATGAATATCGCTCCCACTGAAAACAATATCCCTCGATTTCTTAAATGAACCTTTCATTTCTCACATGTTAAACTATTACTATAATTATTATCACTATCTCTATAGTGATCCATCTTTTCAGATCATACCTTCTGACACAACATAAACTACTGTCAAGGGGACTGAGATGATTTCTCCTCTATTATCTTATAATCATAGAAAAATCATTATTTCAAGGAATCGGTCTTGCCTCCGAATAGATAGATGATTTCTCCTCTATTATCTTATAATCTTTGAAAAATCACTATCTCATGGAGCCGATCTTCCTTCCGAATTCATACGGGATTTCCCACTGAAACAATGAACACAAAGAACCTTTCTTCGAGTGTCCTCCCGTAGTTTCTTCAGTTATCTTTCTTCGAGTGTCCTCCCGTAGTTTCTTTTGTTATCTTATTTAGGTTCCTTCTTAAGAACCCTTTCAGGAATCTTCTCTAAGATCCTATAGTTATATCATTGGTTTGTAGGTCGAAAATTTTCTCCCACTCTATCCTTTAAAATAACCCTTATTTGTACAAGGATAGCTTATTTCGATCGAACCAATGTATATAAGTTTATGGTATGATGAATACATTCTTATTTTCACTTAAAATGAAAATCTTATAATGAACTAATATTGTCTCATTTTGATTGAAGTATCTCATGGGGTGTAGTTCTCTGTTTTAATCAACACTTTGATTTTATTATATTGATCGTATCAATGTTTATTTCGTGATAAAATCACCATTATTCATGTTTTAACAAGGTATGCAATTTATTTCGAGAAATCAAGACTTTGATTAAGAACAAAAGTAGTAACTCGGGTTGAAAACCAAGTCACTAATATCCAAAATTACAACCATTGTTTTAGGATTTTAATTCTTGTCTTACAAGAAAATTGTTCCAAAATAAAATGCAAAATATGAAAGAAGACGATATGAAAATTAGAGGCTAGCTCTTCAAGTCTTCGATCAATTTGGATGCTACCATAGCCATCCAAGTAAGGAACTTCATGCTTCCTTCTCCTTGCCCTTATCGTTATTAGGAGGCGCCCCTTTAAAACAATTAAAAAGGGTAAATATCAACACATTTGTATCATTATACATAAGTTGATAAATGACATGAATTTTAAACGAGAATTATTACCTACGGCGGTTACCTTCCCATTTTTGAGATCGCTTAAGTATTTGGGGCAATTATGCTTCCAATGACCGATCCTCGTGCAATAGTGGCACTTGTCTTGCTCTTTTGAAGACGAGGTGGAAGCGCCTTTCGAAAAGGTCTTTTCTTTGGTCGCTTTGGGTTTGAACGTTTTCTTACCCTTGCCTTAAGAGGCATTCCTTTTGAAGCTCGTTTTCCCTTTCTTTTCGATGTTTAAAACATCCGTGGTGGAACTTTCATGAAGTCCCATGTCCCTTTCGGCTTGGACGAGCATCTTATGCAATTCTTCCAATGTGGTCTCTTGGTTTCGCATATTGAAATTCACCCGGAATTGAGCATACGCTTTAACCTTATTGAGCTAGTGAAGAACTCGGTCAATGATAAGAGAGTCGGGAACATCAACATCTTGAGCTTTTAGAGTCTCCGCGAGCTCAACGAGTTTGAGCACATGAGGGCTTATCTTTTGCCCTTCCTTGAATGTAATGTCAAAGAAGGCGGAAGCCGCCTCATATTGAATCACCCTTGGAGTTTGCGAAAACATGGTCGCAAGCTTGGTGTATATTTCATACGATGTGGTCAACTTTATCATACTCATTTGGAGATCCGGCTCCACGGAGAAGATGAGCACATTTTTAAGAGCGGAGGAGTCTTTCATGTAGGCTTCATAGGCCTCACGAGTTCCGACCGCGGAACGAGCGGTTGGAGCGGGAGGAGCGGCTTCGGATAGGTAACGACTCTTATCGTCACCTTGAGCGGCCAAAAGTAATTGCGCATCCCAATCCTTAAAATTGGAACCATGCTTATCGAGTTTGCAACAATCCATAAAGGATCGAAGCCATGATACGTTAGTGAGAGGTGGAGCGTTGGTTGCCATTGATGATGTTGAAAATTAAACTACAATAATAAAAGGAAAAACAACATCATTTTAAAATTCGTAATTTAAACTAGAAACTTTAACAAGTTTAGTTATATATATTTACTTAATGATCTCTTACCCAATTAAGTAAACAATCCCGAGACCCAAACCCATACTAATCCGGGCACGGTGTAGCCGATTCAACCCGTATCGGTATAATTTGGTGGATTAACCCTTTAATCGGTTCTACTCTTAGAACTCTCGGTCGACAATTTTCTTAAAATTATCTTTAGCCCGAACTTATTGCTACTACGGTTACGAATACTTTCGTTGAGATCAACCAAATTTCAAGGTGTAATCTTATTACCCCACTTACCCAACGTGACAATTTTAGTACCCCGGTGTAGCCGAGCCTACGTTCTTGTGAAGAAGGGATTCATGGGTCCGTACTTTTTGGTAAGGCTAAGTCTCAATATTTATTTGTAAGAGATCTAGTCAAATTATTATCTATCTCCGTGTAAGTGAACTAAGTCGGTGAATTATCGATAAAATAAAGGACTAGGTCGACTAGGTCGAAACATGCATGATACGATGTATGACGATTTGGCTATGCATGCAAACATATAAAAGCAAATAAAAGCATAAATAAACCCTAGTATGGCCTTTCCTAGAAAAGAAATAACAAAGTACAAATTCGGAAACCAACTCCTTTGGTCCCTTGAACTTCACGCAGCACGCACTTCGAGGTAAACACCGTCTTGTCGGAACTCCTTTCCGAATGGCACCGTCTTCAAGGAACTCCGGATTTTACAAAAATTACAACTTTTATAGTCTACTTTATACATTATTAAATAGAAATAAATTACAATTGGGTGATACGAGATCACAAAATTACAACCGAATCGGTAACCCCTTACATTACGAGAAATACCGATTAAAACTAAGGCCATACTAAGTAAATTACATAATTCCCAAAATTACGTAAATAAATCATGACATTCAGAATAAAGTATGCAATGTTTATGTAAATATGAATTAACATGCAACCCTAAGCCAAATCGCCCTATTTAAAACACTTATTTAAATAGTTATCGCAAACCTCGGTTTATGGAATCGCGTGTTTTAACGTTTAACAACACTATGCATTAAATGAAACGGTTTTCATCCTTAAGTTAATCATGCTAACTCTTATTGGTTTCAAAATTTAGTCTCACTCAAACTTTGAACATGACTTAACTTAATATATTTCAATATTGATCGGTATTACTCGGTTTTACGGGAAAAATAATATAAAATCCAAAAGAGGCATAAAAATTTCAAAAATTCAAAATTCAAAATTTGAAAAATCCAGAATGTTCTTAAAATTTTCAGAATATTAAAATATTAGTATTTTATACGGTTTTAACATTATTTCGTAAATAAGACGTAAAACGAGCATTTTAAGTCGGAAAATTCAATAATTAACTTCATAAATGCAAATAAAATACTAATAAAATTTTTACACTTTCCAAAACACTTTAAGAACACAAAATGGACAGAAAAAATAAATTACACACTGCCCAAGAGCCGAACCTTTAATTTAAAGACTCTTATTATTTTAATTTTAAATGTAACTTTTCAACAATTAAAATTAAATTAAAGCAGAAACTTTGGGCTCCCAAGAAAATTTCAGTGATGAACATATCATATATTACTATTATGGGTCAAATGTTTTGGCCATTTTAACAACTATCGCAAATTTAAACGATTTTCGTCATATATCGTACGATTTTAACCTTTAAAATTATTTCTCAAGCATAAAATAAGATAAAATTCCCGAAAATTTTATACATGCTGGAAATAATATATATGACATCTTGTTAAATTTTTATGGCCAAATTCCAACTTAAACTATTAAAGTCGAAATTATGTCACTAATTACCCGATTTTTACATTAAAAATCTATAATATTTCACTATTTGAGATAAATTTCTGGAAAATTCAACATAAATTTTAAATATTGCATGTGACATCCTCATAAATGTTTATAGTCAAATTCATAATATAACTATTTTAACCCATTTTTATTCATCTTATTGCATTTTAACCCTTAAAATTCATATCACACGTTTTATAAGTCCATAATTTACGAAAAATGATATTCATATCATAGAAAATACATGTGATAACATACTGAAAAATCTCGGCCAAAAGATGATTTTTGCTATTTTTCCAAAAATAAACGATTTTAACCATTAAAACTCTATAAAATCCGAGATTTAATATACTATTAATCAATATTCATGCAAAATATATTCCAAATATTCCAAAACATTTTAGAAAACAGTAGGTAATCATGCTTAAATTATTTCGTGCATATCATATATTAAACGAAAATTCAAATTTTATTTTGTTATCACTATAACTCCGTAAAAACGTAAACGGAAAGCATGCAAACAACCTATTGCTCTGATACCAATTGTTAGGTTTATTAGTTACTCATACTAATCTTTTAGTCATACTAACATAATCTTTTAATTAACCCTTTAATTAACAAATTATAATGATCTTATGCATGCTAAAACAAGCGGAAATAAGAGAGTTTTCGAACCCTTACACACGGTCCGAAAGTATGGCAAGGATGATCCTCCTAGTACCCAAATAAGAATACCTCCTTTGGATGCACCAAGACAACCCTTAACCAATAGAGATCTTGAACAAGCTAGCACAAAACCGGTTTCTCCTTAAACTTATTCTAATCTCTCTAATTAGAATATAAATACTAATATTATAACTTTTATTATTAGTATTATTATTATCTCACAATAATAATTTAGAGGATTTTGTTATTTTTCTTACTCTTAGAAACTATACAAGCATTAGGAATAGAATGAATTTGTGAGCATGCCACAATATTTATTTAGGTGTGGTTAGGGTTTTGTGGGTGGCCGGGTTCATGGGGAAGAACAAGGGGGACATTCACCCTTTTCTAAGTCATTAGGGTGGCCATAGGTATTAGTTCCAAGGTCACCTTAATGATTATGTTTGTTGGGTAATTAACATAATAATACCCACATAAAACACCCCATAAATGAGCCTTATAAAACCGGCACATATACATGTAAAATGGACCTTATTTTACAATTATTATCAACCCTACAATTTCAAATTATGTGACATACAATATGTCAAAATATAACAATTGTTTTAATTTAATCATACATATTTATCAAATAAATATTATTCATAAATTAATAAATCTCATTTATCAAGTTGACAAGTAATTCGAAATTACTAAATGTAAAATGGTCACTTATAATAATCGTCAACACGATTTACAACTTTGTAATAATTATAACCCAATTCATTCTAATTACGATATTATAAAATATCGTTTAATGTTTAAAAATTGACACGTTTCAATTTTAAACATAAATCTTACATTAAGATTTAACCTCTAATTTCTCGATATACGAGTTTAAGGAATATGATCAAATCGTATCATTATACAATTGATCACTTTAACAATTAAGGGAATTGTCCTAAAGGTGTGACCTAAAGGGATCAACTGACCACCACCGTCATACGACAGTAATGTCAAACTCTAGCTAGCCAATCATTACCGATTAGTGTTGGTCAGTTGACTAATATAAATCGTATCATCCCTTGCGCATTCTCGTTATGAGATTTAATTACGTGATCGCACTATTGTTGAGGACACATTTCCCAACAATCTCCCACTTGTCCTCGACAAGTGTGCGTCACCAATTCTCTTGTCCTATTACGATCTCCCACTCAATGCAAGATGTCTCTCTGAGGTCGTACTTGCATTCGATCATATCATGAGTGGTTTCCTCGATCTGGAGAATAACTGTTTGACCGGAATTATCTACCATAGATACCTTCCGAGCGTGGCCCACATTTCCAGTTAACTTCTCCTCGAGTGGCCCTGAGATTTGAACAACCCTGACAAGGGGTGGACAATTTCTATCGCACTACTTCCTTCAACTAGTCACAGTTAGTCACAACCCAAAACAATCCCATTTGACTCCAGTTACGAAAAGTCGTAGAGAATGGATCAAGGTTATGCCTAAACTGTACCATCTTGGGAGAGTAGTCTTTAGTCTAAGAATTGACTCACAAGAATACTATAGCAGCTCTCGCCACGATCCGGCTATAAAATTTCCAGAACTCTATAAGCGGTCACATTGCCCGACAGAGTGTCTCTTACAGTCTGCCTATGTGATCGACTAGTCATCACATATGACTCTATGGCACTTGAACTTGCCATCAATCGCCTCACACTCTAGTCGCTTTGAGATGTCACCTCATGTAAGCGGCTAGGGGCCATATTAAGTCAATCCAGTTCACTTATGGGGTTCAATATTGTCTCTTACAACCCATTTGGATTCTGACAAAGTATCTTTTACTTTGAGTTAATTATAACTCAAATGATGTTGTCATGCAACAATAGTCAATACTATTACATTGCATTTGATGCACAATCATCTATTTGTATTAGTGTTTTTGTGAATAACCTTTATTCATGATTGCAAAACTTACAAATTTTGGTCTCCTTTATTCTCATATTATCCCGTATAATATGATTCTATTTGAGTACATATCTGGAACTCTTTCTAGATTTTGAGTTTCCTTTCCGGAGGAAGGCTCCCACTGTTATCTTATAACTTGTGACGTATCGATATATTGGAGGGATTAAAAATCACTCTCTACAGTCACTTATGTACTGAAAACTATATTGTAGTCTATTTATGATTTCATCAATCTAATAATTTTCACTCATCTTGGCTATTTGATAATGGTTTCATTCATCATTATGAATAATGTATCCAACTGTAACACCCCAAGAGTATGATATGAGTTTGTGTGGAGATTTGTCCCACATCGGTAGAATGTGAGGCTTGTGATATGTTTATAATAGCTTCCACCCACCACTTGGTAACAAGGCCTTGTGCTTTTGGGCTTAAGTGAGGACAAATAATTGGCCCAAAAGTGTGCACCCATCTTATTGGGTTTGTGTTACGACCGTGGTGGGTCGGGTTGTTACAAATGGTATCAGAGCAACCCTGCGACCGTGTGGTGAGCCTGTGGTCGGGAGTACCCGGGTCACACACCTGGCGGGGGAGGATTCTGGCCCTGGTTGTGGTCAAGTTTGAGGCACAACGAGGACGTTGTGTTCTTTAAGTGAGGGAGTTTGTAACACCCCAAGAGTATGATATGAGTTTGTGTGGAGATTTGTCCCACATTGGTAGAATGTGAGGCTTGTGATATGTTTATAATAGCTTCCACCCACCACTTGGTAACAAGGCCTTGTGCTTTTGGGCTTAAGTGAGGACAAGTAATGGCCCAAAGGCATACCTCCCGTCTTATTGGGGGTGTGTTACGACCGTGGTGGTAAGAGAGAACGATCCTCAGGCCTAAACTAATGAAACTAATGAATGTAGGAGAGTCTAAATAAAATGAACCCCCGGGATAGGACTGTTAGGAGCACACCAGAGGGGAAGTATGAGTCTGGGGCCCCCTCACACCGAACCATAGGCCCTCTCAGTTTTCCCGGGAACCCAGAGTGCATATACGAGAGAAAAAGGGTAGAATAGGAGGTGGTGAAAGTAATAGCATACAGTGATAAGTATGAGAATTTTGTGTATAAGTGACTTTTGAAAAGCCGGAAGGGGCATGAGCATGAATAAATCTTTAATGGTCGGAAAAGGTGTATATTGATGTGATATGTTAAGTGATTTGAAACATGTTAGAAATCTTTCTTTCAACATGTCTAGTGATATGCGTTTATGTGATCTCGAGCCATGTTATATTTTCTTGATTATTCATTTTGATAGCTGATGATAGATTTTATCGTTTAGGGATTTTAGCCCTAACCCTAATGTGCGCCCACATAAGTCGGGACTCATGTCTTTCTGTTGTATTATAGTATGCCTCCGCGAAGAGATAATGCCGTTAACATCACCCAAGAGGAGGTGGACCGTTTGATAGCTGAAAATGAGGCCCTAAAGGCCAAACGAATGGACTCCGTGAAAATGAGCACAATCATCGCAAGACATCACCCTACCCAATTCACTGGGGAGGGGGAACCTCATCTGTTAGGAGCTTGGTGCCGGGAATTCGGTAACCTGTTCGAGTTGGTGGACTGCCCTGAAGAATTGAGGGTAGACCAGGCTGCCCACTATCTGAGGGGTATGGCTGGAGACTGGTGGACCGCGAATAAGCGAGAGCTCCGGGAAGCAGCTATAGAGGGTGGATTCGCGTTTGTTCCGTGGGATGCATTCAAGGGGGTTCTGAACGAGGCGTTTCTACCAGAATTCCAAAAGAGCAAGCTGAGGGAGGAGTTCGACTCATTCCAGATGTCGGAGGACATGACTGTAGAGGTTTACTACAGGAAATTCATCCAGCTGGTACACTATGTGGGAGATATGGGATTTGACGATGCTATGCTAGCCATGAAATTTGAGAGGGGATTATCAATCGCCATCAAAAAGAGACTGATTGCAGCTCCGCCCACCACAATCCGTGACATCTATTTAAGGGCTGGGGCGGCGGAGAGGCTTTCAGATATGATCAAAAAGGACAAACAGTCCAAGACAGAAAAGAGGAAAGCTGAAACAGTAGCTGAGGGTTCAGGATCGAAAAAGCAAAGTAATAACAAGTAAAGTGGGTATTTCGGGAGTAGTGCCTCTGGTGGTGGAAGGAATCAGAGTGGGGGCAACTTCAGGAGTAGGGGTTCAGGGAGTGGCTCAGTGGGAATAGTTTGTTTCGGCTGTGGAAAGACGGGACATAAGCAGGCAGTGTGTCGTTCGTCTGGAGGAAACCAGTCCGGGGGCTATCGTACACCTACATCCGGATACCAGGGACCTCGCACTCAGTCCTATGGCAGCAGTGGCTATCGCACACCCATGACAAACTATGGTGGGGGTGCGAAGTCTGGAGGCAGCAGCAACTACCAGAGGAACTACAGCAACAACAACAATCAGAACCGTTCATATCAGAATCAGTACAATGGAAGTGGGAACAACAACAAGACGGGGACGGCAGGAAATCAGCAGGCCGGGACATCTTCTGCCAGCCAGAGTGGGGTCAAGTCCAGTGGCAAACTCTTTGCCATGGGAAAGCAGGCCGCTCAGGAGGATGCTCATGTGGTTACTGGTACTTTTCTTGTAAACTCTAAACCTACGTTCGTGCTTTTCGATTCCGGTGCCACCCATTCGTTTGTGTCTAGAGATCATGTTAGAGTTTTGGGACTTGAGAGATTCGACTGGGTCGCGGATTCAGTGACCATACCTTCGGGCGAGTCTATTGTTTGTAATAGAGTATACGGTAGTGTACCCATTAAAATCGGGGAAGCAACTTTCTTTGGTGACCTTATAGAATTTCCGCTGGGGGGTTTCGAAGTGATCTTAGGGATGGACTGGTTGGGGAAGTATAGGGCTTTTATCGACTGTCATCAAAAGAAAATTTCCTTCAAGGGACCCAAAGGGGTGAGGGTATCCTACAAGGGGTATAGAGTCAAACCAAAGATCAAATTTATATCTGTTAATACCCTGAAGTCTAGTTTGCGGAAAGGAGAAAGCTTAATTTTGTGCCAAATGTGGGATTGTGAGGCTGAGACCCCCTAGACTAGTGAGATACCTGTGGTACGGGAGTTTGAGGGAGTATTTCGAGACGACGTGCCAGGGTTACCGCCGAGGAGGGAAATGGAATTTTCCATTGACCTCAAACCAGGAGCGGGACCGATATCTAAATCACCGTACCGTATGGGACCGAAAGAAATGGAGGAGTTGAAGAAGCAATTGGATGAACTAGCTGAGAAAGGGTTCATCCGACCCAGTGTGTCGCCATGGGGAGCACCTGTTTTATTCGTGAAGAAGAAGGATGGGAGTTTGAGGTTGTGTGTTGACTACCGAGAGCTGAACAATGTAACCATCAAGAACCGTTATCCTTTGCCGAGAATTGACGACTTGTTCGATCAGTTAAGTGGAGCTGGGGTTTTCTCCAAGATTGACTTGAGATCCGGGTATCATCAGTTGAGGATAAAGGATGAAGATATTCCGAAGACCGCTTTCCGAACGAGGTATGGCCACTATGAATTTGTGGTTATGCCCTTTGGATTGACTAATGCTCCCGCTGTGTTCATGGACTTGATGAATCGAGTCTTCAGCCCGTATCTAGACAAGTTCGTGGTGGTATTTATCGATGATATCCTGGTATATTCCAAGAATGCAGAAGAGCACGAAGATCATTTGAGGAAAGTACAAGAGTATGATATGAGTTTGTGTGGAGATTTTTTGTCCCACATCGGTAGAATGTGAGGCTTGTGATATGTTTATAATAGCTTCCACCCACCACTTGGTAACAAGGCCTTGTGCTTTTGGGCTTAAGTGAGGACAAATAATTGGCCCTAAAGTGTGCACCCATCTTATTGGGTTTGTGTTACGACCGTGGTGGGTCAGGTTGTTACAAATGGTATCATAAGCTCAATGCTAAGTTGAGCAAGTGTGAGTTCTGGTTGGAGAAAGTGGCGTTTCTGGGGCATGTAATTTCAAAAGAGGGGGTGGCTGTTGACCCTAGCAAGATCGAGGCAGTGACTAAGTGGCAGAGTCCGAAGAATGTGAGTGAGATTCGAAGCTTTCTGGGTTTAGCGGGTTATTACCGGAGATTCGTCAAAGATTTTTCAAAGATAGCGAAGCCGTTGACGTCGTTGATGAGGAAGGAGAACCGTTATATCTGGGATGAGAGTTGTGAGAAGGCATTCCTAACCCTTAAGGAACGCCTGACAACAGCTCCTATCCTGGCCTTGCCAGTTGGAAGTGATAATTTTGAAGTATACACCGACGCTTCAAAGCATGGGTTGGGTTGTGTGCTAATGCAGAATGGTAGAGTGATCGCGTATGCTTCTCGCCAGTTGAAGACCTACGAAGAGAATTATCCGACTCATGATTTGGAGTTGGGCGCTGTGGTCTTTGCACTGAAATTGTGGCGTCATTACCTTTATGGAGCCACTTTTAAGGTGTTTTCTGATCATAAGAGCCTGAAATATATCTACACCCAGAAAGAGTTGAACATGAGGCAGAGGAGGTGGATAGAGTTGATCGGAGATTATGATATGCAGATTGTCTACCACGAAGGCAAGGCAAATGTGGTAGCTGACGCTCTAAGTAGGAAGTCAATACATGCTTTGGATTGTGCCAGATCGAGAGGGAGGTTGTATGGTGAACTAAGGGAGATGGGAATAGTCATGATCCGGAAAGGGGACACTCTTGGTGACTTGACAGTGGAGCCTGAGTTGTATGGGGAGATTCGGGAGTTACAGCAGAACGATGAGAGAATCCAGAAGTGGCGTTTAATGGTGGAGAATGGAAATGGTGATGAGGCATCCAAGTTCAGTATTCATACCGATGGTAGTTTGAGGTTCAGTGGGCGATGGTGTGTACCGAATGTTGAGGAGCTAAAGAAGAAGAACCTGACTGAAGCTCATGCTACTCCTTATTCTGTTCACCCAGGGGGTGATAAGTTGTATAAGGATCTTAAGAAGACGTTTTGGTGGCCTAATATGAAGAAGGAAGTCGCAGAGTTTGTGTCGAGGTGTTTGACTTGTCAGCGAGTGAAAGGGGAGCATAAGAGACCTCAAGGGAAAGTTCAATCGTTGGATGTGCCAGAGTGGAAGTGGGAGAACATTTCGATGGATTTTATCGTGGGGTTGCCTCGGACTCAGAGAGGCAACAACATGATTTGGGTGATTGTGGATCGTTTAACTAAGTCAGCTCACTTTATTCCCATGAAAGATACCTGGAGTAAAGCTGAATTGGATAAGTCGTATGTTCAGAATGTGGTCAAACTGCATGGCGTACCCAAGGATATTGTTTCAGATCGGGACTCGAGGTTTATATCCAGATTCTGGCGGGAGTTGCAGGCTGCTTTGGGTACCCAATTGAAGATGAGTACAGCTTTTCATCCCGCTACTGATGGTCAGACTGAGCGGACGATTCAGACTCTTGAGGATATGTTGAGAGCTTGTGTACTTGAGTTCGGAGGATCTTGGGAGGATCGACTGGGGTTGATCGAGTTTTCTTACAATAACAGCTACCATGCAAGCATAGGCATGGCCCCTTTCGAGGCTCTGTACGGGAGGAAGTGTCGGAGCCCTGTGTGTTGGGATGATCGAGCTGATGTGGTGACATTGGGGCCAGATATGATCCAGGAGATGGTGGAGCAGGTTCAGATTATTCGACAGAAAATGAGGGCCGCACAGGATCGACAGAAGAGCTATGCCGATCTGAAGAGGAGCGATATTTCATTTGAGGTCGGAGAGAAAGTACTACTGAAAGTCTCTCCGATGAAGGGAGTGATGAGATTCGGCAAGCGTGGCAAACTGAGTCAGAAATTTATTGGACCATTTGAGATTTTGGACAGAGTTGGAGAGGTGGCATATCGCTTAGCTTTACCTCCAGCCCTATCCAAGGTCTACAATGTGTTCCATGTGTCTCAGTTGAGGAAATACGTGAGTGATCCATCACATGTGCTTCAGCATGAGGTAAATGAGGTAGATGAGCAATTGGCATACATTGAGACCCCGAAGGAAATTCTGGACAGGAAGGTACGAAAGACTCGCAATGGGGAGACGTCTTTGGTGAAAGTCTTGTGGACAAATCATAATCAGGAGGAGGCTACGTGGGAGCCTGAGGCATCCATGAGGGAGCGTTATCCACAATTGTTCGATTGAGGTAAGTTACGCGGACGTAACTTTTCTTTAAGGGGGGTGGAATGTAACGTTCTGCGATTTGAGTGAATCTTTGTGATGTTTTATGCCCTAGGTACGTTTGTGTTGTTTGTTTTCTCATCTGAGCATTGTTGAACTTCGGGACGAAGTTCATTTTAAGGGGGGAAGACTGTAATACCCCAAAATTTAGACTTGACAATTACGATTTGTATTGTGTCGATAACTGTCTTATGTGTAGAGCACCTATGTTTATGATCCAAGCTAAGCAAGTGGTTATGCGTTTATGAGGATTCGATTCCTATATCCTTGAGCATGGATGTGGGGTTATGAGGGATCGATCCTTGAACCTCTAGACTCGTTGATCTGGGCCTCGTAAGTCGTGCTACACCCAAGCCCACACGGCTGTTTTGTTTTACTTAATTCAAACCCTACTAATACTACTCCCTACCGTCATTCTTTCAACCTAATTCTAAGACCAAAGTTACCCTAATCTATCATCCTATCACCATACCCTCTCAGCCGTCACAACAGAGTTTGAGTAGGTAGTGCTCACGGTGGTTTCTAGACAGCCTAGCAGTGGTCGTTTTAGAGGTAAACTGAGTGTGACAATTAAGATTTCTGTTTCTCCTTTTCGAGTCCTCGTTGTTTGTCTCTTTTTCAATCATGTTATAATGCTTACTAATTCTGAGTTGTTTTATAATTTTGGCCTCTGATGTGAGTAGTCACGTTTTGGTTGTTGTCGGGCCACCCTTGACCACCCTAAACCACCAGTCGTGGTGGTTTTGTTGTCTGTGTCAAACCCTTTTTCTTAGCATTTCAGAATAGAGTCGGGAACAGGGGTTTTGCGTGGGATTTCGAAGGTAATTCATTTAACTATTACTCTGGGTCTTTGCGTTATTAGATGGTGGGTTGAATGGTGGTTCGTATGGTGTCGGTCACGGGGTTGGTAAGATCTGGGTACGGTGTAAACAGGGAGGTTCGTTGGTGGTTGTGGAGGGGTGTCAGGGAATTGTTTGTGTTTGCTGGGTGTCGAGGGGTTGTTGGAATGGTGCCACCGCCGACTAGGGGGAGGTCTATGCGGTGGTACCATGGTGGTTGTAGGGGTCAGATGTCTGTAGTTGTGGTTATGGGTCGTGTGGTCGTCGTCAGTCAGGCGCGTGGTGGTTGCAGGGATTGTCGTTGGGGGCTGTTGAGGGGACAGAGAGCAGAGGGCCGTGAACCAGGCCTGGTAATGGCCCTGGTTCACCTCGCTGTGGGAGGTCGACCTGGTTGGTGGTGGTCAGAGTTGTAGTGGACGGTGTGGGGGACATGGCAGGTGGTCTCCGGCAGGGTCTTGGCTGGTCAGGTGGCGGGTATTGGTGTTGGGAGTCACGGGTGGTGTATGCGAATGGAAGGGGGGTGTTTGTTGCCTTAGTTGTTTTATTCTTTTATTGTTTTTATTATTATTAATATTATTATAATTAGTATTTAATTATGGTAATTTTATGTTATTTGAGTAAGGATATTATGATATTAAGGGAAAGTATTTTGGGTATTTAATGTATGATATGGTAGTTGTGCACTTTTAATATTTTGAATTTCAAACCAAGGTATCTATTTTTAGAAGCTACTATATTTAGAAAGTTACTATTTTGGGTAACTCGGTTGTTGGGAAGCTTTCTAAATATAGGAGGTGTCTATAAATAGAATGTGTGCGTGTTACATGAGAATTAGGAAAGTATTAATTAAAGTAATACTTATTTAGGTGGAAGTTTCCGTGTGGAGCATTTTTAGGAGCAGTCGTGCAATTATCATTTCTTCTGCATTTTGAGGTAGGGGAAACTACTAATGTTCGATATTTGTGTAAACCGTTCATGATTGATATCAAACATGTTGTTATATATTATCATGTGATCTTTATATTGTGCATTTATATTATACTGTGATAACGATGAGGCGATGAGATGATGGGTCTTGTGATTGACGCGGAGATAATGGGTCTTGTGATTGGTGTGGAGATAATGGGTCTTGTGATTGGTGTGGAGATAATGGGTCTTGTGATTGGTGTGGAGTGAATGGGTCTTGTGATTGGTGTGGAGATAATGGGTCTTGTGATTGGTGCGGAGATATTGGGTCTTGTGATTCGGAGTGGAGATGATCGACCTTCTATTTTTAGTAATATGGTTGTTTACAGTTTTACTCTACTCAACCTCGTGGTTGACCCTGTGTATTCGTGATCACCTGTGATGAACCAATTAATGGGGAGCAGACTGACAGGTATAAAGACTGTGGGAGCATCAGGGAAGGGAGAAGCATGGACCCGGACCTGTATAGAGTCTAGACCACGTGATAGTAGTCTATGAGTTGTACTTTTATTTTTATCAGAACAGTTTTCTTTTCGGTTATGTAAGAACTTGTTATAAGTTTAAGTTTAATTTAAAGTACTGTTTATCTTCCTTTGTATCTACTGCCTCGGGAAACCGAGATGGTAACACCTTTATTTATCTGAGGAGTCCTAGTTCAGGCCCTTAAATAAATGGGGGTGTTATTGTAACAACCCGACCCACCACGGTCGTAACACAAACTCAATAAGATGGGTGCACACTTCTGGGCCCATTATTTGTCCTCACTTAAGCCCAAAAGCACAAGGCGTTGTTACTAAGTGGTGGGTGGAAGTTATTATAAACATATCACAAGCCTCACATTCTACCGATGTGGGACAACTTTCCTCTCATACTCTTGGGGTGTTACAAACTCCCCCACTTAAAGAACACAACGTCCTCGTTGTGCCTCAAACTTGACCACAACCACAACCAGGGCCAGAATCCTCCCCCGCTAGGTGTGTGACCCGGGTACTCCCGACCACAGGCTCACCACACGGTCGCAGGGTCGCTCTGATACCATTTGTAACAACCCGACCCACCACGGTCGTAACACAAACCCAATAAGATGGGTGCACACTTCTGGGCCCATTATTTGTCCTCACTTAAGCCCAAAAGCACAAGGCCTTGTTACTAAGTGGTGGGTGGAAGTTATTATAAACATATCACAAGCCTCACATTCTACCGATGTGGGACAACTTTCCTCTCATACTCTTGGGGTGTTACACCAACCATTTTAACTTCTAGTGGGCGACCTTTTATTATCCATATAATAAACCTTCCCATTAAAACTCCATCATCATATGATACAAATTATTTTATTCATCTAAATTGAGTACCTCTTATTCTTTACTCTTAAAGAATCACCCATTCTCTCTAAATGGTAGATTTCAATTCTTTGATGAATATCGCTCCCACTGAAAACAATATCCCTCGATTTCTTAAATGAACCTTTCATTTCTCGCATGTTAAACTATTACTATAATTATTATCACTATCTCTATAGTGATCCATATTTTCAGATCATACCTTCTGACACAACATAAACTACTGTCAAGGGGACTGAGATGATTTCTCCTCTATTATCTTATAATCATTGAAAAATCATTATTTCAAGGAATCGGTCTTTCCTCCGAATAGAAACATGATTTCTCCTCTATTATCTTATAATCTTTGAAAAATCACTATCTCATGGAGCCGATCTTCCTTCCGAATTCATACGGGGTTTCCCACTGAAACAATGAACACAAAGAACCTTTCTTCGAGTGTCCTCCCGTAGTTTCTTCAGTTATCTTTCTTCGAGTGTCCTCCCGTAGTTTCTTTTGTTATCTTATTTAGGTTTCTTCTTAAGAACCCTTTCAGGAATCTTCTCTAAGATCCTATAGTTATATCATTGGTTTGTAGGTCGAAAATTTTCTCCCACTCTATCCTTTAAAATAACCCTTATTTGTACAAGGATAGCTTATTTCGATCGAACCAATGTATATAAGTTTATGGTATGATGAATACATTCTTATTTTCACTTAAAATGAAAATCTTATAATGAACTAATATTGTCTCATTTTAATTGAAGTATCTCATGGGGTGTAGTTGTCCGTTTTAATCAACACTTTGATTTTATTATATTGATCGTATCAATGTTTATTTCTTGATAAAATCACCATTATTCATGTTTTAACAAGGTATGCAATTTATTTCGAGAGATCAAGACTTTGATTAAGAACAAAAGTAGTAACTCGGGTTGAAAACCAAGTCACTAATATCCAAAATTACAACCATTGTTTTAGGATTTTAATCCTTGTCTTACAAGAAAATTGTTCCAAAATAAAATGCAAAATATGAAAGAAGACGATATGAAAATTAGAGGCTAGCTCTATATGATTGCCTTGTCCCATCCGATGCACCACTCACACAAACACCCACCGGTCACCCGACGACACCGTGGGCAATTTTCGTTTCCGAGCGATTTTGCCCGAGCAACAAAGCCTAAAAATGCTTAAAAACATTGCTACTGTGATACTAAGATGCCAATTGGGTGTGAAATGAGGAGGAGGACACCCAAAGTGCCCAAAACACCCCACCCCAAGGGAACACCCAACAAGCAAATAGACACCGCTCGCCCCAACGCGGTTTCCGGGACCCAAACAAGTTGGAATCAATATTTTCTTGAGCCTAAGACCAACTAATCCAAGTTAGCTACCCAAAAATGTAAGGTTTTCAAAAATGGCACATGGTTTGGACCCCCAAAGTTCAAGAACACCGAGGTCTAGGCAGCAGACCCTTCCGCAGAAAATGACCCGTGTTCCGAGGCCCATCACTCACTCAAAAAAAGTCGGATTTGCGATTTTTTTTTTCAACATCAAGTACTCGAAAAGAGCTTTCCAACCATGTATCACACTCCCAAAACATGTTGGGTTTTATTAGTTACTCATAAACTAATCTTTAGTCATACTAACATAATCTTTTAATTAACCCTTTAATTAACATATTATAAGTGATCTTAAGCATGCTAAAATGCGGAAATAAGAGAGTTCTCGAACCCTTACATACGGTCCGAATGAATGGCAAGGATGATCCTCCTAGTACCCAAATAAGAATACCTCCTTTGGATGCACCAAGACTATCTCTTAACCAACCGAGATCTTGAACAAACTAGCACAAAACCGGTTTCTCCTTAAACTTATTCTAATCTCTCTAATTAGAATATTATTTCAATACTACAAAATAGTATGATTTTATTATCTTATAATATATATTTAGAGGTTTTGGTGTTCTATTTTCTCACCCTTAGAAAAATAACACAAGCATAAGCATTAGAATAAAAGGAGGCTAGGGTTAAATTATATTATGTGAACAACTCACATAATATATGGAGTGATGGTGTGCATGCCGTATTCAAGGCATAGGGAAGAGGTGAGGAGAGCACATTGAGCTTACCCATGCACTAAGGTGGCTCTAGGATGATTAAAGTCTAAACACCTTTAATCATGATGTTGGAGTTATTAAATAACTCTTAATACTACTCCTTATTACCCTCCCAAAACCGGTACACCATTCACTAATATGGACCTCATTTTACAATTTTTATCAACTTTATAATTTCATGCTTTGTGACATACAATATGTCACAACATTATAAAACAACAATTGTTTTTAATTTAATCATACATATTTATCAAATAAATATTATTCATAAATTAATAAATCTCATTTATCAAGTTGACAAGTAATTCGAAATTACTAAATGTAAAATGGTCACTTATAATAATCGTCAACACGATTTACAACTTTTGTAATAATTATAACCCAATTCATTCTAATTACGATATTATAAAATATCGTTTAATGTTTAACAATTGACACGTTTCAATTTTAAACATAAATCTTACATTAAGATTTAACCTCTAATTTCTCGATATACGAGTTTAAGGAATATGATCAAATCGTATCATTATACAATTGATCACTTTAACAATTAAGGGAATTGTCCTAAAGGTGTGACCTAAAGGGATCAACTGACCACCACCGTCATACGACAGTAATGTCAAACTCTAGCTAGCCAATCATTACTGATTAATGTTGGTCAGTTGACTAATATAAATCGTATCATCCCTTGCGCATTCTCGTTATGAGATTTAATCACGTGATCGCACTATTGTTGAGGACACATTTCCCAACAATCTCCCACTTGTCCTCGACAAGTGTGTGTCACCAATTCTCTTGTCCTATTACAATCTCCCACTCAATGCAAGATGTCTCTCTGAGGTCGTACTTGCATTCGATTATATCATGAGTGGTTTCCTCGATCTGGAGAATAACTGTTTGACCGAAATTATCTACCGTAGATACCTTCCGAGCGTGGCCACGCATTTCCAGTTAATTTCTCCTCGAGTGGCCCTGAGATTTGAACAACCCTGACAAGGGGTGGACAATTCATATCGCACTACTTCCTTCAACTAGTCACAGTTAGTCACAACCCAAAACAATCCCATTTGACTCCAGTTACGAAAAGTCGTAGAGAATGGATCAAGGTTATGCCTAAACTGTACCATCTTGGGAGAGTAGTCTTTAGTCTAAGAATTGACTCACAAGAATACTATAGCAGCTCTCGCCACGACCCGGCTATAAAATTTCCAGAACTCTATAAGCGGTCACATTGCCCGACAGAGTGTCTCTTACAGTCTGCCTATGTGATCGACTAGTCATCACATATGACTCTATGGCACTTGAACTTGCCATCAATCGCCTCACACTCTAGTCGCTTTGAGGTGTCACCTCATGTAAGCGGCTAGGGGCCATACTAAGTCAATCCAGTTCACTTATGGGGTTCAATATTGTCTCTTACAACCCATTTGGATTCTGACAAAGTATCTTTTACTTTGAGTTAATTATAACTCAAATGATGTTGTCATACAACAATAGTCAATACTATTACATTGCATTTGATGCACAATCATCTATTTGTATTAGTGTTTTTGTGAATAACCTTTATTCATGATTGCAAAACTTACAAATTTTGGTCTCCTTCATTCTCATATTATCCCGTATATTATGATATTATTTGAGTACATATCTAGAACTCTTTCTAGATTTTGAGTTTCCTTTCCGGAGGAAAGGTCCCACTGTTATCTTATAACTTGTGACGTATCGATATACTAGAGGGATTAAAGAATCACTCTCTTTAGTCACTTATGTACTGAAATCTACATTGTAGTCTATTTATGATTTCATCATTAATAATTTTCACTCATCTTGGCTATTTGATAATGGTGTTGTTCATCATTATGAATAACGTATCTAGCCATTTTAAATTCTTAATGGGCGACCTTTTATTATCCCTATAATAAACCTTCCCTTTAAAACTCCATCATCATATGATACAAATTATTTTATTCATCTAAATTGAGTACCTCTTATTCTTTACTCTTAAAGAATCACCTCACCCATTCTCTCAAAATGGTAGGTTTCAATTTTTTAATGAATATTGCTCCCACTGAAAACAATATCCCTCGATTTCTTAAATGAACCTTTCATTTCACGCATGTTAAACTATTACTCGAATCATTATCACTATCATTATCCCTATAGTGATCTGTTTCCATTCAATCAATCATTAACTTCTTATCATGTCTTCGTTTCCTCGAGACGAAAATAACATGATAATCTCATTGAGAGAATTGAGATGATTTCTTCTCTTTTATCTTATAAACTTAGAAAATCATTTATTTAAGGAACCGGTCTTTCCCCCCGCATAGATAGATGATTTCTCCTCTATTATCTTATAATCTTTGAAAAATCATTATCTCAAGGACCCGATATTCCTTCCGAATTCACACGGGGTTTCATGTCTCCTCTCTTTGAAACAATGAACATAAAGAACCTTTCTTCGAGTGTCCTCCCGTAGTTTCTTCAGTGTCCTCTCGTAGTTTCTTCAAATCATTTAGGGTTCTTCTTAAGACTCCCAAGTAGGAATCTTCTCTAAGATCCGTTATTTATCTCATTGGTCTGTGAGCGAAATATTTTCTCCCACTCTATCCTTCTAACAATAACCTTTATTCGTATAAGGATAGCTATTTCGATTAACCAATGAATATGAATGTTTGAAGTTTTATAGGTGTGATGAATACATTCTCATTTTCACTCAAAATGAAAATCTTATAATGAACTAATATTGTCTCATTTTGATTGAAAGTATCTCATGGGGGTAGATCTCCGTTTTAATCAACACTTTGATTGTATTATATTGATCATATCAATTGTTAATTGCGTGATTAAATCACTATTATTCATGTTTAGACAAGGCATGCAATTTATTTGAGAAATCAAAACATTGATTAAGAACAAAAGTAGTGACTCGGGTTGAAAATCAAGTCACCAATATCCAAAATTACAACCATTGTTTTAGGATTTTAATCCTTGTCTTACAAGAAAATAAATTGTTCCATAAATAAATGCAAAATATGAAAGAAGACGATATGAAAATTAGAGCCTCACTCTTCAAGTCTTCGATCAATTTGGATGCTACCATAGCCATCCAAGTAAGGAACTTCAAGCTTCCTTCTCCTTGCCCTTATCATTATTAGGAGGCGCCCCTTTAAAACAATTAAAAAGGGTAAATATCAACACATTTGTATCATTATACATAAGTTGATAAATGACATGAATATTTATTACCTACGGCGGTTGCTTTCCCATTTTTGAGATCGCTTAAGTATTCGGGGCAATTTCGCTTCCAATGACCAATCCTCGTGCAATAATGGCACTTGTCTTGCTCTTTTGAAGACGAGGTGGAAGCGCCTTTCGAAAAGGTCTTTTCTTTGGTCGCCTTGGGCTTGAACGTTTTCTTGCCCTTGCCTTTCGAGGCATTCCTTTTGAAGCTCGTTTTCCCTTTCTTTTCGATGTTAAAAACATCTTTGGTGGAACTTTCATGAAGTCCCATGTCCCTTTCGGCTTGGACGAGCATCTTATGCAACTCATCCAACGTGGTCTCTTGGTTTCGCATATTAAAATTCACCCGGAATTGAGCATACGCCTTAACCTTATTGAGCGAGTGAAGAACTCGGTCAATAATTAGAGAGTCGGGAACATCAATATTTTGAGCTTTTAGAGTCTCCGCGAGCTCAACGAGTTTGAGCACATGAGGGCTTATCTTTTGCCCTTCCTTGAATGTAATGTCAAAGAAGGCGGAAGTCGCCTCATATTGAATCACCCTTGGAGTTTGCGAAAACATGGTCGCAAGCTTGGTGTATATCTCATACGATGTGGTCAACTTAATCATACTCCTTTGGAGATCCGGCTCCATGGAGAAGATGAGCACATTTTTAAGAGCGGAGGACTCTTTCATGTAGGCTTCATAGGCCTCACGAGTTCCGACCGCGGAACGAGCGGTTGGAGCGGGAGGAGTGGCTTCGGATAGGTAACGACTCTTATCGTCACCTTGAGCGGCCAAAAGTAATTGCGCATCCCAATCCTTAAAGTTTGAACAAATGCTTATCGAGTTTGCAACGATCCATAAAGGATCAAAGCCATGATACGTTAGTGAGAGGTGGAGCGTTGGTTGCCATTGATGATGTTGAAAATTAAACTACAATAATAAAAGGAAAAACAACATCATTTTAATATTCGTAATTTAACTAGAAACTTTAACAAGTTTAGTTATATATATTTACTTAATGATCTCTTACCCAATTAAGTAAACAATCCCGAGACCCAAACCCATACTAATCCGGGCACGGTGTAGCCGATTCAACCCGTATCGATATAATTTGGTGGATTAACCCTTTAATCGGTTCTACTCTTAGAACTCTCGGTCGACAATTTTCTTAAAATTATCTTTAGCCCGAACTTATTGCAACTACGGTTACGAATACTTACGTTGAGATCAACCAAATTTCAAGGTGTAATCTTATTACCCCACTTACCCAACGTGACAATTTTAGTACCCCGGTGTAGCCGAGCCTACGTTCTTGTGAAGAAGGGATTCATGGGTCCGTACTTTTTGGTAAGGCTAAGTCTCAATATTTATATGTAAGAGATCTAGTCAAATTATTATCTATCTCCGTTTAAGTGAACTAAGTCGGTGAATTATCGATAAAATAAATGACTAGGTCGACTAGGTCGAAAAATGCATGATACGATGTATGACGATTTGGCTATGCATGCAAACATATAAATGCAAAATAAAAGCATAAAATAAACCCTAGTATGGCCTTTCCTAGAAAAGAAATAACAAAGTACAAATTCGGAAACCAACTCCTTTGGTCCCTTGAACTTCACACGGCACTCACTTTGAGGTAAACACCGTCTTGTCGGAACTCCTTTCCGAATGACACCGTCTTCAAGGAACTCCGGAATATACAAATATTACAACTTTTCTAGTCTACTTTATACATTATAAAATAGAAATAAATTACAATTGGGTGATACGAGATCACAAAATTACAACCCAATCGGTAACCCCTTACATTACGGGAAATACCGATTAAAAACTAAGGCCATACTAAGTAAATTACATAATTCCCAAAATTACGTAAATAAAATCATGAAATTCATAATAAAGTATGCAATGCTTATGTAAATATGAATTATCATGCAAATCCTAAGCCAAATCGTCCTATTTAAAACACTTATTTAAATAGTTATCGCAAACCTCGGTTTATGGAATCGCGTGTTTTAACGTTTAACAACACTATGCATTATATGAAACGGTTTTCCTCCTTAAGTTAATCATCCTAACTCGCATAGGATTCAAAATTTAGTCTTACTCAAACTTTGAACATGACTTAACTTAATATATTTCAATATTGATCGGTATTACTCGGTTTTACGGAAAAAATAATATAAAATCCAAAAGAGTCATAAAAATTTCGAAAATTCAAAATTCAAATTTTGAAAAATCCAGAATGTTCTTAAAATTGTCAGAATCTTAAAATATTAGTATTTATACCGTTTTAACATTATTTCGTAAATAAGACGTAAAACGAGCATTTTAAGTCGGAAAATTCAATAATTAACTTCATAAATGCAAATTAAATACTAATAATATTTTTATACCTTCCAAAACATTTTAAGAACACAAAATGGACAGAAAATTTAATGGCACATAGCCCCATGGCCGAAATTTTTAAATAAATGACTCTAAATATTCAATTTTAAATGCTACTTTTAACAAATTAAAATTAAAACAAATCTCAAACTTTTGGCTCCCAAGATAAATTTCATGATGAACATATCATATATGACTAATATGGGTTCAATTTTTCGGCCATTTTAACAACTATTGCAAATTTTAACGATTTTCGTCATATATCGTACGATTTTAACCTTTAAAATTATTTCTCAAGCATAAAATAAGATAAAATTCTCGAAAATTTTATACATGCTGGAAATAATATATATGACATCGTGTTAAATTTTTATGGCCAAATTCCAACTTAAACTATTAAAGTTGAAATTATGTCACTAATTACTCGATTTTTACATAAAAAATCTATAATATTGCAATATTTGAGATAAATTTATGGAAAATTCAACATAAATTTTAAATATTGCATGTGACATACTCATAAATTTTTAGAGTCAAATTCGTAATATAACTATTTTAACCCATTTTTATTCATCTTATTGCATTTTAACACTTAAAATTCATATCACACGTTTTATAAGTCCATAATTTACGAAAAATCATATTCATATTATAGAAAATACATGTGATAATACTGAAAAATCTCGGCCAAAAGATGATTTTAGCTATTTTTCCCAAAATAAACGACTTTAACCATTAAAACTTTATGAAAACCGAGATTTAATATACTATAAATCAATATTCATGCAAAATATATTCCAAATATTCTAAAACATTTTAGAAAACAGTAGGTATTCATGCTAAATTAATTTCGTGCATATCTTATATCAAACGAAAATTTCAAGTTTTATATTGTTATCACTATAACTCCGTAAAAACGTAAACGGAAAGCATGCAAACAACCTATTGCTCTGATACCAATTGTTGGGTTTTATTAGTTACTCATAAACTAATCTTTAGTCATACTAACATAATCTTTTAATTAACCCTTTAATTAACATATTATAAGTGATCTTAAGCATGCTAAAATGCGGAAATAAAAGAGTTCTCGAACCCTTACATACGGTCGGAATGAATGGCAAGGATGATACTCCTAGTACCCAAATAAGAATACCTCCTTTGGATGCACCAAGACTATCTCTTAACCAACCGAGATCTTGAACAAACTAGCACAAAACCGGTTTCTCCTTAAACTTATTCTAATCTCTCTAATTAGAATATTATTTCTATACTACAAAATAGTATGATTTTATTATCTTATAATATATATTTAGAGGTTTTGGTGTTCTATTTTCTCACCCTTAGAAAAATAACACAAGCATAAGCATTAGAATAAAAGGAGGCTAGGGTTAAATTATATTATGTGAACAACTCACATAATATATGGAGTGATGGTGTGCATGCCGTATTCAAGGCATAGGGAAGAGGTGAGGAGAGCACATTGAGCTTACCCATGCACTAAGGTGGCTCTAGGATGATTAAAGTCTAAACACCTTTAATCATGATGTTGGAGTTATTAAATAACTCTTAATACTACTCCTTATTACCCTCCCAAAACCGGTACACCATTCACTAATATGGACCTCATTTTACAATTTTTATCAACTTTATAATTTCATGTGTTGTGACATACAATATTTCACAACATTATAAAACAACAATTGTTTTTAATTTAATCATACATATTTATCAAATAAATATTATTCATAAATTAATAAATCTCATTTATCAAGTTGACAAGTAATTCGAAATTACTAAATGTAAAATGGTCACTTATAATAATCGTCAACACGATTTACAACTTTTGTAATAATTATAACCCAATTCATTCTAATTACGATATTTTAAAATATCGTTTAATGTTTAACAATTGACACGTTTCAATTTTAAACATAAATCTTACATTAAGATTTAACCTCTAATTTCTCGATATACGAGTTTAAGGAATATGATCAAATCGTATCATTATACAATTGATCACTTTAACAATTAAGGGAATTG
>CM055312.2:45771201-45783701 GCA_029255685.2 Silene conica | reverse complement strand
TGATTGGCTAGCTAGAGTTTGACATTACTGTCGTATGACGGTGGTGGTCAGTTGATCCCTTTAGGTCACACCTTTAGGACAATTCCCTTAATTGATAAAGTGATCAAATGTATATTGATACGATTTGATCATATTCCTTAAACTCGTATATCGAGAAATTAGAGGTTAAATCTTAATGTAAGATTTTTGTTTAAAATTGAAACGTGTCAATTGTTAAACATTAAACGATATTTTAAGATATCGTAATTAGAATGAATTGGGATGAAATTGATACAAAAGTTGTAAATCGTATTGACGATAAATGATCATTTTACATTAGTAATTTTGAATTACTTATTAATTGAATAAATATGATTTATTTAATTATGTATAATATTTATGGGATAAATATTTATATGTTTTAAATGTACTAAAGTATTTTATATCTTAGAGACATATTAGATGTCACACTTTATACAATTGTACATTTGACAAATTGTAAAATGAAATCCATTTTATGGACTATATGGCACGGCTAAATGGTGATGGTTGTGTGGTTAATTAGTATGTTAATTGCTCTTTAATCATTGCTTGAGACATTGTTCTTGAGACACCAACCTAGTAAACACCCTAATGTCTTGAGAACACAACTTGTTCCCTCTTTGACACTCCCTAAGCCGGCTACCCCCTTCCCAAGTGAGCATGCTTAAGTTAGTTTATATGATAATTAAGAGGCATGCTCATCATATATATAAGGATATATCATATTCATTCATTCTTCTTCTCTTCTTCTAACCCTAGCCGAAATTCTACACTAGTAAGAAGAGATTGTTTAACCTCTAATAAGTTATTATAAGATAATAAAATATATACTAAGAGTAGTATTCAAAATATATTTCTAATAAGAGAGATTGGAAATAAATTAAGGAAAAACCGATTCCTAGTCTAGCATACAAAGTTTCGGTTCATTTGGGGCTTGTCTTGGTGCATCCGGAGGAGGTATTCTATATTGGGTACTCGGAGGATCATCCTTGCAATATACTTGGACCGAGTGTAAGAACACGGTTTACTCCTTATTTCCGCTTTTAGTAGCATGCATAAGATCTAATAAAAGAGTTTATTATTTTTGTTAATTAAAAGTTAATTAAAGGTTTTGATAGTATGACTAAATTATTTTATGAGCAACTAGTTAAACCTATCAATTGGTATCAGAGCCAGGTTGTTTGCATGCTTTCCGTTTCGTTTTTACGGAGTTATTAGGATAACAAAATAAAACTTGATAATTTTCGTTTTGATATATGATATGCACGAAATTAATTTAGCATGATACCTACTGTTTTCTAATATGATTTAGAATATTTGGAATAATTTTTGCATGAATATTGATCATTGGTATTTTAATTTCGGTTTTTAATACGTTTATTTTAATACGTTTTAATGGTTAAAAATGATTAATTTCGGGAAAAATAGTTAAAATAAACTTCTGGCCGAGATTTTTCAGTATGATATCACATGTATTTTCTATAATATGAATATGAATTTTCGTAAATTATAGACCCTTAAATCGTGTGATATGAATTTTAAGTGTTAAAATGCAAAAAGATGAATAAAAATGGGTTAAAATAGTTATATTATGAATTTGACTATAAAAATTTATGAGGATGTCACATGCAATATTTAAAATTTATGTTGAATTTTCAGAAATTTATCTCGAAATATTGCAATATTATAGATTTTTAGTGTAAAAATCGGGTAATTAGTGACATAATTTCGACTTTAATAGTTTAAGTTGGAATTTGGCCATAAAATTTTAACACGATGTCATATATATTATTTCCAGCATGTATAAAATTTTCGAGAATTTTATCTTATTTTATGCTTGAGAAATAATTTTAAAGGTTAAAATCGTACGATATATGACGTAAATCGTTAAAATTTGCAAATGTTGTTAAAATGGCCGAAATATGTAACCCACATTAGTCATATATGATATGTTCATCTTGGAAATTATCTTGGGTGCCTAAAGTTTTAGATTTGATTTGTATTGATTTAATTTTGTTTTGTTAAAAGTAGCATTTAAAATTAAATAAAAGGAGGCATGCTTTAAAATTTCGGCTATGGGGCAATGTGCCATTTAATTTTCTGTCCATCTTGTGTTCTTAAAATGTTTTGGAAGGTATAAAAATATTATTAGTATTTAATTTGCATTTATGAAGTTAATTATTGGATTTTCCGACTTAAATTGCTCGTTTACGTGTTATTTTCGAAATAATAATAAAACCGTGTAAAATACTAATATTTTAACTTTCTGAAAATTTCAAGAACATTCTGGATTTTTCAAAATTTTAATTTTGAATTTTCGAAATTTTAATGCCTCTTTTGAATTTTATATTATTTTTCCCGAAAAACCGAGTAATACCGATCAATATTAAACATATTAAGTTGAGTCATGTTCAAAGTTTGAGTAAGACTAAATTTTGAATCCTATAAGAGTTGGGATGATTAACTTAAGAATGAAAACCGTTTCATTTAAATGCATAGTGTTGTTAAACGTTAAAACACGCGATTCCATAAAAACCGAGGTTTACGATAACTATTTAAATAAGCGTTTTAAATAGGACGATTTGGCTTAGGGTTTGCATGTTAATTCATATTTTCATAAGCATTGCATATTTATATTGTGAATGTCATGATTTATTTTTACGTAATTTTGGGAATTATGTAATTTACTTAGTATGGCCTAGTTTTTAAAATCGGTATTTCCCGTAATGTAAGGGGTTACCGATTCCGTTGTAATTTTGTGATCTCGTATCACCCAATTGTAATTTATTTCTATTTTATAATGTATAAAGTAGACTAGAAAAGTTGTAATATTTGTAAAATCCGGAGTTCCTTGAAGACGGTGCCATTCGGAAAGGAGTTCCGATCAAGACGGTGTTTACCTCGAAGTGCGTGCCGCGTGAAGTTCAAGGGACCAAAGGAGTTGGTTTCCGAATTTGTACTTTGTTATTTCTTTTCTAGGAAAGGCCATACTAGGGTTTATTTATGCTTTTATTTTTGCTTTTTATATGTTTGCATGCATAGCCAAATCGTCATACATCGTATCATGCATGTTTCGACTTAGTCGACCTAGTCTTTTATTTTATCGATAATTCACCGACTTAGTTCACTTAAACGGAGATAGATAAATAATTGACTAGATCTCTTACATATTAATTTTGAGACTTAGCCTTACCAAAAAGTACGGACCCATGAATCCCTTCTTCACAAGGACGTAGGCTCGGCTACACCGGGGTACTAAAATTGTCACGTTGGGTAAGTGGGGTAATAAGATTACACCTTGAAATTTGGTTGATCTCAACGAAAGTATTCGTAACCGTAGTTGCAATAAGTTCGGGCTAAAGATGATTTTATGAAAATTGTCGACCGAGAGTTCTAAGAGTAGAACCGATTAAAGGGTTAATCCACCAAATTATACCGATACGGGTTGAATCGGCTACACCGTGCCCGGATTAGTATGGGTTTGGGTCTCGGGATTGTTTACTTAATTGGGTAAGAGATCATTAAGTAAATGTATAACTAAACTTAAAGTTTTTAGTTTAAATTATGAATTTATAAATGATGTTGTTTTTCCTTTTATTATTGTAGTTGAATTTTCAACATCGACTATGGCAACCAACGCTCCACCTCTCACTAACGTATCATGGCTTCGATCCTTTATGGATCGTTGTAAACTCGATAAGCATGGTTCCAATTTTAAGGATTGGGATGCGCAATTGCTTTTGGCCGCTCAAGGTGACGATAAGAGTCGTTACCTATCTGAAGCCGCTCCTCCCGCACCGAACGGTCGTTCGTCCGTCCAAAATCGTGAGGCTTATGAAGCTTACATGAAAGAGTCTTCCGCTGTCAAGAATGTGCTCATCTTCTCCATGGAGCCGGATCTCCAAAGGAGTATGATTAAGTTGACCACATCATATGAGATATACACCAAGCTTGCGACCATGTTTTCGCAAACTCCAAGGGTGATTCACTATGAGGCGGCTTCCGCCTTCTTTGACATAACTTTCAAGGAAGGGCAAAAGATAAGCCCTCATGTGCTCAAACTGGTTGAGCTCGCGGAGACTCTAAAAGCTCAAGATGTTGATGTTCCCGACTCTCTTATCATTGACCGAGTTCTTCACTCGCTCAATAAGGTTAAGGCGTATGCTCAATTCCGGGTGAATTTCAATATGCGAAACCAAGAGACCACGTTGGAAGAGTTGCATAAGATGCTCGTCCAAGCCGAAAGGGACGTGGGACTTCATGAAAGTTCCACCAAGGATGTTTTGAACATCGAAAAGAAAGGGAAAACGAGCTTCAAGAGGAATGCCTCGAAAGGCAAGGGCAAGAAAACGTTCAAGCCCAAAGCGACCAAAGAAAAGACCTTTTCGAAAGGCGCTTCCACCTCGTCTTCAAAAGAGTAAGACAAGTGCCATTATTGCACGAGGATCGGTCATTGGAAGCGAAATTGCCCCAAGTACTTAAGTGATCTCAAAAATGGGAAAGCTACCGCCGTAGGTAATAATTCTCGCGTATAATTCATGTCATTTATCAACTTATGTATAGTGATACAAATGTGTTGATATTTACCCTTTTTAATTGTTTTAAAGGGCCACCCCCGAATAATGATAAGGGCAAGGAGAAGGAAGCTTGAGGTTCCTTACTTGGATGGCTCCGGTAGCATCCAATTGATCGAAGACTTGAAGAGCTAGGCTCTAATTTTCATATCGTCTTCTTTCATATTTTGCATTTATTTATGGAACAATTTAATTTTCTTGTAAGACAAGGATTAAAATCCTAAAACAATGGTTGTAATTTTGGATATTAGTAACTTGGTTTTCAACCCGAGTCACTACTTTTGTTCTTAATCAATGTTTTGATTTCTCAAATAAATAGCAAGCCTTGTTTAAACATGAATGATAGAAATTTAATATTGATACGATCAAGAAATAAGAGAATCAAAGAGTTGATTAAAACGGAGAACTACACCCCATGAGAAAGATTCAATCAAAATGAGACTATATCAGTTCATTATAAGATTTTCATTTTAAGTGAAAATGAGAATGTATTCATCACACCTATCAAACTTCAAACATTCAAATACATTGGTTGATCGAAATAGCTATCCTTAAACAAGTAAAGGTTATTGTTAGAAGGATAGAGTGGGAGAAAATATTTCGCTCACAAACCAATGATGTGAATAAAGGAGAGATCTTAGAGAAGATTCTTACTTGGGAGTCTTAAGAAGAACCCTAAGTGATTTGAAGAAACTACGGGAGGACACTCGAAGAAAGGTTCTTTGTGTTCATTGTTTCATAGAGAGGAAACTTGAAACCCCGTATGAAATCATCGGTAGGAAAACGGTTCCTATGTAGTTATAAAGAAATTATCATGTCATTTTCGTCTCGAGGAAACGAAGACATGATAAGAAGGTAATGAATGATTGAATGGAAACAGATCACTATAGGGATAGTGATAGTGATAATGATTCAAGTAATAGTTTAACATGCGAGAAATGAAATGTTCATTTGAGATATCGAAAGATATTGATTTTAGTGGGAGCGATTTTCATAAAAAGAATTAAGCCTACCATTTAGAGAGGATGGGTGATTCTTTAAGGTGTAAAGAATAAGAGGTTTTCAATTCTAGATGATCAAATACCTTATATCATAAGATGATGGAGCTTTACGGGAAGGTTTATTATATGGATAATAAAAGGTCGCCCACTAGAAGTTAGAATGGTTGGATACTTTATTCATAACGATGAATGAAACCATTATCAAATAGCCAAGATGTTTGAAAATTGTAAGAGTGATGAAATCACTAATAAACTACAATATAGATTTCAGTACATAAGTGACTATAGAGAGTGATTTTAATCCCTCCAGTATATCGATACGTCACAAGTTATAAGATAACAGTGGGAGCTTTCCTCCGGAAAGGAAACTCAAAATCTAGAAAGAGTTCTAGATATGTACTCAAATAGAATCATGTTATACGAGATAATATGAAAATAAAGGAGACCAAAAGTTGTAAGTTTTGCTATCATGAATAAAGGTTATTCGCATGAATAAAAGGTTTATTCGCAAAACACTAATACAAATAGATGATTGTGCATCAAAATGCAATGTTATAGTGTTGACTATTGTTGCATGACAACATCATTTGAGTTATTAATAACTCAAAGTGAAAGATACTTTGTCAGAATCCAAATGGGTTGTATGAGACAATATTGAACCCCATAAGTGAACTGGATTGACTTAGTATAGCCCCTAGCCGCTTACATGAGGTGACGTCTCAAAGCGACTAGAGTGTGAGGCGATTGATGGCAAGTTCAAGTGCCATAGAGTCATATATGATGACTAGTCGATCACATAGGCAGACTGTAAGAGACACTCTGTCGGGAAATGTGACCGCTTATAGAGTTCTGGAAATTTTATAGCCGGGTCGTGGCGAGAGCTGCTATAGTATTCTTGTGAGTCAATTCTTTGACTAAAGACTACTCTCCCAAGATGGTACAGTTTAGGCATAACTTTGATCCATTCTCTACGACTTTTCGTAACTGGAGTCAAATGGGATTGTTTTGGGTTGTGACTAACTGTGACTAGTTGAAGGAAGTAGTGCGATAGAAATTGTCCACCCCTTGTCAGGGTTATTCAAATCTCAGGGCCACTCGAGGAGAAGTTAACTGGAAATGTGTGGCCACGCTCGGAAGGTATCTATGGTAGATAATTCCGGTCAGACAGTTATTCTCCAGATCGAGGAAACCATTCATGATATGATCAAATGCAAGAACGACCAGAGAGAGACATCTTGCATTGAGTGGGAGATTGTAATAGGACAAGAGAATTGGTGACGCACACTTGTCGAGGACAAGTGGGAGATTGTTGGGAAATGTGTCCTCAACAATAGTGCGATCACGTAATTAAATCTCATAACAAGAATACGCAAGGGATGATACGAATTATTAGTCAACTGACCAACATTAATCGGTAATGATTGGCTAGCTAGAGTTTGACATTACTGTCGTATGACGGTGGTGGTCAGTTGATCCCTTTAGGTCACACCTTTAGGACAATTCCCTTAATTGATAAAGTGATCAAATGTATATTGATACGATTTGATCATATTCCTTAAACTCGTATATCGAGAAATTAGAGGTTAAATCTTAATGTAAGATTTTTGTTTAAAATTGAAACGTGTCAATTGTTAAACATTAAACGATATTTTAAGATATCGTAATTAGAATGAATTGGGATGAAATTGATACAAAAGTTGTAAATCGTATTGACGATAAATGATCATTTTACATTAGTAATTTCGAATTACTTATTAATTGAATAAATATGATTTATTTAATTATGTATAATATTTATGGGATAAATATTTATATGTTTTAAATGTACTAAAGTATTTTATATCTTAGAGACATATTAGATGTCACACTTTATACAATTGTACATTTGACAAATTGTAAAATGAAATCCATTTTATGGACTATATGGCACGGCTAAATGGTGATGGTTGTGTGGTTAATTAGTATGTTAATTGCTCTTTAATCATTGCTTGAGACATTGTTCTTGAGACACCAACCTAGTAAACACCCTAATGTCTTGAGAACACAACTTGTTCCCTCTTTGACACTCCCTAAGCCGGCTACCCCCTTCCCAAGTGAGCATGCTTAAGTTAGTTTATATGATAATTAAGAGGCATGCTCATCATATATATAAGGATATATCATATTCATTCATTCTTCTTCTCTTCTTCTAACCCTAGCCGAAATTCTACACTAGTAAGAATAGATTGTTTAACCTCTAATAAGTTATTATAAGATAATAAAATATATACTAAGAGTAGTATTCAAAATATATTTCTAATAAGAGAGATTGGAAATAAATTAAGGAAAAACCGATTCCTAGTCTAGCATACAAAGTTTCGGTTCATTTGGGGCTTGTCTTGGTGCATCCGGAGGAGGTATTCTATATTGGGTACTCGGAGGATCATCCTTGCAATATACTTGGACCGAGTGTAAGAACACGGTTTACTCCTTATTTCCGCTTTTAGTAGCATGCATAAGATCTAATAAAAGAGTTTATTATTTTTGTTAATTAAAAGTTAATTAAAGGTTTTGATAGTATGACTAAATTAGTTTATGAGCAACTAGTTAAACCTATCAGCCAGGCCATCGACACCAATGACCGAGCAATGCCTAGGCCAAGGGCACCAATGCTCGGTCACTGCCCAGGCCATGGGTGGCAATGGCCAGGCCATGGGCACCAATGGCCAGGCCATGGGCACCAATGACCGAGCAATGCTTAGGCCAAGGGCACCAATGCTCGGTCACTGCCTAGGCCATGGCTACCAATGGCCGAGCATTGGCCAGACCATGACCAAGCATTGCCCAGCCCATGGGCATCAATGGCCGAGCATTGGCCAGGCCATGGCCGAGCAATGCCTACACCATGGGCACCAATGACCGAGCATTGGCCAGGCCATGACCGAGCAATGGCCAGGCCATGACCGAGCAATGCCTAGGCCATGGGCACCAATGACCGAGCATTGGCCAGGCCATGACCGAGCAATGCCTAGGCCATGGGCACCAATGACCGAGCAATGCCAAGGCCATGGGCACCAATGCTCGGTCACTGCCTAGGCAATGGGCACCAATGACCGAGCAATGCCTAGGCAATGGGCACCAATGACCGAGCAATGCCGAGGCCATGGGCACCAATGACCGACCAATGCCCAGGCCATGGGCACCAATGACCGAGCAATGCCCAGGCCATGGGCACCAATGACCGAGCAATGCCCAGGCCATAAGCACCAATGACCGAGCAATGCCCAGGCCATGACCGAGCAATGCCTAGGCCATGGGCACCAATGACCGAGCAATGCCCAGGCCATGACCGAGCAATGCCTAGGCCATGGGCACCAATGACCGAGCATTGGCCAGGCCATGACCGAGCAATGCCTAGGCCATGGGCACCAATGACCGAGCAATGCCCAGGCCATGACCGAGCAATGCCTAGGCCATGGGCACCAATGACCGAGCATTGGCCAGGCCATGACCGAGCAATGCCTAGGCCATGGGCACCAATGACCGAGCAATGGCCAGGCCATGACCAAGCAATGGCCAGGCCATGACCGAGCAATGCCTAGGCCATGGGCACCAATGACCGAGCATTGGCCAGACCATGACCGAGCAATGCCTAGGCCATAGGCACCAATGACCGAGCAATGCCAAGTCCATGGGCATCAATGCTCGGTCACTGCCTAGGCAATGGGCACCAATGACCGAGAAATGCCTAGGGAATGGGCACCAATGACCGACCAATGCCTAGGCCATGGGCACCAATTACCGATCAATGCCAAGGCCACGACCGAGCAATGCCTAGGCCATGGGCACCAATGACCGAGCAATGCCCAGGCCATGGGCACCAATGACCGAGCAATGCCCAGGCCATGACCGAGCAATGCCTAGGCCATGGGCACCAATGACCGAGCAATGCCCAGGCCATGGGCACCAATGACCGAGCAATGCCCAGGCCATGGCCGAGCAATGCCTAGGCCATGGGCACCAATGACGGAGCAATGCCCAGGCCATGGGCACCAATGACCGAGCAATGCCGAGGCCATTACCAAGCAATGCCTAGGCCATGGGCACCAATGACCGAGCATTGGCCAGGCCATGACCGAGCAATGCCTAGGCCATGGGCACCAATGACCGAGCAATGGCCAGGCCATGACCAAGCAATGGCCAGGCCATGACCGAGCAATGCCTAGGCCATGGGCACCAATGACCGAGCATTGGCCAGGCCATGACCGAGCAATGCCTAGGCCATAGGCACCAATGACCGAGCAATGCCAAGTCCATGGGCACCAATGCTCGGTCACTGCCTAGGCAATGGGCACCAATGACCGAGAAATGCCTAGGCAATGGGCACCAATGACCGACCAATGCCTAGGCCATGGGCACCAATTACCGATCAATGCCAAGGCCACGACCGAGCAATGCCTAGGCCATGGGCACCAATGACCGAGCAATGCCCAGGCCATGGGCACCAATGAACGAGCAATGCCCAGGCCATGACCGAGCAATGCCTAGGCCATGGGCACCAATGACGGAGCAATGCCCAGGCCATGGGCACCAATGACCGAGCAATGCCCAGGCCATTCCCAAGCAATGCCTAGGCCATGGGCACCAATGACCGAGCATTGGCCAGGCCATGACCGAGCAATGCCTAGGCCATGGGCACCAATGACCGAGCATTGGCCAGGCCATGACCGAGCATTGTCCAGGCCATGACCGAGCAATGCCTAGGCCATGGGCACCAATGACCGAGCAATGCCCAGGCCATGACCGAGCAATGCCCAGGCCATGGGCACCACTGCTCGGTCAATGCCTAGGCCATGATGCGTGCTATGCCCATGGAAAAAAGGGCTTCCTTATTCAGCCATGCCTAGGCATTTTGAGGTTAGTAGCCTAGCCCATGACCGAGCAATGCCCAGGCCATGGCCGAGCAATGCCCAGGCCATGGCCGAGCAATGCCCAGGCCATGACCGAGCAATGCCTAAGGCCATGGGCCGTTATGCCAAAACGTGGCCGTGGGGTCCGGGAAACGCCACGGGTCGGTAATTTACGATGTTTCCGAAGTAAACATATGATGGGTGACCAAGAGCCGCGACCGACAACCAACCGATAGTCATATCGACTCGGTTACCTTGGTCGGTCCCTAACACATGCTACGAAATGATATACCTCAACAACCTTTAAGGTATTCCTGGTGAACGTTCCCAAATACTTTTTAGAGTTGTTGGGGAAGGCCATAGGGTAAGTTTAATAAGGAGTGGACACTATATGATTGCCTTGTCCCATCCGATGCACCACTCACACAAACACCCACCGGTCACACCGACGACACCGTGGGCAATTTTCGTTTCCGAGCGATTTTGCCCGAGCAACTAAGATGCCAATTGGGTGGGAAATGAGGAGGAGGACACCCAAAGCGCCCAAAACACCCCACCCCAAGGGAACACCCAACAAGCAAATAGACATCGCTCGCCCCAACGCGGTTTCTGGGACCCAAACAAGTCGGAATCAATATTTTCTTGAGCCTAAGACCAACTACTCCAAGTTAGCTACCCAAAAATGTAAGGTTTGCAAAATTGGCACATGGTTTGGACCCCCAAAGTTCAAGAACACCGAGGTCTAGGCAGCAGACCCTTCCACAGAAAATGACCGGTGTTCCGAGGCCCATAACTCACTCAAAAAAAGTCGGATTTGCGATTTGTTTTTTCAACATCAAGTACTCGAAAAGGCCTTTCCAACCATGTATCACACTCCCAAAACAAAGGTCATTTGATGCCCCAAAATGGCGATACAAAAACGTATCGCTATTCTGCAACATCAATGTTCACTGCTACAAGACCAAAACTATCAAAAAAGCCTCTATAGGGGGTAGTAAGAGCTTGAGCGGTTGGGGCACCATGGTGCATGTTGGCGTAGGCATAAGGACCCCCACTTCGAGGCGTGGTGCATGGCAATGACCCTATCGACAAATTTTTTTTTTTTTCCGCCATGCATTCCCGTCAAGGGGGCCAGTGGCTGGTGCACGGGTTTCGGCATCGATGGCTGTAATGGCCGTCGTGTAAGTCCATCAACCACGAGGCTCCACGCCTCGGGGGAACCGTCATAGACGGTATTGGGCATCGATGGCTAGAGTGACGGGTACACAAGGCCATCGTGTAAGACCCTCACGGAGAACTCGGTTATGACGGATTTGTCGGAATTTGGCTTTTGAGAATCGTTGCTCCTTGGTTATCCCTCGGGGTGATTGGGTGCTTGTGAGTAAGGCGACAATCATTTTTGGTGGAAAGGATGCATTGTTGAGCGAAATCAGTGAAGAAATTCGCTTGCTAGTGAGTTATTCACCAAGACCAGGCCGATGATGCGCTGACCACGAGTAGGCATTGCGTCCCGATAAAGCTATATTTGAGCGTTGTTTGATCACGATGTAGCCTAGTGTGTAAGGCGACAATCATTTTCAGCGGAAAGGCTGCATTGTTGAGCGTAATCAGTGAAGAAATCCGCTTGCTAGTGAGTTATTCACCAAGACCAAGCCGATGATGCGCTGACCACGAGTAGGCATTGCGTCCCGATAAAGTTGTTATGTGCGTTGTTTGATCACTATGCCTAATCCCTGCGCGTTTCTCGATTGCCAAATCTGATATTTTCTTGAGTCGGGTTGTCCCTTGTCCCTCGGAATGTGCCTCGGTTTTCGCGGCTAGTTGTGCTCTGATGGGGTTTGATTCCTGCAGCAAATGACCTTCATCGGGTCATAGTGTGTTAGGGAGAATGACCTTGTTACGGCATTGACGAATCGCGTGAATGGCGTTGGGATTTTTTGAGTTGGCGGGCTCTTTGCTTGTGCATTGAACCGTCGACAAATAATCCGCTTCACTGTTGCCTAGAAGTGCTATCA
>CM055312.2:45743701-45763701 GCA_029255685.2 Silene conica | reverse complement strand
GGCCATGACCGAGCAATGCCTAGGCCATGGGCACCAATGACCGAGCAATGCCAAGGCCATGGGCACCAATGCTCGGTCACTGCCTAGGCAATGGGCACCAATGATCGAGCAATGTCTAGGCAATGGGCACCAATGACGAGCAATGTCTAGGCTGTAATACTACGTATTTTATTGTGATATTTATTAATTGTGTCGATGAGTCGATAGTATTTAAATGTGGTATTCGATAATTAATATTTATTTTGGTATTGTATTTAAACGTTTTATATTTTATATGTTATTAGTGGCGTGTCGGGTGTGAGTATTAGTTAAGTATATCACGTTTACGTTAGACTTGGGCCTCGAATTGTGTGCAAACCAAAGAAGCCCAACTCGTTAACAATAAACAAATCAACACAAACCCTCACACAACCATTCTACCGTCAACCTAATCACAACACAAAAACCCTAGACCTAATGACTTCGACTCGCAGCCACTACCACAAATCTACAGCCGACACATCAGGGAGTGGGTAGGAGGTTTCCACGGTGGTCTTAGGGCGGCCTAGGGGTGGTCGAGTCTGGCGATAAGGTAAGTATGCAAACACGTTGTTTCCTTCCTTGTATGTTTTACGGTTTTGATTTCATAATTTAGTCATGTAAATTCGATATACTGTGTCTGATTCTTATACGTTGATGTCCTATGATATTGGGAGTCGTGTCTTGGCCATAGTCATACCCTTGTTGACCACCTAGGACCACCAGTCAAGGCGGTTTTGCCACCCATCACAAAGCAGTTTGGCTATTTTGCAGAAACAGAGTCACGAGTGTGGTTGTTGTGTACCAATTCGAAGGAGCTTCTGTTCATGATTGGTTATGGGTCTTAGGGTTTCCGTAAGGGGGTAGTCGGGGTGTTCGTGTGGTAGTCAACACGGTGGTTCGTGGTGGTTCTTGGCTGTGTTACGGAGGGTTTTGTGCTGGGTGTACATAGTGTAAATAGGATACCGTTCTGGGGATGCTGGGTTGAAAGGAGGTTACTGGTGGCGGTTGGGTTTGACGGCGGACACTACTCTTCTCCCTGGAACCACCGCGGCTCAGAGGCGAGCCTGGTGGTGCCAGAGGCGAAGTCGGTGGTGGCGTGTGGTGTTTATAGTAGTGTTTGTGAGGGTGGTTAGCCACGGTGAACTGTCGAGGTTGCTGGGTTCGTTTCTGCGTTTTCGCGTGGTGTACTATGTCGGTTTTGCTATTTCACTTGTTCCTTTTGGGTTGTCTTATTGCCACTAGTGGGTTATTATTATTATTATTATTATTATTATTATTATTATTATTATTATTATTATTATTATTATTATTATTATTGTTGTTGTTTTTATTATGTTGTTAGTACATAATGTTTATTTTGGTGCTAGCATGTAAGATAATTATTTATATGTGGTGATGTCTAATAAATGAAAACATGATCTCTAATTTTGTGGTATTGCCATTTTGGGTGAGGTTGCTAATTGGGGAAAGTTTCTATTATAGGAAACTTTCCATTTTTAGAAAGTTACTATATTTAGAATAAGGGTTATTAATTGTTAAATAATATTTATTAGGTGACGGTTTCTGCGTGGAACATTGCTAGCAGCTGTTGGTTATCTTTCTACAAATAGAGGTAGGGGAAAGTACTGGTTATAATAATGTGATCCATTCTCAGTTGGCATTAAGCATGTTTGCTACCTAATATCCTGTGATCATTGTATTGAGTTGTTATCTTATTCTGTGTTAATATATGATGTGAATATATATATATATATTGGGCCTTGTGATATGGAGTTGGATCGGTGCGGAGTATATATTTGGTGTTGGATCGGTGCGGAGTTTATTTGGTGTTGGATCGTTGCGGAGTTTATTTGGTGTTGGATCGGTGCGGAGTTTATTTGGTGTTGGATCGGTGCGGAGTTTATTTGGCATTGGATCGGTGCGGAGTATATTATATTGTTGTCTTAATTATCTTTCTACTCGACCTCGCGGTTGACCCTGTGTATTCGTGTGACACCTACGATGATCCGGAATGGGGAGTAGATTTTACAGGTCAGTGACAGATGGACTAGGAGCTTGGGCATGGAGAGAGACATGGCATGGACCTACTTAGAGTTAGATCACATTTAGATATCGTCAGTTGTACTTTCATTTTATCAAGTTTGAAACTCGTAAATGTTGTAATACCAAGTTCAAATTTAATCAGCATTTATATAAATTACCTTTGGTTGTTTACCTTGTTATCCACTACCTCGGATATTCCGGGATGGTAACAGTCCTATTTATTTGAGAATGTCTTGCTAAAGGCTCTTAAATAAATGGGGGTGTTACAAAGTGGTATCAGAGCGAACGATCCTCAGGCCTAAACCAAATGAATAATAATGAATATAGGAAGAGTCTAATAAAATGAACCCCGAGATGAAACTGATAGGAGCCCCAAAGAGGAACGGGATGAGTTAGGGGCCCCCTCAAACCAGACCTGGGCCCTTTCTGTTCTGTCTCGGGAACCCAATGAGAGAAATTGAAGAGTGGGGTAGATCCTATAGTGACCTAGTTATCTTGTGCTAACAATTTTTGCAGGGGCGGAATGAGGTAAGTAATGTTGTGTACATGGTTAATGATGCATTGTATTCTATGAGTTTGATATCGGGAAGTGATTGAGAAATGTATTACTTTAAGTATTGAGGACATGGAAATTGAAATACGAGTTTGAAATATAAGCTTGGCTAGTAGGATGATATGCATGAGAAGAATGCGACTGATATCGAAACGCTGATTGATATAAGCGATTGAATCAAAATTTTCAGGAATGAGTGTATATTTATTGTATACTGAATTAGAGTGATATGATCATGTGTTTTGGTGTCTCGAATTGTCTATAGGATATCTGGTTATTAAATGACTAACGTAACTTTTGCAATATATTGCTTGGTATTTGGACATGACCTATCAGATTTAAATGTTATAGTAATTCATGTCTAGTGATATGCGGAATGTGCTGTCCCAAGCCATGAGTGTCATATAGTTGTGTGTTACATTAGTATATACATGTATAAATATCCAGACATTTAGATGATCTACTTTTCTGTTACGCAACCATTACCGTGTTTTAGGTGACTATTACAGAATGAAATAATGAATAAAGGTTAATATGGTACAAGTGATGTCTATGCTTCAAATATATGCCAACGTGTTTCGAAAGAAGAATGGTTGAAATTCGATGTAGTAATGTGAGATCAAACTATATGCGTTCACGCTTTCATATGATGAGCCATGTAAAAATTTAGTGAGTCGTTATTTAATTGTGATTCTTGCAAGTTACCTAATTTTCTGTTGAATTGCTGTAAAATTCTTGCTAGATGGATTGAGCTATAAAATTGTATTAAATGATTTCCTTGATATATGCTTTCGGTTCTTTTCTTATGTATATCTAGTCCTTTATATTTTCTCAAAACTATAATCGCTCACACGTTAGATAAACTGTTATTTAATTATGATTGGTAAGTTGCTGCATAATATTTAATTGGTGAACTTCTGAGATATGTAAGTACGTATAAAAGTTTAATCGAATGTGAATGATGTGATGCGACCACGTGATATCCTGATATGGCATTAGTAGCATGAATGGTAGGCATATGGTATGAGTATGAACCTCATTATGTGATAGCGTAACCTTGTTTATTTCATCAAGTTTAATATAGAATCGTTCCAACTATATGTTTAATATTATGACCTCAAAATGGATGTGTGCTGCTCATATGTGATGTTAAAAGCATGTTTATCTGTGCCAAGTGGCAGGATGAAACTTAATTGGTAAGCATATTAGCATAATATAGCAATCTAATGGTTATACATAATTGTGATTATTTGAACAATGTGAATCTAGTTGATGTTCTTTCGTATATTGATGGTTTACCTCTGTCTAGTCCTCTGAGATTATAGTCCTTATAACTTTTTCGAGTATATTGTTATACCATACAGTGAATCGCATAAGGTTATACTTAGAATCTGATCACGATGTGTTGAATTATCAAATTGTTAACATATGATTTATGGAAGTACCAGTCTGGTGAATTCATTTACTTTTATCGTTAATCCAGTTTTCATAAGTTATGAACTACAAGAATAAATCTTTTAGTATAGAAGAGTCAGAATGTCTCTATGTAATCTTGTT
Organism: Silene conica; assembly: GCA_029255685.2. Lineage (NCBI taxonomy): Eukaryota > Viridiplantae > Streptophyta > Magnoliopsida > Caryophyllales > Caryophyllaceae > Silene > Silene conica. Next base: position 45,759,527 of record CM055312.2, on the reverse strand, counting down.
TCGATCTATAGCTTGTAATATTGTCTTGTGGCTCGTAATTACAAATTGTCACAAATTACCGCTTCATTGTTTTTAAAGCTTCAAAATGTTTTCCGAGTGATGATTATTCATGATAACGCTTAATGTTTGATAATTATGGTGATTAGTTGCAAAATGACAATCTTGTAGCTATGTGTAGATGAAATCCCGTTTGAATGCTTAATTGCTGCGCATTGTATAAAACCCTTATTGTGCAAGTCATGTATAATAATAGCCTCATGATAAATGATGTAATATGAGTGGGTGGAAATGTAGCTAAGTGATTTGGTTAACTAATTGATATCTGGGGATGTTAAACGATCTTGTGAGTCTATGAGTTATGTATGTCTTGAGAACTATGTCAATGTTCCATGTTTAATTACGTTAATTAATTTTTGCGCTATGTCTTTTCCTCAATATGATTTGCTTCCATAATATGATTTTGAGCATGAAACATTTAATATGTCAAGTATGATCTATAAACTTCTTAATTGTTTACATTGTTGTTAGTATATTAAAATTGTGATAAATATCAAGGGTGTATGAACGTTATCTATTCCGAATCTGTTTTACTGCGTAACACGATCCTACCGACCCTAATACTTTATTTGTTCGAGGTTATATGTTATATGATACTTGATATGAGTCTCTTTTGAGTACTGATTTGAGTTGAACACTAGTAGTTGTCCTTTTATTTTGTTAAGTTAAAATTTTCTATTGATGTGATAATTCCTTTGTTGTGAGATGGGAAAACTTTTAGTAATTGTTTGGTCAGAGTTATGTATAAGTTCTCGTTTTATGGCGTACACGTCCTTGTTTTTATGAATAGTGGAATGATAAGTACATATACAAGTATATCAACAAACTTGGGAGGTAAGTACTGAGGAGATTGAGTTGCTCGTGAGTCTAGAACAAGACCATGAATGATGTTGTGTTGAGATTACAGTTCAGTGTCTTATCGGGTTGTCTCATTCTTTGACCTTGACTCGTGAGGGAGTAGCTTAGGGTTTTACTCTCTAAGTGTTCAATAGTTCCTTTCATAGGACAGTTGACAGTTTTGATATTGAAAGCGAGATGGGAATTGGTTGCTGGTATTGAGATATGAGTTATTAGACCGTTGTGCCATGTTATGTTTACGGCCCTGTGTGACCTTGGTTATTGAGTTATATCTCGAGTTTGAAATCGATATGGGGATGGAAGTATTGATTGCGGTTTTATTCCGTCAGTTCACTCACCTCTCGTCTTCGGACTCAGATGTGACGATGAGTGTGATACTTGGTTACTTGGAGTTAGATTTTATGAGGTAAAGTAATGAGTAAGATGGAGTAGTGAGTTAGAATGTTTATGGGGTTACGGGGACGTAACCATGTTTTAAGGAGGATAGGATTGTAAAATCTTTTTAGCTTATGATATGACTAGTTGCTATGACATGGCTAGTTGGTGTTATGCATCTTATTGGCGGTAGATGTTATGTCGTGTCTTGTTTTGTTTTTGTTGCATGCCTAGTAACCAGGTTGATAACCATGGGATGGTTGAACTTCGGGACGAAGTTCATTTTAAGGGGGGAAGACTGTAATACCCCGTAGCTTCATAGTTCGTGATAATGAGTTCACTTATGTTAATTGTCTTATTATGACGTTTTAGGTTTCGAACCTATATAAGTATGTGATATCGGTTGTAAGCACGGTGATATATGTGTGTGGTTGAACTTCGGGACGAAGTTCATTTTAAGGGGGGAAGACTGTAATACTACGTATTTTATTGTGATATTTATTAATTGTGTCGATGAGTCGATAGTATTTAAATGTGGTATTCGATAATTAATATTTATTTTGGTATTGTATTTAAACGTTTTATATTTTATATGTTATTAGTGGCGTGTCGGGTGTGAGTATTAGTTAAGTATATCACGTTTACGTTAGACTTGGGCCTCGAATTGTGTGCAAACCAAAGAAGCCCAACTCGTTAACAATAAACAAATCAACACAAACCCTCACACAACCATTCTACCGTCAACCTAATCACAACACAAAAACCCTAGACCTAATGACTTCGACTCGCAGCCACTACCACAAATCTACAGCCGACACATCAGGGAGTGGGTAGGAGGTTTCCACGGTGGTCTTAGGGCGGCCTAGGGGTGGTCGAATCTGGCGATAAGGTAAGTATGCAAACACGTTGTTTCCTTCCTTGTATGTTTTACGGTTTTGATTTCATAATTTAGTCATGTAAATTCGATATACTGTGTCTGATTCTTATACGTTGATGTCCTATGATATTGGGAGTCGTGTCTTGGCCATAGTCATACCCTTGTTGACCACCTAGGACCACCAGTCAAGGCGGTTTTGCCACCCATCACAAAGCAGTTTGGCTATTTTGCAGAAACAGAGTCACGAGTGTGGTTGTTGTGTACCAATTCGAAGGAGCTTCTGTTCATGATTGGTTATGGGTCTTAGGGTTTCCGTAAGGGGGTAGTCGGGGTGTTCGTGTGGTAGTCAACACGGTGGTTCGTGGTGGTTCTTGGCTGTGTTGCGGAGGGTTTTGTGCTGGGTGTACATAGTGTAAATAGGATACCGTTCTGGGGATGCTGGGTTGAAAGGAGGTTGCTGGTGGCGGTTGGGTTTGACGGCGGACACTACTCTTCTCCCTGGAACCACCGCGGCTCAGAGGCGAGCCTGGTGGTGCCAGAGGCGAAGTCGGTGGTGGCGTGTGGTGTTTATAGTAGTGTTTGTGAGGGTGGTTAGCCACGGTGAACTGTCGAGGTTGCTGGGTTCGTTTCTGCGTTTTCGCGTGGTGTACTATGTCGGTTTTGCTATTTCACTTGTTCCTTTTGGGTTGTCTTATTGCCACTAGTGGGTTATTATTATTATTATTATTATTATTATTATTATTATTATTATTATTATTATTGTTGTTGTTTTTATTATGTTGTTAGTACATAATGTTTATTTTGGTGCTAGCATGTAAGATAATTATTTATATGTGGTGATGTCTAATAAATGAAAACATGATCTCTAATTTTGTGGTATTGCCATTTTGGGTGAGGTTGCTAATTGGGGAAAGTTTCTATTATAGGAAACTTTCCATTTTTAGAAAGTTACTATATTTAGAATAAGGGTTATTAATTGTTAAATAATATTTATTAGGTGACGGTTTCTGCGTGGAACATTGCTAGCAGCTGTTGGTTATCTTTCTACAAATAGAGGTAGGGGAAAGTACTGGTTATAATAATGTGATCCATTCTCAGTTGGCATTAAGCATGTTTGCTACCTAATATCCTGTGATCATTGTATTGAGTTGTTATCTTATTCTGTGTTAATATATGATGTGAATATATATATATATATTGGGCCTTGTGATATGGAGTTGGATCGGTGCGGAGTATATATTTTGTGTTGGATCGGTGCGGAGTTTATTTGGTGTTGGATCGGTGCGGAGTTTATTTGGTGTTGGATCGGTGCGGAGTTTATTTGGTGTTGGATCGGTGCGGAGTTTATTTGGCGTTGGATCGGTGCGGAGTATATTATATTGTTGTCTTAATTATCTTTCTACTCGACCTCGCGGTTGACCCTGTGTATTCGTGTGACACCTACGATGATCCGGAATGGGGAGTAGATTTTACAGGTCAGTGACAGATGGACTAGGAGCTTGGGCATGGAGAGAGACATGGCATGGACCTACTTAGAGTTAGATCACATTTAGATATCGTCAGTTGTACTTTCATTTTATCAAGTTTGGAACTCGTAAATGTTGTAATACCAAGTTCAAATTTAATCAGCATTTATATAAATTACCTTTGGTTGTTTACCTTGTTATCCACTACCTCGGATATTCCGGGATGGTAACAGTCCTATTTATTTGAGAATGTCTTGCTAAAGGCTCTTAAATAAATGGGGGTGTTACAAGGCCATGGGCACCAATGACCGAGCAATGCCTAGGCCATGGGCACCAATGACCGAGCAATGCCAAGGCCATGACCGAGCAATGCCTAGGCCATGGGCACCAATGACTGAGCATTGGCCAGGCCATGACCGAGCAATGCCTAAGCCATGGGCACCAATGACCGAGCGTTGGCCAGGCCATTATCGAGCATTGGCCAGGCCATGACCGAGCAATGCCTAGGCCATGGGCACCAATGACCGAGCAATGCCCAGGCCATGGGCACCAATGACCGAGCAATGCCCAGGCCATGACCGAGCAATGCCTAGGCCATGGGCACCAATGACCGAGCAATGCCCAGGCCATGGGCACCAATGACTGAGCAATGCCCAGGCCATGACCGAGCAATGCCTAGGCCATTGGCACCAATGACCGAGCAATGCCCAGGCAATGGGCACCAATGACCGAGCAATGCCCAGGCCATGACCGAGCAATGCCCAGGCCATGACCGAGCAATGCCCAGGCCATGACCGAGCAATGCCTAGGCCATGGGCACCAATGACCGAGCAATGCCCAGGCCATGGGCACCAATGACCGAGCAATGCCCAGGCCATGGGCACCAATGACCGAGCAATGCCCAGGCCATGACTGAGCAATGCCTAGGCCATGGGCACCAATGACCGAGCATTGGCCAGGCCATGACCGAGCAATGCCTAGGCCATGGGCACCAATGACCGAGCATTGGCCAGGCCATGACCGAGCATTGGCCAGGCCATGACCGAGCAATGCCTAGGCCATGGGCACCAATGACCGAGCATTGGCCAGGCCATGACCGAGCAATGCCCAGGCCATTGGCACCAATGACCGAGCAATGCCCAGGCCATCGGCCCCAATGACCGAGCAATGCCCAGGCCATGGGCACCAATGACCGAGCAATGCCCAGGCCATGACCGAGCAATGCCTAGGCCATGGGCACCAATGACCGAGCATTGACCAGGCCATGACTGAGCAATGCCTAGGCCATGGGCACCAATGACCGAGCATTGGCCAGGCCATGACCGAGCAATGCCTAGGCCATGGGCACCAATGAACGAGCATTGGCCAGGCCATGACCGAGCAATGCTTAGGCCATGGGCACCAATGACCGAGCAATGCCCAGGCCATGGGCACTAATGACCGAGCAATGCCCAAGCCATGACCGACCAATGCCCAGGCCATGGGCACCAATGCTCGGTCAATGCCTAGGCCATGATGCGTGCAATGCCCATGGAAAAAAGGGCTTCCTTATTCAGCCATGCCTAGGCATTTTGAGGTTAGTAGCCTAGGCCATGACCGAGCAATGCCCAGGCCATGACCGAGAAATGCCTAGGCCATGGGCACCAATGACCGCGCAATGCCAAGGCCATGACCGAGCAATGCCTAGGCCATGGGCACCAATGACTGAGCATTGGCCAGGCCATGACCGAGCAATGCCTAAGCCATGGGCACCAATGACCGAGCGTTGGCCAGGCCATTATCGAGCATTGGCCAGGCCATGACCGAGCAATGCCGAGGCCATGGGCACCAATGACCGAGCAATGCCCAGGCCATGGGCACCAATGACCGAGCAATGCCCAGGCCATGACCGAGCAATGCCTAGGCCATGGGCACCAATGACCGAGGAATGCCCAAGCCATGGGCACCAATGACTGAGCAATGCCCAGGCCATGACCGAGCAATGCCTAGGCCATGGGCACCAATGACCGAGCAATGCCCAGGCAATGGGCACCAATGACCGAGCAATGCCCAGGCCATGACCGAGCAATGCCCAGGCCATGACCGAGCAATGCCCAGGCCATGACCGAGCAATGCCTAGGCCATGGGCACCAATGACCGAGCAATGCCCAGGCCATGGGCACCAATGACCGAGCAATGCCCAGGCCATGGGCACCAATGACCGAGCAATGCCCAGGCCATGACTGAGCAATGCCTAGGCCATGGGCACCAATGACCGAGCATTGGCCAGGCCATGACCGAGCAATGCCTAGGCCATGGGCACCAATGACCGAGCATTGGCCAGGCCATGACCGAGCATTGGCCAGGCCATGACCGAGCAATGCCTAGGCCATGCGCACCAATGACCGAGCATTGGCCAGGCCATGACCGAGCAATGCCCAGGCCATTGGCACCAATGACCGAGCAATGCCCAGGCCATCGGCCCCAATGACCGAGCAATGCCCAGGCCATGGGCACCAATGACCGAGCAATGCCCAGGCCATGACCGAGCAATGCCTAGGCCATGGGCACCAATGACCGAGCATTGACCAGGCCATGACTGAGCAATGCCTAGGCCATGGGCACCAATGACCGAGCATTGGCCAGGCCATGACCGAGCAATGCCTAGGCCATGGGCACCAATGAACGAGCATTGGCCAGGCCATGACCGAGCAATGCCTAGGCCATGGGCACCAATGACCGAGCAATGCCCAGGCCATGGGCACTAATGACCGAGCAATGCCCAAGCCATGACCGACCAATGCCCAGGCCATGGGCACCAATGCTCGGTCAATGCCTAGGCCATGATGCGTGCAATGCCCATGGAAAAAAGGGCTTCCTTATTCAGCCATGCCTAGGCATTTTGAGGTTAGTAGCCTAGGCCATGACCGAGCAATGCCCAGGCCATGACCGAGAAATGCCTAGGCCATGGGCACCAATGACCGCGCAATGCCAAGGCCATGACCGAGCAATGCCTAGGCCATGGGCACCAATGACCGAGCAATGCCAAGGCCATGGGCACCAATGCTCGGTCACTGCCTAGGCAATGGGCACCAATGATCGAGCAATGCCTAGGCAATGGGCACCAATGACGAGCAATGTCTAGGCCATGGGCACCAATGACCGAGCAATGCCTAGGCCATGGGCACCAATGACCGAGCAATGCCAAGGCCATGACCGAGCAATGCCTAGGCCATGGGCACCAATGACTGAGCATTGGCCAGGCCATGACCGAGCAATGCCTAAGCCATGGGCACCAATGACCGAGCGTTGGCCAGGCCATTATCGAGCATTGGCCAGGCCATGACCGAGCAATGCCGAGGCCATGGGCACCAATGACCGAGCAATGCCCAGGCCATGGGCACCAATGACCGAGCAATGCCCAGGCCATGACCGAGCAATGCCTAGGCCATGGGCACCAATGACCGAGCAATGCCCAGGCCATGGGCACCAATGACTGAGCAATGCCCAGGCCATGACCGAGCAATGCCTAGGCCATGGGCACCAATGACCGAGCAATGCCCAGGCAATGGGCACCAATGACCGAGCAATGCCCAGGCCATGACCGAGCAATGCCCAGGCCATGACCGAGCAATGCCTAGGCCATGGGCACCAATGACCGAGCAATGCCCAGGCCATGGGCACCAATGACCGAGCAATGCCCAGGCCATGACTGAGCAATGCCTAGGCCATGGGCACCAATGACCGAGCATTGGCCAGGCCATGACCAAGCAATGCCTAGGCCATGGGCACCAATGACCGAGCATTGGCCAGGCCATGACCGAGCATTGGCCAGGCCATGACCGAGCAATGCCTAGGCCATGGGCACCAATGACCGAGCATTGGCCAGGCCATGACCGAGCAATGCCCAGGCCATTGGCACCAATGACCGAGCAATGCCCAGGCCATCGGCCCCAATGACCGAGCAATGCCCAGGCCATGGGCACCAATGACCGAGCAATGCCCAGGCCATGACCGAGCAATGCCTAGGCCATGGGCACCAATGACCGAGCATTGACCAGGCCATGACTGAGCAATGCCTAGGCCATGGGCACCAATGACCGAGCATTGGCCAGGCCATGACCGAGCAATGCCTAGGCCATGGGCACCAATGAACGAGCATTGGCCAGGCCATGACCGAGCAATGCCTAGGCCATGGGCACCAATGACCGAGCAATGCCCAGGCCATGGGCACTAATGACCGAGCAATGCCCAGGCCATGACCGACCAATGCCCAGGCCATGGGCACCAATGCTCGGTCAATGCCTAGGCCATGATGCGTGCAATGCCCATGGAAAAAAGGGCTTCCTTATTCAGCCATGCCTAGGCATTTTGAGGTTAGTAGCCTAGGCCATGACCGAGCAATGCCCAGGCCATGGCCGAGCAATGCCTAAGGCCATGGGCCGTTATGCCAAAACGTGGCCGTGGGGTCCGGGAAACGCCACGGGTCGGTAATTTACGATGTTTCCGAAGTAAACATATGATGGGCACCAGTGGCCAGGCCATGGGCACCAATGACCGAGCAATGCCTAGGCCAAGGGCACCAATGCTCGGTCACTACCTAGGCCATGGCTACCAATGGCCGAGCATTGGCCAGGCCATGACCGAGCATTGCCCAGGCCATGGGCACCAATGGCCGAGCATTGGCCAGGCCATGACTGAACAATGCCTAGGCCATGGTCACCAATGACCGAGCATTGGCCAGGCCATGACCGAGCAATAGCCAGGCCATGACCGAGCAATGCCTAGGCCATGGGCACCAATGACCGAGCATTGGCCAGGCCATGACCGAGCAATGCTTAGGCCATGGGCACCAATGACCGAGCAATGCCAAGGCCATGAGCACCAATGCTCGGTCACTGCCTAGGCAATGGGCACCAATGATCGAGCAATGCCTAGGCAATGGGCACCAATGACCGAGCAATGTCTAGGCCATGGGCACCAATGACCGAGCAATGCCTAGGCCATGGGCACCGATGACCGAGCAATGCCAAGGCCATGACCGAGCAATGCCTAGGCCATGGGCACCAATGACCGAGCAATGCCCAGGCCATGGGCACCAATGACCGAGCAATGCCCAGGCCATGACCGAGCAATGCCTAGGCCATGGGCACCAATGACCGAGCAATGCCTAGGCCATGGGCACCAATGACCGAGCAATGCCCAGGCCATGACCGAGCAATGCCTAGGCCATGGGCACCAATGACCGAGCAATGCCCAGGCCATGGGCACCAATGACCGAGCAATGCCCAGGCCATGACCGAGCAATGCCCAGGCCATAACCGAGCAATGCCTAGGCCATGGGCACCAATGACCGAGCAATGCCCAGGCCATGGGCACCAATGACCGAGCAATGCCCAGGCCATGACTGAGCAATGCCTAGGCCATGGGCACCATCGACCGAGCATTGGCCAGGCCATGACTATTGATTCATTCGTTTCCGTTTTTGTAGTTGTTTTATCGCAATGGATTCATTCAACCCTATCACTATTGATTCTTGTCATAATGATTTCGACGATATATGCAACCAAAACAACATTGATACTACGAGAGAAGTTCATTTCGGAACGGGTCCGGATGGCAGTATTAACTTCATTTCTTCTCTCCCACCTCCCAAAGGTTCATTTCTTGACACGGCTTATATAGATGAGGTAAATGAAGAAATGGACGCCTTATACTTGAAGGAAAGAGCTTATGATGAAGCTAGTGGGAGTTCTAGCAAGAAAAGTCTTGCAAAGAATAAAAAGAAGAAGAGAAAGTTAGAGAAAGGGCGATGCCACTATTGTAGTGTCATGGGCCATTGGAGGAGGAATTGCCCCAAGTACTTACGTCATATCCAAGAAGGTCTTGTGATTCCGTTAGGTAATTCCAAATCTGAAATTTTTGTTATTGACATAAATTTTACATCCAACACATCATGGGTATTGGATACCGGATGTGGTTCTCACCTTTGTAATCGTTTGCAGGGTTTAAGAGAAGTGGAGAAGGTGGACAAGGGTGATATGGATCTCCGACTTGGAAATGGAGCTCGGCTAGCGGCCACTTCTAAAGGAACTTGCACTCTTGCCTTGACGAGTGGATATATGAGCTAAAACTTAATAATTGTTATTTTGTACCGTCTCTTTCCAAAAACATTATTTCTGTTGCAATGTTAGACATTGAGGGATATAATTTTTCCATTAAAGACAATTGTTGTATAATTTCTAAGAATGACATGGTAGTTGGCCGTGCCAATTCTATTAATGGAATCTATGTTTTGGAAACTACCGACTCGTCTAATAATGTCTACAACGTTAATAACAAAAGGACTAAAACAAGTGATCCAAATGAATCATATGTTTGGCATTGTCGACTTGGTCACATAAATGAAAATCGCATTAAAAGATTGGTAAAGACCAACATAATTAAACCATTCGAATATGAATCTTATGGTACATGCGAAGCTTGCCTTCTAGGAAAGATGACTCGTAACCCCTTTAGTGGTAAAGGGACACGAGCCAGTGAGTTATTGGGACTAATACATACGGATGTATGCGGACCACTATCAATCACCGCTACAGGCAATTATGACTATTTCATCACCTTCACCGATGATTTAAGTAGGTATGGGTATATCTACTTAATGAAGCATAAGAGTGAAGCTTTTACGAAATTTAAAGAATTTCAGAATGAAGTAGAGAACCAACTCGACAGGAAGATTAAAACATTACGATCCGATCGTGGTGGAGAATATCTTAGCAATGAATTTGATTCACATCTAAAGGAGTGTGGCATTGTGTCACAACTTTCACCTCCAGGAACACCACAACTTAATGGTGTGGCAGAAAGGAGGAATCGAACCTTATTGGATATGGTCCGATCAATGATGAGCCAAACTGATTTACCCAATTCATTTTGGGGATTTGCGATCCTCACCGCCATCAAATCGTTGAACAATAGTCCAACGAAAGCGACCGATAAGACTCCATATGAGATGTGGAAAGGAAAAGTTCCTAACTTATCCTATATGAAGATATGGGGGTGCGATGCTTATGTCAAATCTAAAAATGATGACAAACTCGCACCAAGATCGAAAAATGCATATTTGTTGGTTATCCAACCACCTCACGTGGCTACCACTTCTACAAACCTCAAGAAAACAAAGTGTTTGTGTCTTCTGAGGCTGTCTTCTTAGAAAAGGAGTTTATTTCTAAGAGACAGAGTGGGAGAAATTTTGAACTTAATGAAGTTCGAGAAGTTCAAGAGCCACAAACTGAAGCTGAGACAGATGAAGATGTTCCTTCTTCAACCACTTCGGTACCTATTCCACCCAGGAGGTCGAGTAGGGTCCCACATCAACCTGATAGGTATGTTGGACTGATTGAGGAAGATGGTAGCCTAGACGTTTTACTTTTGGAAAGTGACGAGCCTACCACTTACAAAGCTGCAATCTCTAGTCCCGACTCCATCAAATGGCATGAGGCCATGGTATCCGAGATGCATTCTATGCATCAAAACCAAGTATGGGACTTGGTAGACTTGACAAAGGAGATGAGACCTCTCCAATGCAAATGGATCTTCAAGGTGAAGAACGGCATAGAAGGACATGATGATGTCGATAAAGCTAGGCTAGTAGCTAAGGGTTTTTCCCAAGTCCAAGGTCTTCATTATGATGAAACCTTTGCTCCGGTAGCCATGCTAAGATCCATTAGGATAATGTTAGCGATTGCCGCATTTCATGACTATGAAGTGTGGCAAATGGATGTCAAAACCGCCTTCTAAAATTGGCATTTAAAGGAGGATGTGTATATGATACAACCTGAGGGTTTTGAAGATCCTAAAAATCCTAACAAGGTATGCAAGCTTAAGAGATCCATCTATGGTCTTAAGCAAGCATCGAGGAGTTGGAATCATCGCTTCAATGAAGTCATAAAAGAAAATGGTTTCACTCGAAGTGTCGAGGAACCTTGTCTATACATGAAATTCAGTGGGAGCAATGTTGTATTCCTAATCTTGTATGTGGATGACATACTACTCATTGGAAATGATGTTCCAATGCTTTCATCAGTGAAAGGATGGTTAGGTAACCATTTTCAGATGAAAGATCTAGGAAATGCACAATGCATATTAGGTATCCGGATCTATAGAGATAGATCCAAGAGGATATTGGCACTAAGTCAAGAACCTTATATCGATAAGATTCTTCGACGGTTCAGCATGGGAAATTCCAAGAGAGGGTTTATCCCCATGGGAAGTGGCATTATATTGAGAAAGTCTCAATCACCCACAGAGCCCAAGGATGTTGAACGCTTGAAAATGATCCCTTATGCTTCCGCCGTGGGATCTATCATGTACGCCATGATATGCACTCATCCTGATGTCTCGTATGCTTTGAGCATGACTAGTAGATATCAAGCAAATCCAGGTGAAAGTCACTGGATTGCAGTCAAGAACATCCTTAAGTACTTGAGAATAACTAAGGATTCATACTTAGTGTTTGGAGGGGAAGAAGATTTCTGTGTAAAGGGTTACACAGATGCAAGCTTCCAAACAGATAAAGACGATTTTAAATCCCAGGCTGGATTTGTCTTTATCTTGAATGGTGGTGCCATTAGTTGGAAGAGCTTCAAAGAACCAGTCGTTGCGGATTCTACAACGGAAGCAGAGTACATTGCAGCATCAAAGGCTGCTAAGGAGGCAGTATGGATAAGGCAATTTGTCGAGGGACTAAGGGTAGTTCCAAATGCTGAAGATCCTATCACCCTGTACTGTGATAACAGTGGTACTGTCTTTCAGGCTAAGGAGCCTAAGTCTAGTAATAAGTCTAGACATGTACCAAGAAAATATCATGTAATTCGGGATTTCATTGATAGGAAGGAAATAGCGATATGTAAGGTTGGGACAGACGATAATGTGGCTGATCCTTTAACCAAACCCTTGTCGCAAGCTAAGCATGATTCTCATGCTCGTTCTATGGGTCTTAAGAGTTTACCCAATGTGTAACCGATTATGCGATATGAAATGAAAAATGTTGTTTTTGCGTTCATATAAGATAATCTCCTTCATCATTTAAAGTTTTATACAACTTGTTTATTTTATATATACTTTGTTAAATCCAACAGGATTGTAGGACAATTGTTGAACCCTGTACAAGTGAACTGGATTAACTTAGTATTGCCCCTAGTCACTTATATGAGGTGACGTCTCGAAGTGACTAGATTATGATGCGATTGATGGTGAGTTCTTACACCATAACTGTAAAGTACACTTGTGTCGGGCAGTGACCGCTTATAGAGTTCTTTAGAATTCAATGGAGCCTGGTCGTGGCAAGAGCTGCTATATATATTCTTATGAGTCGATTCTTTGACTAAGAGACTGGTTGCTCTAGAGGTGACATTATTCGGAATGACTTTAATTTATATTCTACGATCTTCCGTAAAAGGGGTCAAATGGATATATTTTGGGTCACAATGGTTGATGTTGACCAAGGAGAACAGTTGGAAAGGAATTGTTCTGCCCCTTGTCAGGGTTATCTTAAATCTCAAGGCCACTCGAAGAGTAGTGAACTGGAAATGCGTGGCCACGCTCGGAGACTGTCTATGGTAGATAATTCCGGTCAAACAGTTACACTCCATATCGAGAAAAACCACTATTGATTTGATCACGTGCAAGTACGACCTGAAAGACACCTTGCATTGAGTGGGAGATGATGTAATAGAACAAGAGAATCGGTGATCCACACTTGTGAGGACAAGTGGGAGATTGTTGGAGTAAGTGTCCTCGACAATAATGTGATCACGTCAATTATATTAATTAAATGACAAATCTCTATAAAAGAATATTCATGGGATGATTCTTTATCATAAGTCAACTGGTCAACATTAATCGGTAATGATTGGCTTGCTAGAGTTTGACATTACTGTCGTAATGACGGTGGTGACCAGTTGATCCCTTTAGGTCACACCTTTAGGACAACTCTCTCAATTATAAATGAAATAACTGTATGTGATACGAGTTAGTTCATTTCTAGATTATGAATAAAAATAAGGAGATAATTTATAATAGGATTATAAATTGTTTTAGTGATCGAAATGTCGTCACTATTATTTATATGTTTATGAAACATAGTAACAAATGAATGGGTCGATTAAACTACAATTGTTGTAGTTATGAAATGCGATTAAATATTTATATGTAATTGTTTAAATTACTAATTTGCGATAAAAAGTTTCAAGTGTTAAACTACGCAAATAATATTATCCTAACTAATGTTACGGATTGGATCCGTTTTGGTGGTGTGGACCGTGTGATATGTGACACACACACACACACACATTTACATATTACATTAGATGTAATAGGAACATTAGTAAGACAAGGCATTTAAGACTTGAGTGCATGCTTGGGACATTTGAGAGGAAAGAGAGCCAATTGATTGGGCACCCTTCCCATGCCATTTCGGCCGAACCCAAGGAAGAACAAAAGAGGTTTTGTTCCTCATTTTTGCATACTACACTCATTCATAATTCAACTTAGGGTTTTGGTTGTTTTAGAGAGAACACAAGAGAGAAAAATAAGCTTCATTTTTCTAAACCCTAACTGTGTGCCTCCTTACTTATCTAGTGAGTTTGTGTGTTGATTCTAGCACAATAGCATACAAACATTGAGAGTAAGTGTGTCTTGGTGTTCATCTTTTGGAGACCATCATCTCTTTGAAGGTTCAAGGAGGATCATCCGTGGGTTAAGCTCAAGAACAAGTGAAGAAGGTGTCTTCACTTGTGCCCTTTTTGCCGAGATTATCAATGTAAGGAAGCTTGTTCTTCTTCATATATCTCGACACATATTATGTTAAGCATGCATAAGATCTTCTTTTTATAAGATAAATAAAACTAGTATGACTAAATAGGTATATGAACCTAACATGACCGAGCATTGGCCAGGCCATGACCGAGCATTGACCAGGCCATGACCGAGCAATGCCTAGGCCATGGGCACCAATAACCGAGCATTGGCCAGGCCATGACCGAGCAATGCCCAGGCCATGGGCACCAATGACCGAGCAATGCCCAGGCCATGGGCACCAATGACCGAGCAATGCCCAGGCCATGACCGAGCAATGCCCAAGCCATGGGCACCAATGCTCGGTCAATGCCTAGGCCATGATGCGTGTTATGCCCATGGAAAAAAGGGCTTCCTTATTCAGCCATGCCTAGGCATTTTGACGTTAGTAGCCCAGGCCATGACCGAGCAATGCCCAGGCCATGGCCGAGCAATGCCCAGGCCATGGCCGAGCAATGCCTAAGGCCATGGGCCGTTATGCCAAAACGTGGCCGTGGGGTCCGGGAAACGCCACGGGTCGGTAATTTACGATGTTTCCGAAGTAAGCATATGATGGGTGACCAAGATCCGCGAGCGACAACCAACCGATAGTCATACCGACTCGGTTACCTTGGTCGGTCCCTAACACATGCTACGAAATGATATACCTCAACAACCTCTAAGGTATTCCGGGTGACCGTTCCCAAATACTTTTTAGAGTTGTTGGGGAAGGCCATAGGGTAAGTTTAATAAGGAGTGGACACTATATGATTGCCTTGTCCCATCCGATGCACCACTCACACAAACACCCACCGGTCACCCGACGACACCGTGGGCAATTTTCGTTTCCGAGCGATTTTGCCCGAGCAACGAAGCCTAAAAATGCTTAAAAACATTTCTACTGTGATACTAAGATGCCAATTGGGTGGGAAATGAGGAGGAGGACACCCAAAGTGCCCAAAACACCCCACCCCAAGGGAACACCCAACAAGCAAATAGACACCGCTCGCCCCAACGCGGTTTCCGGGACCCAAACAAGTCGGAATCAATATTTTCTTGAGCCTAAGACCAACTACTCGAAGTTAGCTACCCAAAAATGTAAGGTTTGCAAAAATGGCACATGGTTTGGACCCCCAAAGTTCAAGAACACCGAGGTCTAGGCAGCAGACCCTTTCGCAGAAAATGACCCGTGTTCCGAGGCCCATAACTAACTCAAAAAAGTCGGATTTGCGATTTTTTTTTTCAACATCAAGTACTCGAAAAGGGCTTTCCAACCATGTATAACACTCCCAAAACAAAGGTCATTTGATGCCCCAAAATGGCGATACAAAAACGTATCGCTATTCTGCAACATCAATGTTCACTGCTACAAGACCAA
>CM055312.2:45686201-45736201 GCA_029255685.2 Silene conica | reverse complement strand
TTCAGTGCGCGAAGCAGAAATTACGCGCTGAGAGCACTCGATCGAGTGCCACCAACACTCGATCGAGTGACTTGAGTGCTCGATCGAGTGCCTTGAGTGCTCGATCGAGTGCCTTGAGAGCTCGATCGAGTGCTTTAATTTACCCCGAGTTTCCATAAATTGTTTAGTAGTTTACTATAAATAAAGGCTTCGTAGCCTATTGTTAGATACACTTTTATTACTCTAAAACCCCTAATTATTACTAGTAGCTCTCTAGATTATTATTTACCAATTGCCTTCGGATCTTGTTCTACTATTTACGGTATTTAATCATAATCTCTACTTTATTGTTCTTCAATTATTGTTGTTCTTAGTTTATTGCTTTATTAATTATGTTTTCAATCAATATTGTTGTAGTTAGATCCCAAGCCATGCGTAGCTAATTTATTTGTCTAGGGTGAAAAGGGATCTAGGTAATTAGAAGGGGGAATCAAACTTTAATGATGTTTAATTGTTAAACTGCTTATTATTATTGTTCTATTGTTGTTTTAAATCTGATTAATTAATTACTGGCCAGGATTAGTTAATTAGTCTTGCGAATTAGTCTTAGATCCGACCGTAGACTAAGACTAAGATAGGCCACAACAATTGAATTGACTGACCTAATTATAGCGACCGCATGTTATGTTTAGATCTAAAGATTATATGAATACCGACCGGACATATGATCTTAAATAATAATTTTGCCCAATTAAATTAGTTAAATCACATTCCCCTGGATAATTGCCTATGTGAACTTGATCCCTAGATCTTTCCTAATACTTGTTTACATCTTTATTTACTTATTTCGCAATTAGTTTGTTAGACAACAAAAACAATCAAAAGAACCCAATTGTTACTTTAAGACTTATTTACTTTAGCAAACAATTTATTACCGCCTCCCTGTGGATTCGATACCTTTCTTACCGCTAGCTATTAGTTAGTAGTATCCTAAGGATTACTTTGATTTAGGGTGACGACTTTACCCTTATCAAATTTGGCGCCTATGCCGGGGAGGCAACAATTTATTTGTTTGTTACTTGTTTAATTTGTCTTTTGTCTCAAGGAACTCAAGTTCCTTGAGACTGTTTTTACGCTTTTCTTGTTAGTTCCTTGTATGCCCAGGTCAAATCGGTCTGAGATCATTGATTTTGATCCTGAACCTGGGAGGACTTTTCGCTACAGAAGGAATTTTAATAGAGAAGTGGGTCAAGTAGAAGACTTGAGTTTACTTGACAGGATTGAGCCTTTAATTACCTCAGAAAATTCATCTTCTGACGAGGACGATATTGTTTCTGAGACCATTGTCGCTACACCAAAGATGGCTGCACCCAATACAGCTACCTTGGCAAGCTACAACGAGCCTACTTTGGCTTCTATTCCAACAGGATTTATACCTCCTCCTACTGATGCTGAGGAGAAGCCTTTTGATATCAAGCCTTCTTATCTTGCGTTGGTGGAGCGGAATATGTTTGGAGGTAGATCTGGGGAAGATCCTGCGAAACATATGGATAAGTTTGTCACTTATTGCAGCTCCATTCCTTTGCCAACAGGAGTGACCTATGATCAGGTCAAGTACCGACTTTTCCCTTTTTCTCTACAAGATGATGCTAGCGAATGGTTACGCGAGTTGGATTTGACTGCTCATGCCATTACTGATTGGAATTCCCTAGCTCTTGCATTCTACAAGAGATACTTTCCCCCACAAAAGACAAACAATCTCAGGAATCAGATTACTAACTTCAAGCAAGGAGATAATGAAGATTTTAATGAGGCATGGGTACGTTTCAAAAGATTGTTTCGGGCAGTTCCTCATCATGGGTTTCAAAAGTGGTTTCTTTGTAACCAGTTTTACAACGGGTTATTCGATGATCATAGAGCTCTTTTGGATTCTTCTGCTAACGGAAGATTTCAGAATAACACCACTGATGATACAGCTTATAAATTGATCAATGATATGGCTACTCATACTGCCGAATATGGAAATCAAAGAGGCTCTGCGAGGGGAAGTGGTACAGATAGTGCCGTCGAAGCCCAGTTAGAAGCTTTGAATGCTAAGATTGCACAGATGCAAACAACACAAGCTTTGGGTGGCCAACACCAAGTGGTTAATATGGTTCAACAAGGGGAAGTAATTCTCTGCGGAAGATGTGGTATAGAGGGTCATATTGCTAATGAGTGTATAAGTCCTATGGAACAGGTACTTGCTTTCCAATCCTACAAGCAAGCTAATCCTTTTTCTAACACTTACAATGAGAGGACAAGGGAACATCCCTTTCTTCAATGGTCGAGCCAGAATGTTCAAAACCCTAACCCACCTCAGCAACAACCAAATTCAAATTATGTGATCCCTCAAAACCGCGGCCAACAAGGAAGCTATAGACAGAATCAAGGAGGTCCTCAGTTTAACAATCAGGGCCAACAGCAGTTTCAACCTTTGGTGCCACCTCCTCCACCACCCACTGCCAATAATGATATGTCAGAGATTAAAGCTATGTTGCAACAAAGCCTTAAAGCTCAGATGGAGCAAAAGGCGCAGATTACTCAGATACTGGCTCACAATCAGATATTGGACACTCAAGTTGCCCAACTAGCAAGCCAAAATACAAATAGGCAGCCCGGAAACCTTCCTCCCCAAGGACAACAAGCTCATGAGCAAGTTCATGCTATTCATTTAAGGAGTGGTACTTCTTATAAAGAGCCGGAGATACCCAAAGATGATAGTCAAGTGTCTTATGTTTTTCCTAAAGGTTTAGGGCATCTCTATTTCAGTGCTGACGAAGAAGAAAAGGAACTAAAGAAAGCTCGTATACATGAGAACAACGAAAAAGAAAAACGAAAAGAAGCGATGCGATCTAAATCCGAGACACTCGATCGAGCTCGCAGTGCACTCGATCGAGTGCCAACCCCACTCGATCGAGTGTCAGCCGCACTCGATCGAGTGCCTCATCCGCGTACTTCTAATTCTTCTATTTCGCTTAATGCACAGGTACCCGATACTACTATTCCAAGCCAGAGTTCTCCAAAGGTCTCTAAGGATGCAAAGGAAGCTGAACCAGTAAAGATTATTCTTCCATTCCCAACCCGACAACAGAAATCAAAATTTGATCAACAGTTCGGGAGATTCATGGAAGTTGTGAAAAATCTTCAAGTAAGCGTTCCTTTTACTGAATTGATTACTCAGGTACCAGCTTATGCAAAGTTTATGAAGGAGATATTAACAAAGAAGAGAACTTTCAACGAAGTGGAGACAATTGCATTCACTAAGGAGTGTCATGCCGCGCTGCAAGCCAATTCTCCACCCAAGCTTAAGGATCCAGGGAGTTTTTCTATTCCTTGCACTGTTGGTTCTCTTGATTTTTCTAATGCGTTATGTGATTCTGGGGCGAGTGTCAGTGTCATGCCGTATACTACTTGTAAACAACTTAACATGACCACACTTAAATGTACCAATATGACCCTCCAAATGGCTGACAGGTCCATTCAGCGCCCTATGGGTGTCTTAGAGGATGTACCGGTTAGGATAGGAAAATATTATGTGCCCTGTGATTTTGTAGTGATGGACATGGCAGAGGATGCTGAAATACCTATTATCCTCGGACGACCCTTCCTTAGTACCGCTGGGGCTCTTATTGACCTTAGGGAGGGTAGTCTCATTTTTCGCATCGGGGATGACACCATCACTTTTCTACACAACCAAGCACCCCGTCCTCCTGATTTTCAAGCTACATGTCATGTAATTACCATTCTCGATCCTTCTTTAGATTCTTGCCATGCTTTGTGTATTGATAGGAATTCATTTGACACTTCTACTACTGCGTCGTATACATGGGAGCTAGAGGTGGATGAGTTCAAGAAGTTGATCTACGAAGAAGAGCCACCTCCTATTTTGGATTATAGCTGTGACGGAAGTGTCGACTTGGAGGCTAAGTTAGATGCTTGGGAAGCCGAAATTTTCAAAGACGACTACCTCTCTAAGGAGCCTGAAGATACTGTGGATCTTGCTGATGATCCACCTTTGAGTTTCATTTTTCAAAATGACAAAGAACTTTTTTATGCTTATAATTTGGATTTTACTCCCGTTGAGACTAAACTTAGACAATTCGTTTTGATATTTGTGTATGTTTGTATTGTTTCATGGTGCTACATAAGCCTGTGGGTAGCACACGGAGTGAGTTTCGACCTTCTTCTACGGGCATTGAATTGCCTTGATACGACAGCATTGGAGCTTTTGAAGTCACAAAAAGTTGCCTTAGTTACGTATGAATCGTCAAGACCCCCGCTTTACAGCTGGTTTGGGGGAGTTCTTATGCTTTCCAGCTGGTATTATCCTTCTTTTATTTTTTTCCTTTATTTAGTTTATTCTTAGTGTGTTATGTTTTATCCTTTCCGTTTGTTAATAGTGTCCTTTAGGGTGCTGGTTATATTTTATATTGTGCCATACATGCTTTTAGGTCACAATGAGGACACTGTGACATTTAGGTTTGGGGGAGAGTCTTTATTTTATGTTGTGTGCTTAAAAAAAAAATCCTAAAATATGTTTTTTCTTTCATTTTTCTTTTATTTTTAGGTCGAGTCTTGGTGAATTAAATAGCAATGATGATAATTCGCGTTGTTTTTGCATTTGAATCCCAAATAGTCATCCATGTACATTTGTTTGACCCGTTAGCCTATGAAAACAAAGCTCAATGATCAAGTCTTGACCGTAATTGACATGCCTTATATTGATTAGACTTGACAAATTAAGTTGGTAAGCTACTTAAATTCTGAGGTCTATAGAGCTTCCTACGCCAAGAACATTAATAAACTGGTCTCATTGTTATTTAGGTCTGAGTGTGGTTTCTCCTTGTCGAATATGTAATATCAAACTGCATAAGTGTGAAATTGATTGTTTGATGCTTTTATGTGAATGTATGACAAGTACATGGGGATTGGCGGTCCTTACCTTCAAATAAGTTTCACATAGCCAAAAATTTGCCTTTCTACCTTTGAAATAAAATTCCATATGAAAAACTCGTTTGAAACCTTGTGGCATGTTTTGTATTTGAATATTTATAAGCTACAATCCTAGAATTTGCCTACCTTTTCGGGACAGTCGCAGTTGCTTGGTTTATCATGATATTTCATTACTATGGTTGGGAAATGACTAATTTTGTCCAAGTGGGTGTAGTGAAAATTTGGGAGCAATTGTGTCAATCTCTTATGTTGAAAAAAAAAAGAAAAATATGAAGCACAAGAAAGAAAAAAAAAAAGGAAAGAAAAAAAAGAACTTCAAAAATAGAAGAATATTTGTGATTCGAAAAAAAAGAGAATGCTTCATTGGATTTTGTTAAGAGACTTAAGGAGACTATCTAGAGGCTAATGCATATTTGGAGAGTAATGTTATAAACTCTCATGTTCTATCAAGTCGAGATAATTTCTCTAGTTTTGGGTTGGTTTATCTTTCATTAAAGAAGTAATTTTGGTTTTTCTGCGCTACGACTACCGTCTTAGCTCCACATATCCATAACGTGCTTTGGCACAAACCATTTCTTTACCTTTATCCACTAGCCTCCTTGCCGTCTTGATACATGTACTTTGTCCATCTATACATGCATAATTGTTGGGGAAATCTCTATCACATTAGATTGCATGCATGTTTCATTAAGTTGACCGAGCAATGGCCAGGCCATGGGCACCAATGGCCAGGCCATGGGCACCAATGACCGAGCAATGCCTAGGCCAAGGGCACCAATGCTCGGTCACTGCCTAGGCCATGGCTACCAATGGCCGAGCATTGGCCAGGCCATGACCGAGCATTGCCCAGGCCATGGGCACCAATGGCCGAGCATTGGCCAGGCCATGACCGAGCAATGCCTAGGCATTGCTCGCACCAATGACCGAGCATTGGCCAGGCCATGACCGAGCAATGCCTAGGCCATGGGCGCCAATGACCGAGCAATGCCAAGGCCATGGGCACCAATGCTCGGTCACTGCATAGGCAATGGGCACCAATGACCGAGCAATGCCTAGGCAATGGGCACCAATGACCGAGCAATGCCTAGGCCATGGGCACCAATGACCGAGCAATGCCAAGGCCATGACCAAGCAATGCCTAGGCCATGGGCACCAATGACCGAGCAATGCCCAGGCCATGGGCACCAATGACCGAGCAATGCCCAGGCCATGACCGAGCAATGCCTAGGCCATGGGCACCAATGACCGAGCAATGCCCAGGCCATGGGCACCAATGACCGAGCAATGCCCAGGCCATGACCGAGAAATGCCGAGGCCATGGGCACCAATGACCGAGCAATGCCCAGGCCATGGGCACCAATGACCGAGCAATGCCCAGGCCATTACCGAGCAATGCCTAGGCCATGGGCACCAATGACCGAGCATTGGCCAGGCCATGACCGAGCAATGCCTAGGCCATGGGCACCAATGACCGAGCATTGGCCAGGCCATGACCGAGCAATGGCTAGGCCATGACCGAGCAATGCCTAGACCATGGGCACTAATGATCGAGCATTGGCCAGGCCATGACCGAGCAATGCCTATGCCATGGGCACCAATGACCGAGCAATGCCAAGGCCATGGGCACCAATGCTCGGTCACTGCCTAGGCAATGGGCACCAATGACCGAGCAATGCCTAGGCAATGGGCACCAATGACCGAGAAATGCCTAGGCCATGGGCACCAATGACCGCGCAATGCCAAGGCCATGACCGAGCAATGCCTAGGCCATGGGCACCAATGACCGAGCAATGCCCAGGCCATGTGCACCAATGACCGAGCAATGCCCAGGCCATGACCGAGCAATGCCCAGGCCATGGGCACCAATGACCGAGCAATGCCCAGGCCATGACCGAGCAATGCCTAGGCCATGGGCACCAATGACCGAGCAATGCCCAGGCCATGGGCACCAATGACCGAGCAATGCCCAGGCCATGACTGAGCAATGCCTAGGCCATGGGCACCAATGACCGAGCATTGGCCAGGCCATGACCGAGCAATGCCTAGGCCATGGGCACCAATGACCGAGCATTGGCCAGGCCATGACCGAGTATTGGCCAGGCCATGACCGAGCAATGCCTAGGCTGTGGGCACCAATGACCGAGCATTGGCCACGCCATGACCGAGCAATGCCTAGGCTATGGGCACCAATGACCGAGCAATGCCCAGGCCATGGGCACCAATGACCGAGCAATGCCCAGGCCATGACCGAGCAATGCCCAGGCCATGGGCATCAATGCTCGGTCAATGCCTAGGCCATGATGCGTGCTATGCCCATGGAAAAAAGGGCTTCCTTATTCAGCCATGCCTAGGCATTTTGAGGTTAATAGCCTAGGCCGTGACCGAGCAATGCCCAGGCCATGGCCGAGCAATGCCCAGGCCATGGCCGAGCAATGCCCAGGCCATGGCCGAGCAATGCCTAAGGCCATGGGCCGTTATGCCAAAACGTGGCCGCGGGGTCCGGGAAACGCCACGGGTCGGTAATTTACGAGGTTTCCGAATTAAACATATGATGGGTGACCAAGAGCTGCGAGCGACAACCAACCGATAGTCATACCGACTCGGTTACCTTGGTCGGTCCCTAACACATGCTACGAAATGATATACCTCAACAACCTCTAAGGTATTCCGGGTGACCGTTCCCCAATACTTTTTAGAGTTGTTGGGGAAGGCCATAAGGTAAGTTTAATAAGGAGTGCACACTATATGATTGCCTTGTCCCATCCGATGCACCACTCACACAAACACCCACCGGTCACCCGACGACACCGTGGGCAATATTCGTTTCCGAGCGATTTTGCCCGAGCAACGAAGCCTAAAAATGCTTAAAAACATTGCTAATGTGATACTAAGATGCCAATTGGGTGGGAAACGAGGAGGAGGACACCCAAAGTGCCCAAAACACCCCACCCCAAGGGAACACCCAACAAGCAAATAGACACCGCTCGCCCCAACGCGGTTTCCGGGACCCAAACAAGTCGGAATCAAAATTTTCTTGAGCCTAAGACCAACTACTCCAAGTTAGCTACCCAAAAATGTAAGGTTTGCAAAAATGGCACATGGTTTGGACCCCCAAAGTTCAAGAACACCGAGGTCTAGGCAGCAGACCCTTCCGCAGAAAATGACTCGTGTTCCGAGGCCCATAACTCACTCAAAAAAAGTCAGATTTGCGATTTTTTTTTTCAACATCAAGTACTCGAAAAAGCTTTCCAACCATGTATCACACTCCCAAAACAAAGGTCATTTGATGCCCCAAAATAGCGATACAAAAACGTATCGCTATTCTGCAACATCAATGTTCACTGCTACAAGACCAAAACTATCAAAAAAGCCTCTATAGGGGGTAGTGAGAGCTTGAGCGGTTGGGGCACCATGGTGCATGTTGGCGTAGGCATAAGGACCCCCACTCCGAGGCGTGGTGCATGGCAATGACCCTATCGACGAATTTTTTTTTTTTTCCGCCATGCATTCCCGTCTAGGGGGCCCGTGGCTGGTGCACGGGTTTCGGCATCGATGGCTGTAATGGCCGTCGTGTAAGTCCATCAACCACGAGGCTCCACGCCTCGGGGGAACCGTCATAGACGGTATTGGGCATCGATGGCTAGAGTGACGGGTACACAAGTGTTGGAGGAAGTGTCCTCGACAATAGTGTGTTGACGTAATTAAAACTCATTTGAATGAAACACAACTGGGAGTGTTACTCTTTTAAAGTCAACTGATCAACATTTATCGATAATGATTGGTTGTCTAGAGTTTGACATTATCGTCATATGATGGTGGTGATCAGTTGATCCCTTAAGGTCATATCTTTAGGGAATTCCGTCTCAATGGAATAATTAATTAATATTGTATTGGATACAAATTAATTAATAACTGGAAATTTTGGAAATAATTTTATATGACGAATATTTTTATAATGGGATTATAATAATAATTAAAGTCAAAGTAATAAAATTGTTTTATTACTCGGTTTTATTTATTCGTTTAGGAAACGATTAAATTGAGAATGAACACGGTTGATCATAAAATTGCAAAGAGTTGTAATTAAATTATGACATTACATTTTTATGCAATAATAATTTCGTAATTATTAATGCAATTATTTAAATGTAATAAATTTGTAAATTATGAATTCTAATAGTTAAAATTGCATAATTAACAAATTGGGTCATGTGTTATGAAACATATGTGACATGTTACAAATTAACACAATTGACAAAAAATAAAATGGAGTCCATTTTATCATTAGTTGAACCGTGTGATTGTGTGCTAGTGTGGTAATGTTGATTATCATATTTTAATAAGAAAGCATATTATGATAAAAGCTTACAACCTAGTCTTTGTGTAAGACATAGGTGTAAGGCATATTGTATGCATTTTTGCATAAAGAAAAGGGCATGCATTGGCTCACTAGGCCACATGAGGGCCGGTCATCACATGAGCAAGCAAGCTCATTTTGCTCTTTATATACTTCACAATAGACAACATGAAAACTAGTCTTGTGTGTGAGTGTATGCTTTCTCATTTTACACTACAATTTCATTCAAGCTCATTTTTCCTAGAAAACCTTTTTCTAGCAAAGATTATTATTTCCTACACTAATAATATTAGTAGTAATATTATTATTATCTCTAGTTTGCTAATACTAATTTTCTAGTAACAAAATTAGTAATAGTTTGAGGTCGGGTCCTTGATACGCATCTTTTGGAGACGATTTTTCTTAGATCGTTATAAGGGTATTTCGGTTTGGAAGAGTCAAGTAATAGGTGATTATTGAGTATAAACCTTCTAAAACCAATGTAAGGACAATCTTATCTTATGATATCATCTTGCATGCATAAGATCTATTTAAGTTTTTATGACGAAACTTAAAGAAACATAACTCACATTAGATATGAGTATAAAATAAGGAACTTAGTTTCCAACAATTGGTATCAGAGCTCTACGGTTGTTTCATGCATGATCGGATTCATGATTTATGTTAAAATCGGATTAACATATATATATTTCGGAATTTTCGAAATATTTTGTATTTATTATGATAAATCACAAAATAATTTTGCATGTTAAAGTTTCTGATTCTAAAATGGTTTTAGGACATAAAAATAATTTTATGGATTTTTATTGTTCATTTTTATATTTATTTGTATTTTTTGTAGTTTAAATCGGTTTAAACAAACAATTAATGGGAAAAATAGCTAAAAAAAGTTTATGGCCGAGATTTTTTGATATGTTCTCAAATTCATATTTAATATATTGTATTTGATTTTTCGTAAGAAATGGAGTTAATATGCATGGATTATGAATTTTATGAGATAAATAGTCATAATATGAGTAAAAATGGGTATATAAGGTTATATTTCGAATCTGACCTTAAAACGTTTATGAGAAGTCACATGCAATATATAAAGTGCCTGTATGAATTTTCGGATTTATTGGACTTGTATTGCATGATTAATGATTTTTATAGTAAAAATCGGATTAATAGTGACTCAAATCCGACTTTAATAGTTATAGTTGGAATTTTGCCATAAAAACTTTACACATTGTCACATGCAATATTTACAGTATGTATGTAAGTTTTGGGAATTTATTGTCAAGTGATGCATGATTTATGA
Organism: Silene conica; assembly: GCA_029255685.2. NCBI lineage: Eukaryota > Viridiplantae > Streptophyta > Magnoliopsida > Caryophyllales > Caryophyllaceae > Silene > Silene conica. Next base: position 45,725,570 of record CM055312.2, on the reverse strand, counting down.
TTTTAATAGTTAAAATCGGCTAAATAATGACTTATTGTGTTAAAAATAGTTAATCTTAATATTATGGCATAAAATTTTGCCCATGGATGTCTTATATAATAGGAACATCAGATCTAAAAGTTGGATATCAAAAAGTTTCTATTTTTATGATTATTTAATTTTTAATGAGTTAATTAGCTAATAATCGTAATTCATGAGTCGAAAATAAAATTTTCGAAAATAAAATTTTCGAGTATGGTCTGTAATTTTTGGTCATTTTCAGATTCTAATATATATTTTAGGATGACTAAAAATTTATGGCAAATTATTGCAAGTTTTTATAATTTAAATCTGATTTTTAACCATAAAAACGGCTTTTATAGGATTTATTTAAGAAATAAACCATATATATTTGCATAAGACCTTTTTATTAATTTCGGAATTTTCAGAAAATTTCCAGAAAGTTTAAAATTTTTGAATTTTAAATTTCAAATTTTATTGACTCATTTGGCCGTATTTTGTTTATTTTTCCCGAAAATACAAGTAATTTATGAACAATAATGCAAAATCAAGTTAGATCATGATCAAATATTAGTAGAGACTAAACATTGATTCCTAAAGTAAGTTAGGATGATTGACTTGGACATAAATAAGATTTATGTAATTTTGATGATTTTAATAGTTAAAATCGCGCATATCCGTAAAAACCGTAAACAAATATGAGATATTTGCTCCCATAAGGCGATTTGGCATTAAAAATTGAGCATGTGCATACATATTTTATTTATTGCAATTTATTTAATATGAATGTCATATTTTGAATGTTATTTATATAATTTGGAATTATGTAATTTTTCTTAGTATGGCCTTAGTTTTAATCAATATTACCCGTAATGAAAGGGGATATTGATTCGGTTGTAATTTATGTGATCTCGTATCACGGGTTTGTAATTTAAAATTTTCATTTTTACAATAGAATAGATGTATTATTTTATTGTAATTCCGGAGATCCAAAAGACGGTGCCATACGGAAAGGAGTTCCGACAACACGGTGTTTTCTTGGATGGCGTACCAATAAAGTTCAAGGGACCATGGAGTTGGTTTCCGAATTTGTAATAGTTGATTAGTTTTTACTATTACTAGGAAGGCCATACTAGGATTTTATTGCTTTATTGCTTTTACTTTTGCATTTTAATATGTTTGCATGCATAGCCAAATCGCCATAAACATGCATATTAGTTTAGATCGTTAAAAACGACCGTGTCAATTATAATTATCTAGTTCACCAATTTAATTCGCTTAAAGGAGATAGATAATAAATTGACAAGACCTCTATATTAAACAAAACAATTGAGGATTAGCCTTACCAAATAGTAGACCCATGAGCTTCTATTTCGTGGGGTGGTGCTAGTCCAGTGGGCAGTACGAACCTCATTACGTAGGATAAGTGGGGCAATGGGGTGGATTCAGTCCAGTGGGCGGATCGCATCCCGATGCAATTGAAATTTGGTTTGTACACAACGGAAGTGTAGAGGACCAGTGGTAAATGTGTTCCGGGCTAAGATGTATAAATTATGATTTGTCATCAACCAAGAGTTCTAAGGTAGAACCGGTTTTAACCCACCAAACCATATCATTGGGTCGGAGTTCCAGTGGTTCACGATTTCGATAGTATGGGTTTGGGTCGTGGAATCATTTATAAAATTGGATAGAGGTCATTTTATAGATGCATCAACTTAGTAAATATGTTTACAAGTTAAAATGAAAATTAAAACGATTAGCATTTAATTTCTTCATATGTTAAAAATTTTGTAGTCTTCGTATCAATATGACTACTTCCACTACTACAAACACTTCATGGTTACGTTCCTTCATGGATCGTTGTAAGCTAAAAAAGAATGGAGCGAACTTTGCCGATTAGGATGCCCAACTATTGTTAGCGGCAGAGGGAGACGGTAAGACCGAATTCCTCATTGAAGAATCACCTCCTGAACCTGCAGAGAATGCCACCGCCGCAGCAAGACGACCCTATGATACTTATCAGAAGGAGTCTGCGGCAATCAAAAATGTTTTGATCTTCTCGATGGAGCCGGAACTCCAAAGGAGTGCCATAAAGATTGGCACGGCCTATGAGATCTACTCCAGGCTTGTGATAATGTTCTCAAAGGCTTCGAGAATTGTCCAATACGGCACTAGTACAAAAATCCCCTATTGCGTCAGTTCCAAATGACCTATTGCGTCAGTTCTGGTTTGACGTATATAGAGGGGTCGTTTATTGATACGTCAGTTTTAAAACTGACGCAAAAAGTTATCATTTGCGTCAGTTGTTAAGCTAAAACCGACGCAAATAGTGCCCTTTTTGCGTCAGTTGTTTTAAGAGAACTGACGCAAATAGTGAAGGAACTGACGCAAATACTGCCCTTTTTGCGTCAGTTGTTTATAACTGACACTTTTGCTCCACTTTTTGCGTCAGTTATTGTTTAGAATTGACTCTTTTGCTCTTATTTTTTGCGTCAGTTGTTCTATAACTGACGCAAATAGTATAGTATATGCATCAGTTATTATTTAGAACTGAATCTTTTGCTCTTATTTTTTGCGTCAGTTATATTTTAGAACTGACTCTTTTGCTCTTATATTTTAAAAAAAATATATAAAAATTCGCTACCGAAATTCGGCTGCACCCAAAAAGCCAAAAAATTAAAACCACCTGTACGCCAAAAATTTAAAACCACCTACATTAAGATATCCAACCAAAGGACATTACATTTTAGTCGAACCTACAAGGTTTCAAAATACAATCCAACAGAAAAACGTTCCAAACTTAATCAAACCTAACAACGTTTGTAACCGACAACGTTCAAAATACAATCTAACCTATTAACATTTTCAACCAATAATAAGGAACAATATGGATTCCTCCGAGAAACTTGTAGTATATGCTGCTAGGAGGAATAAGGAAAATGCCTGCACATAGGAAGAGAAAAACAAACTGATTGTGCTTGTAGTATATGCTGCTAGAATCTCAGACTTTCAAATGTCTATTTACCATAGTGCTTGTAGAAGTTACAATCTTCGGCAACAGCAATACAACAAAAGTAAAATTTTGATTTATACTGGGTCACATTGAGAATGTAGGTACTTAGCACAATGACATAAATTAGACAGCCAATTCCCTGAAATATGTAGTGGTCGAAGGTGAAAAAACATCTGGCAAAACCAAGCATGGATAACTCTCAACAAACAAGTATCCAAACGAAAGCAAATGCATAACGCAGCTAGAAGACATGTCTAATCATGACTGATATTTTTCTACCACCATTGTCTTTAATAATCTTATCTAAATAATTTGGTTATCACCTAAGCTCATAATCTTTATTACAAAAATTACAACATACATTTTCAAGTACATAATTTCACCTAAAAACAGATCTACATGTAGGCAAACATTCACATATACCGTACAATTCTAATTTAAAACTATTATAGGATCCTTAGCCTCTTCTTAAAATACCGGAAAATGTGAGGCATCACAAACCGGTAGAGCGGTTAATCCGAGTATCGACCATAGCCACTAACTACTGGAAGAATGAAAAGTGTAAATTGTTGCTACAATATGGTTCAAAGTAAAACTAGACCATTCTGTTGATAATCCAAGTGCTTGACCAACCTAAAAATGGGTAACTTTTAGACTTGTTTCGATGCTTAAGATGTTCTTGCAAAATAGCACACCCTATATGTATAATTTGTGCATAAACAGAAAGCCCTTTACAAATAAAGATTAAAATTTCGAGTAGTAAATGATTAATAGGACTATAGGAGTATGTAGTCAGTCAATCAGTCAGCTCAACTCCAAGATATGTGTCTGAACAGACACGGCTCATGCAAATTTCGTAGCCTTATCTTCAACCAAACACTCTCAACAGGTCAAGCGAAATCAATTCTTTGACAAAACAACCCACGCCCCTCCAAAAAAACGAGAAGCCATTGAAATAAAGCCCCTTCAGAACAATTCCCAAAGCAAACACTTATTATATACAACAGAGTTTCGGCCCTAACCTTGCCTAGACCTGTGAGAAGAACTGGCTTATTGGTAATCTGACCTCGACGCTGCTGAATTGTTGTTAATCCTGTGGCAAGGATGCAAGTGATTCAGAAAAAGGACTGCTAAATAATTATAGTGTCCTATCTTCATTGTCCAAACACAAGACGTTGCATGCAGTTAAATTCACATAATTCACATTTTTCGACACACAAACAAAAATAACATATTTAGTTTCTCACATCCTAAGACATGGACAAGAATGTACAGTTCCAATATAAAACCTACCGTGACAAGTTGACAACACGCGTTCAGCTAAACGTCAGTAATTAATGTACATGTAAGACCAGCCATACGCCCAAACCCTTATGTATTCGTCCTAAATTATAGTGTTAAGGGTTGATATCATGCGTGAAATTGTCTCATTCAAGTTTAAAGGAAACAAAGAAGATGCATTACTTCACATGCATAGCAATATAGCATCATGCTGCAAAGAAGTCATAGCAATTACAAGCAATTACCGCTAACAGGAGCACGAGGTCGTATTAACACAGCCGCCCCAACACCTTCCTTATCAGCAACAATGTTCAGCATCATGTGAAGACCATAGCAGAGATACACATACGCGTGCCCACTTGGTCCAAACTAAACATATTACATTGCCAAACAACCAACATTTCAGCAGCAAAAAGTCATTTTTCGCCCAAAAATATTACAACAGCACACCGCCCAACTAAAACCAAATTACAAATTTACAATCAACCATTTAGTATAATCACTACGAGTCGATGTCTCACCATAGCTGCAGTTCTAGCTGTAGCGCCAAAGCGGTCGTGACAAGCTGTATCATTTGGTCTATAAGCTTCCACCTGAAACATTTCAAAACCCATTTCACAATACTCTTCAACCACTAATAAAACAAATCAAAACAACAAAATAACCATTTTTCTCTCATTGACAACCATACTCCATAAACAGTAACAAGGGAGAAGGGCATTACAGCAAAACGAATAGATACAGTATACAATCAATAAACAAGGTTACTCAAAGTCCCATACGCTCAAATACTTATTTCTCACCGGGATTTAACATGTCAAACAAAAAGGGATGTCCACGATAATTGACATATGAAACATACAAGGCAGTGACAACACAAGCAATGGCAACACAAGCAATGACAACTAGCAGCAAAGACAACACCAACATGAAAAATTCGTTCCATACAAGGACCAAGTTACCTGAGGGAATGACGCCAGTTTCAACATTAATAGGACGATAAGATAATCGCTTTATGCCATAACAACGATGTTCTTGCCCAATACCACTCCGTATGAAATTTATTTCTCATATAGGTAGCCCTACCGTTCTATCAAACATTAAAAAAGAAATGTCAAAGTCAAATAGGGACAATATAAATAAGATAGAGAGGGTATTCTTCATACTCGTTGATAAAGAAATTGGGTATACCATAACAAAGGGGTATCCATGGCTTCGTGTCAAAGGGGAACCAGTAACAACAATAATTTAGTCATTAAAACGATAAATTAAAGCTAAAATTCACAGTAACAACAACAATTTAGTAACAGTTAGTCTAAGTAGACGAAGATAGACGAAGAAGAGCGAATAAAACTTACATGTACTCAGGCGAAAAAGTTAGGGTTTGAGCGAATTGTAGTTGTTTTGCGTGAATCTTGCAACTGATGAATTGAATAAGGTATTTGAAGTTGATGCTGACAGATGAAGCACGGTGATGAAGAATTTGATGAACATGTTTGAAGCATGGTGATGAAGAACTTTCCTGAATTGTTTTTCTTATTACGAAGAACCACAGTACTTTGCATATAAGAGAAGACTCTGGTAATATATTTTCTTAGTTTGCCTTTAGTCGTCATTGTGGGTTTCTTTTTATAGTTTATATCAAAAACATCCGTTTTAATATAGAACTGAAGTAAAAGCGTAAATATATCAAAAACATCAGTTTCAAAAAGAACTGAAGCAAAGCTGATGCGTGCCTATTTTATGATGTTTTACATCTATTTTTACACGCATTTTGTCGCTCATTTACGATGTTTTAGCCCTTATTTCCCAACAATTGTCTACTTTCGTATTTTTATGCTCTTTTGCAGAATTATGCGGAAAAGGGACGATTTTATACCAAATTTATGCCCTCGGGACTTTTTATGACTAAGGACAAGAAGGAACGAAGCCTAGCGCACATTTCAAGGCCTAAAGATAGCTTTAACAAGCAAAGAATCGATCCACGACATTGCAGCCTGTTTCAAATGACTATATCTCGAGTTCTAGAGCTGATAATGGAGTGATTCCAGTTGGAGGTGAAAGCTTATCCTCTTAGCTTTCCAACGCCGCGAGAATCGCTTGATTTCGATAAGTAACGAAGAAATGGCAGCTGTTTTAAGAACGATGCGCGCTGCAGTCCCGACAGTTGGTCGACCGACCAACAAAGTAGGTCGATCGACCAGGTTCCTATTGGAAAAGCCCAGAATTTGCCTGAAGCCCAGAAATTGCATAAAATCCGTAAAGCGGTCGACCGACCGAAAATATTGGTCGACCGACCACAGCGCCGACCCAGAAGTTTCCGAAAAGCCCATACAAGTGTTTAGGTCATTAGGAAACTCTTTAATTCCGCCTATATAAGCTAATTCAGTCCCTAATTCAGATTTCCATCAAGTTCTGAATCTAGTTTTCTATCATAGAATAATCAAGTCCAAGTTTTCATCTTTGTTCTTAGATTTCCAATTAAGTTGTAAGTTTGCTACAATTCAATCTTTCCTTTTCAATTAATCTTGTTGTTCATCTTATTTGTTATTTCTCAATTCATGTTTCCTCTTTATTATCATCTTTAATTATGTTAATTCCTTTGATATTCTTAATTCTTGTTATTGTTAATTTTATGATTAAGATTATGCATAACTAATTCTTGTGATTAGGAATTAGGGGAACCATGGTAAAGACTTGATTTTGATAGTTTTATGATTAAATTACCAATCCCCCATTGTTGTTGGTAAACTAATTCTTTTAGATTGAAAGATTGTTAGGATTAGTTTAACAACAACTTTGGGATTGCCCTTGAACGAAAGTTTAGTGCTTTTCTAGGAACCCTAAGACCGTAAGGATTGGGTAGAATATTGACCTAAAGGTTTATTCTTTGTTCCTTGGGATTGTGTTATTTGATTATTTTACCTTTCATTAACTTGTTTTAACCATGGGGAACCGAAGTTCCTAATCTCCTTTTCATCTTATTTTAATTTCCTTTATTATTATTGCATGTTTAGATTTATGTTCTTTATAACTTTCATGTTTATTCCTATTTTTATTATTGTTTTAATAACTATGAGTAGCTAATTTCATATGTTAGGATGTAGGGAGTAAATATGCGAAGGTAGTATAAATTCCGAATCGACGTGTTGCAGGGTGGAGGTCGGCCGACCGGGTTAGTTGGTCGGTCGACCGACACGCGTATGAATTCTGTTTCGCTTTTATTTGTAGACTATAATAAACTACAATGAGACCAAAAGGAGACTTGTAGGATGTTAGTATTGACCTACCCAAGATTGAGAGATTTGGGAAGGGCATTGGTTTACATCTTAAGACGGATAGGTTACTTAAGACTGAAAGGTTTGTGACCTAGAATTTAGGAATCACCCTTATTGTTGACACCCAATAATTGTGAGACCTAGGAACTAATAGCATAGACCTAAAGGATATGTTACATCCCTTACGCGACTGCAGTACATGTTGACTTAGGATTTATAGTATCTTAGCTGTTTATTACCCGAACATCCTAGCATCTCTTTTATTATATTTTTATTCTCATCTTTATTTACTTGTTGTATTTTATATTTGTTTTAGACTTAGCAACAATCAAACCCCCTCTCTATTGTTACTTTGTAGACTAAAAATTATCAAACCTAATTAACCTTGTCTCTCTGTGGTTCGACCCTTACTATCACTATCTATAGTTTTAGTTTGGTTTATAAATCTTATCTTTGGCACCCACAACGACGGGTATCAAATTTTGGCGCCGTTGCCGGGGAGACGGTATAATTTTGTTTGTTAATTTTTAGTTTATTTTTCTTGTCTTAAGGAACTTAGGTTCCTTAAGACCGTTTCTTACCTTTTCTTCTAGTGTTGTTTAGAAGACAGGTTTTTGAGAGGAAGGCTTGAGTACTCTCTCTATGGATTCTATTTATAACTTCCTACAGCCAAAGGCTCAAGATGTACCGAAAAATTCGGATGTTGCAGACTCTGGTCGACCGACCACTGCTACTGGTCGACCGACCGACGTTCCTGAGCAGAGTGCTGTTTTGACTCCGGAATCGCTGGATCCTTCCTTTATTCAAGGTCTTGCCGAAATTTTACAGCTGAAAAAGCCAAAGGTTGCTGATCCTACGGCTAAAGTCACCATTCCTTATCCTGAAAGACTGAAAAATTCAAAAGAGGATCGGAAGTTTGGTAAGTTTTTAGAGATGGTGAAGAATCTTGAGGTAACCATCCCTTTCACTGACTTAATTACCCAGATACCTTCTTATGCTAAATTCATGAAAGATATTTTAATGTTGGAGCATCAGTTCAAAAAAACCTTTGAGAGGTATGAGGGCGTTGATATTAGTAACCCAGATATTTCTGTCAAGTGTGATCCCATCACACCCATTACTAAAGAGTCGCTCATTCTTAAGGATGAGGATGATAGGTTACTTGATTCCCTCTCCCCCCCCGTTGATGATACTAACTTGGATCTAGAAACAACCAATGAGTTAGGCTTTCACCCCTTGACTGACCAACCTATTTTTGTAGGTATTAGTGATGACCATGTTCCTAACATAATTGAACCCTCTGTTGATGAACCTTGTTTTTTGCAGGATTCATTTATTGACATTCCTGATGTTTTTAATAATATTAGTGAATGTTCTATGCAAGGATCCTTTTCAAAGGATCCTTCGGAGGCTTTGATGTGTTTTGAGGCATGTGCAGGTGAATCTCTTGCTCAAAAGGCTGATTTGGATGCTCCAGAAATTGCTACACTAGTGATAAAGTCTATAAGCAGTAGGAAGAGAGATGTTCTCGATCGAGTAGTACCACTTACTCGATCAAATGCTGTAGAGAACGAGGTCACTCAAACAAGTGATCATTTGGCTGAAGAAAAGAGCCCTAAGAAGAAGAAGCCGAGGAAGGTGTCGACCTACGACTTGGGAGTCGACAACCACGGGAGATGGATGGCTAAAGCTATGGATGATGACCCACCTATCTACATGGTGGAGAGAAACTCATCTACCCAAATCACCATAGCTGAAGGAGTAGCCTATAGTCAGAGCCCTTGGTCAAAGAAACGCCGAATCCTTCGCGGATGACTTCTCCTTTTGCTCGTTTCTGCTTTTCTTAAGACATTTTTTTTGTTTTGCTAAGACTTTCTAGCTTGCTTTATTTAAGTTCTTAGGACAAATTTTTTTTGTGTTTGCATAGTTAAGACTTTTTGGACTTGTTTCTGGGATCTCGCGCATTTGTTGGGCGCATATTTTTCTTGCTTTTTCAGGTTCTACGAAGAAAAACGAAGACCGCTGGGACAAAGACGGTCGACCGACCAGTTACACCAGTCGGTCGACCTAGTCGCCGCATTGCTGAAATTTTCTGTACTTTACAGGAAGGTCGGTCGACATGTTCTCTTGGTCGGTCGACCTACCGATCTGTCGCAGTCTTTCGATTTCTTCCTCGGGGATCGTGCAACCATCTTGGGTACTTGAGTGGCACTGCTAGCCACCAAAACCTCCCAGCTTATGCTGGTTTGGGGAGGTTTTTCTCATGCGCTTCATAATCCAGTGAGTTCTTTCCAATTTTCCTTAGTTTTTTTTTCCCTTGCTTCTTTCCTTTAATTTTTTGAAACCTTTACTTAGGCTAATGCACAATGGGGACATTGTGCGGGTTGGTTTGGGGAATGGTTTCGTGTCACATGCATTGCATTTTGTCACACGTTTATTGCATTTCCGTATTGCATTGTTTTTTTCTTTATTTTTCTTGCATATACAAAAATCCAAAAAAAAAAATAGAAAAATTTCAAAAATTCCAAAAAAATGCACGTTTATTTTAGCATATAGGTCGAGTCGGAACGAAAGTATTTCAACGATGATTTTGCTATCTTACATGTTTATGCCTTTACCATTGCCTTGTCAACTTGTTTTAGTATAAGAGTCTTTTGCATATCTACGAGTTTTTGTTAACTTGTTTTCTTGAGACTTGACTTATACCTTGGCAACCCACTATACATTCTAAGTTTTAGAGCTTTATTTCCTGGTTTCATTCTTAAACCAGTTGTCTAGGATGTGAGTAGTACTCTCCTTGGAACATGTTACATCAATATGCATAAACATGAACTTGAATTGCTATATACTTGTTTTACTATCTCGTTTTGTGAATCTTGGTACGTGCATTTGGGATCCTTTTTTCTCGTATTTACCCGTAAGCTTCACATAGCCAAAATTGCCTTTTTATTCCCCCAAAACTACATCCCATACTTAGCCTACCTTTCCAAGCTAGTATCTGTGGTCTTTGGTTTATTTTTTTGAGGCATCTTGGTTTGTATGCTATCATGAGCAAAAAAAAAAGAGAAAAGAAAGAAAGAAAGCGAGAAAAGAAAAAGAACAGAAAAATTCAGAAAGAAGGAAGAAAGAAAGAAAAAAAAAAACGAAAAAAACGAAAAAAAAAGAATCGAAAAATAGAAAGTCAGTCGACCGACCACCATCATAGGTCGGCCGACCACCTGTCAGCATCAGATTCAAAAAAAATTCGTTCCAAATTCCCTTTCTTTTATATGTTATCACTCCCATACTTCATTCAAAAAAAATATTTGGGAGTCCTTTCTTATGTTTAATGTGAGAGTTGTGCTACAAAAGAGCACCTTCTTAATATCAAAAGTTGTGAAATATGTTGTTGGGAACCGGTTTTACTAGTTTGGCTACTAACCCCACAAATCCAAAAACATCTTAACCACTTTTACCTTTTACCTCACATATCTTTCATTACCTCAATTGCATGTATCTGGGTCACTTAATAAGGTTGTTATACAAAGTTGTAGAATTCTTGTTCATGTTTGATTCCAGGCATGTTTCCATGGGTCGCAGTTAGGTGAGTGTCTCTACAAAATTACTTCTTCCTATCTTTTACATATACTCACCCTTTGCTTCATGAGTGTCTCGAGCGTACCGCGAGAGTCCATGGTATAAAGTCTCTATAGTCTTTATTTTTGCAAGTCTGACAACACCATAACTCGTTTGCATGATTTAAATGCTTTCTCATTTTGTACTTAGCATTGGTTTAGGCTAACATGTAAATTTCGCTCTGAGATTGAAATCGTTCCATTAGTTAAGATCGAGTCTATTTCTTGCTTGAGGGCAAGCAAGGTTTGGTTTGGGGAATTTGATGCGTGCCTATTTTATGATGTTTTACATCTATTTTTACACGCATTTTGTCGCTCAGTTACGATGTTTTAGCCCTTATTTCCCAACAATTGTCTACTTTCGTATTTTTATGCTCTTTTGCAGAATTATGCGGAAAAGGGACGATTTTATACCAAATTTATGCCCTCGGGACTTTTTATGACTAAGGACAAGAAGGAACGAAGCCTAGCGCACATTTCAAGGCCTAAAGATAGCTTTAACAAGCAAAGAATCGATCCACGACATTGCAGCCTGTTTCAAATGACTATATCTCGAGTTCTAGAGCTGATAATGGAGTGATTCCAGTTGGAGGTGAAAGCTTATCCTCTTAGCTTTCCAACGCCGCGAGAATCGCTTGATTTCGATAAGTAACGAAGAAATGGCAGCTGTTTTAAGAACGATGCGCGCTGCAGTCCCGACAGTTGGTCGACCGACCAACAAAGTAGGTCGATCGACCAGGTTCCTATTGGAAAAGCCCAGAATTTGCCTGAAGCCCAGAAATTGCATAAAATCCGTAAAGCGGTCGACCGACCGAAAATATTGGTCGACCGACCACAGCGCCGACCCAGAAGTTTCCGAAAAGCCCATACAAGTGTTTAGGTCATTAGGAAACTCTTTAATTCCGCCTATATAAGCTAATTCAGTCCCTAATTCAGATTTCCATCAAGTTCTGAATCTAGTTTTCTATCATAGAATAATCAAGTCCAAGTTTTCATCTTTGTTCTTAGATTTCCAATTAAGTTGTAAGTTTGCTACAATTCAATCTTTCCTTTTCAATTAATCTTGTTGTTCATCTTATTTGTTATTTCTCAATTCATGTTTCCTCTTTATTATCATCTTTAATTATGTTAATTCCTTTGATATTCTTAATTCTTGTTATTGTTAATTTTATGATTAAGATTATGCATAACTAATTCTTGTGATTAGGAATTAGGGGAACCATGGTAAAGACTTGATTTTGATAGTTTTATGATTAAATTACCAATCCCCCATTGTTGTTGGTAAACTAATTCTTTTAGATTGAAAGATTGTTAGGATTAGTTTAACAACAACTTTGGGATTGCCCTTGAACGAAAGTTTAGTGCTTTTCTAGGAACCCTAAGACCGTAAGGATTGGGTAGAATATTGACCTAAAGGTTTATTCTTTGTTCCTTGGGATTGTGTTATTTGATTATTTTACCTTTCATTAACTTGTTTTAACCATGGGGAACCGAAGTTCCTAATCTCCTTTTCATCTTATTTTAATTTCCTTTATTATTATTGCATGTTTAGATTTATGTTCTTTATAACTTTCATGTTTATTCCTATTTTTATTATTGTTTTAATAACTATGAGTAGCTAATTTCATATGTTAGGATGTAGGGAGTAAATATGCGAAGGTAGTATAAATTCTGAATCGACGTGTTGCAGGGTGGAGGTCGGCCGACCGGGTTAGTTGGTCGGTCGACCGACACGCGTATGAATTCTGTTTCGCTTTTATTTGTAGACTATAATAAACTACAATGAGACCAAAAGGAGACTTGTAGGATGTTAGTATTGACCTACCCAAGATTGAGAGATTTGGGAAGGGCATTGGTTTACATCTTAAGACGGATAGGTTACTTAAGACTGAAAGGTTTGTGACCTAGAATTTAGGAATCACCCTTATTGTTGACACCCAATAATTGTGAGACCTAGGAACTAATAGCATAGACCTAAAGGATATGTTACATCCCTTACGCGACTGCAGTACATGTTGACTTAGGATTTATAGTATCTTAGCTGTTTATTACCCGAACATCCTAGCATCTCTTTTATTATATTTTTATTCTCATCTTTATTTACTTGTTGTATTTTATATTTGTTTTAGACTTAGCAACAATCAAACCCCCTCTCTATTGTTACTTTGTAGACTAAAAATTATCAAACATAATTAACCTTGTCTCTCTGTGGTTCGACCCTTACTATCACTATCTATAGTTTTAGTTTGGTTTATAAATCTTATCTTTGGCACCCACAACGACGGGTATCAAAAGCTTAAATTAAAAAACGTCAGTTTTATGGAAAACTGATGTTTTTCATCAAATACGTCAGTTTTATATAAAACCGACGTATTTTAAACGTCAGTTCTATATCAGAACTGACGCAAATAACTTGGCTATAGGAAAAAATTCGCCCCCCGCCAAAATTAAGTACTTTTTGTGTCAGTTTTGGTAGAACCGACGTAAATCACTTGACGCAATAGGTGATTTTTGTACTAGTGCGGGGCGGTATCGGCCTTCTTTGATCTCAACCTTAAGGAGGGGCAAAAGGTTAGCCCACATGTACTCAAGATAATTGAGCATGTAGTAACCCTAAGGATGAATCAAGTGGACATTCCTGAGGAACTTGTGATTGACAGAATCCTCCATTCCTTGTCTAAGGTGAAGACTTATGTACAATTCCGAATGAATTTCAACATAAGGAACCAAGACATCTCTCTCGATGAATTGCACAATATGATCGTGCAAGTAGAAAGGGATATGGACCTAAATGTTAGTTCCCCTAAGGATGAGCTCTATATAAATGTTAAGGGCAAAGGAAAGTTCGATAGGAAGGGTAGGGCTAAGGGGAGGCAACCTTCCAAAGGTTCAAAGAATGTGTCTTCAGAGGCAAGTACATCAGATCCCAACAAGAGCTCTCCTCAAGGAGCCAGGTGCTTTTATTGTAATAATAAAGGACATAAGAAGAGGAATTGTTCCAGATATCTCAGCGATCTCAAAGCTGGGAAGATTCTTCCAGTTGGTATGATAACTGTCTCTATTTTGTGTTAATCTCAACTAACGTATTATGATACAAGTTGTGATGTGAATGCTCTTCTTACTTGAATTAGGGCATGGAAACAAAAATAAGGGAAAGAAAAATCAAGCATAATGGATCAAGGAGCTTTGTTTTTCTTCTTATTTTAGTAGTATTTCAAGTGTTGTAAGAACAATTTAAAATCCGTATTTCATTTCCTTGTTGGACGAGGAAGTGTTAATCCTTTAAACAATTGGTTGTATTTTGGATAATGAAGTGACTTGGTTTTCAACCCAAGTCACTATTGGTTTTATATTTACGTTCTTAATTAGTTTTAACACTTGCAAATCTTAACATAAAATAGAATTGCTTGTGACAATTCAATGAATGACCATTGAGACAGAATAAGTATAGGATACTTAATTCAAATCAAATCAAAATCAAATTAAGTTAAGAACTTAATTAAAGAGGAAAAGTTATCAACCATTCTAAACTATCTAAGCTTTAAATTGAATATTTTCAGTAATAAATCATAAGGGTACACAAACCAACATCAAAATCATTGCTTGTGGCCTTAATAGCTATCTTTGGTGATAAAATGAGATTATTATTACAAAGATAGAGTGGGAGAAATTTGAAAAGCCACAAATAGCATATGATTTTGATAAGCACAATGGATGTGATCTATTAGTGAATAGTAGGATTTATTGTGTTTTGGTTGTGTAAGAGATTTAGAAGGTAGATTAAATTGTGGATAGGATCTACGATTGAGATAATCTACACCTTATGGTTTTAAAAGGTAGATTAGGCTGTGGATAATATTCTACGCCTTATCATCCCAAAAGTTGTGGATAAGCCCAAAAGTTGTGGATAAGATCTACGGTTTGGTAAAAATCTACGCCTTATATCCCAACGGCCCCGGCCCTGGGGGATACTTCAAGAATAAATTCTTGAAGTTTTGTAAGGAAAAATTCTATACATGGATAAGATCCATGATAGAGTCCTCGTACAGTACAAGATAAGATAAATGTGGGGAACTGAAAGTTCCCACACACAGAAATTATATACCATAAGAAAAGACTCTTATAGAAACTACGGGAGGACACTCGAAGAAAATTATTCAAAAGATTTTGCAAAGGCTCAAGAAAGGGTTCTTGGATTTAGATGGTGATCTAAATGTGTCAATGCAAATTCTAAAGACCATGAAATTTATAAGACATACATGCTAAGAAATGAGATTTATTGGGAGAAGCATATGTTGACATGTGGATGCCAGCAATCTACAAAGTTAAGGGTAATTTTGTTGAAAGTAGTAAGGTAATTCATTGAGAATGAATTCAGTAAACTCAATAACCATTTTTCAAAAAGGGTATTTGAAAAGGATGTGACTATTAGCACATATGGTTGAAGTCCCAACCATTTCAATTCATTAAATGTTAAGGAACATTGAATTGAGTGGGAGCTTTATGATTTACGGTTAAATGTAAAGTTCAGTGCGAGTTCTCGCTCCAGGATTTGAAGCTATTGAGTCATGGGTATGACTTCGGGATCTTGAGAATCAGGCAAGAACAAGAGTTTAGTGGGAGTAAACGTTATCTAAAACAACTCATTGCTCGTTTGGAATGAAGCATTGATACTCATGAAAGGTACACGAGTTTTTTGGTCCTAGTGACATATTGATATGAATTAAATCTAATTGAACATGGGATGTTTAGTTGAGATTATAAGAGACATCTTGATGTTAGTATTAAGGTTGTTCATGGAGATGAAGATAGTATAACCATGATGTGATCATGGAAATTTATCGAACCTTAAGTACTATTGTTTGCACGTTTAAATCACTAATGTTTCCGCCATTAGTATAAACGTGTAAAGTGGATGCGCACCGCTTAAAGGACAACCCCTTGGAGCAGGTGTTAAACCAATGATTAAACCTTGGTAAATTGTCACAGTATTCTCCAATGAAGATGAAAGACAAATTCAAGATTTTAGAAGATAACTTAGTCGTATGGTAAAAGGTTTGCAACGACTCAAGTTCCAAGATACCAAGCAAAGATTTGTGATAATCTTTGGCTTACATTCATTGACTATGCATCTCAATGACTCGTATTTTAACTACATGGTCATCACAAGATTCTACAAAATGTGTAAGTTCACAAATTATGTAAAGGCATTGCTGTGGCTGGGAGTTACACAATGCACATAATCTTATTCGCTAGTCATGAGAATGACTTGTCTCTTTCAGAGGAAAGATCAATGTATGGATATGATCCGCAAAGTGAACGCTCGCACGAACCGTGGTAAACCTGGTTTACTCAAAATGAAGATAATTACAATTTTAAGGGATGTAAACGAGAGACCCTAAAGCTGATTGTAAATTAAATGGTGTTCAAAGGTTGACCACTTGGATGGTGTAATCCACTAATTGTTTGGGTTATTTGTAAGTCACGAAAGGTCAAGTAAAATTCAAATGGGATGGTAAGACCATATTGAACCCCATTAAAGTGAATTGAATTATCATGACCTCGCTCCTAGTTGCTTAAGTGAGGTGACATCTCAATGAAACCGGATGTGTGATGCGATTGATGGCGAGTTCAATTGCCATAGAGTCATACGGGATGACTAAATCGATCACCTAGGCATAGACATGTTAAGATACATTTGCCGGGCTAATGACCGCTGATAGAGCTCTGGCGTACTCTTATTAAAAGACTGTCTGGTCGTGGCGGGAGCATCTATCGTGTTTCACATGAGTCAGTTCTTGGACTGATGACTGTTCTCTGAGGTGGCATAGTTTTCAGATTAACTTTGATTTATGTCCTAACACCTTCGTAACTGGGGTTTATAAGGACATATTTTGGGTTATGATGGGCTGTGGCCAGCCGGAAGGAATAAGTCAATTAGGAATTGTCCACCCCTTGTCAGGGTTGAGAAATATCTCTAGGCCACTCGAGGAGAATAATAACTAGAAATGCGTGGCCAGGCTCGGAAGGTATCTATGGTAGATAATTCCGGTCAGTAGTTATAACTCCAGATCGAGATAAACCACTCTAGATTTTAATCAATTGCCGGCACGACCTGAGAGGACGCCATGCATTGAGTGGGAGATAGTAATAGGGCAAGAGAATTGGTGACACACACTTATCTCGGACAAGTGGGAGATTGTTGGAGGAAGTGTCCTCGACAATAGTGTGTTGACGTAATTAAAACTCATTTGAATGAAACACAACTGGGAGTGTTACTCTTTTAAAGTCAACTGATCAACATTTATCGATAATGATTGGCTGTCTAGAGTTTGACATTATCGTCATATGATGGTGGTGATCAGTTGATCCCTTAAGGTCATATCTTTAGGGCATTCCGTCTCAATGGAATAATTAATTAATATTGTATTGGATACAAATTAATTAATAACTGGAAATTTTGGAAATAATTTTATATGACGAATATTTTTATAATGGGATTATAATAATAATTAAAGTCAAAGTAATAAAATTGTTTTATTACTCGGTTTTATTTATTCGTTTAGGAAACGATTAAATTGAGAATGAACACGGTTGATCATAAAATTGCAAAGAGTTGTAATTAAATTATGACATTACATTTTTATGCAATAATAATTTCGAAATTATTAATGCAATTATTTAAATGTAATAAATTTGTAAATTATGAATTCTAATAGTTAAAATTGCATAATTAACAAATAGGGTCATGTGTTATGCAACATATGTGACATGTTACAAATTAACACAATTGACAAAAAATAAAATGGAGTCCATTTTATCATTAGTTGAAACGTGTGATTGTGTGCTAGTGTGGTAATGTTGATTATCATATTTTAATAAGAAAGCATATTATGATAAAAGCTTACAACCTAGTCTTTGTGTAAGACATAGGTGTAAGGCATATTGTATGCATTTTTGCATAAAGAAAAGGGCATGCATTGGCTCACTAGGCCACATGAGGGCCGGCCATCACATGAGCAAGCAAGCTCATTTTGCTCTTTATATACTTCACAATAGACAACATGAAAACTAGTCTTGTGTGTGAGTGTATGCTTTCTCATTTTACACTACAATTTCATTCAAGCTCATTTTTCCTAGAAAACCTTTTTCTAGCAAAGATTATTATTTCCTACAGTAATAATATTAGTAGTAATATTATTATTATCTCTAGTTTGCTAATACTAATTTTCTAGTAACAAAATTAGTAATAGTTTGAGGTCGGGTCCTTGATACGCATCTTTTGGAGACGATTTTTCTTAGATCGTTATAAGGGTATTTCGGTATGGAAGACTCAAGTAATAGGTGATTATTGAGTATAAACCTTCTAAAACCAATGTAAGGACAATCTTATCTTATGATATCATCTTGCATGCATAAGATGTACTTAAGTTTTTATGACTAAACTTAAAGAAACAAAACTCACATTAGATATGAGTATAAAATAAGGAACTTAGTTTCCAACAACAAGGCCATCGTGTAAGACCCTCACGGAGAACTCGGTTATGACGGATTTGTCGGAATTTGGCTTTTGAGAATCGTTGCTCCTTGGTTATCCCTCGGGGTGATTGGGTGCTTGTGAGTAAGGCGACAATCATTTTTGGTGGAAAGGATGCATTGTTGAGCGTAATCAGTGAAGAAATCCGCTTGCTAGTGAGTTATTCACCAAGACCAGGCCGATGATGCGCTGACCAGGAGTAGGCATTGCGTCCCGATAAAGCTATATTTGAGCGTTGTTTGATCACGATGTAGCTTAGTGAGTAAGGCGACAATCATTTTTGGTGGAAAGGATGCATTGTTGAGCGTAATCAGTGAAGAAATCCGCTTGCTAGTGAGTTATTCACCAAGACCAGGCCGATGATGCGCTGACCACGAGTAGGCATTGCGTCCCGATAAAGCTATATTTGAGCGTTGTTTGATCACGATGTAGCCTAGTGTGTAAGGCGACAATCATTTTCAGCGGAAAGACTGCATTGTTGAGCGTAATCAGTGAAGAAATCCGCTTGCTAGTGAGTTATTCACCAAGACCAAGCCGATGATGCGCTGACCACGAGTAGGCATTGCGTCCCGATAAAGTTGTTATGAGCGTTGTTTGATCACTATGCCTAATCCCTGCCCGATAAAATTTAACCCATATTAGTCATATATGATATGTTCATCATGAAAATTTTCTTGGGAGCCATAAGTTTCAGATTTGATTTAATTTTAATTTGTTAAAGGTAGCATTTAAAATTGAATATTTAGAGTCATGTTTTAAAATTTCGGCTATGGGGCTATGTGCCATTTAATTTTCTGTCCATCTTGTGTTCTTAAAATGTTTTGGAAGGTATTAAAATATTATTATTATTTAATTTGCATTTATGAAGTTAATTATTGAATTTTCCGACTTAAAATGCTCGTTTTACGTCTTATTTATGAAATAATGTTAAAACCGTATAAATACTAATATTTTAAGACTCTGAAAATTTTAAGAACATTCTTGATTTTTCAAAATTTGAATTTTGAATTTTCGAAATTTTTATGACTCTTTTGGATTTTATATTATTTTTCCCGTAAAACCGAGTAATACCGATCAATATTGAAATATATTAAGTTAAGTCATGTTCAAAGTTTGAGTAAGACTAAATTTTGAATCCTATGCGAGTTAGGATGATTAACTTAAGGACGAAAACCGTTTCATATAATGCATTGTGTTGTTAACCGTTAAAACACGCGATTCCATAAATCGAGGTTTGCGATAACTATTTAAATAAGTGTTTTAAATAGGACGATTTGGCTTAGGGTTTGCATGTTAATTCATATTTATATAAGCATTGCATATTATATTATGAATGTCATGATTTATTTTTACGTAATTTTTGGGAATTATGTAATTTACTTAGTATGGCCTTAGTTTTTAAATCGGTTGTAATTTTGTGATCTCGTATCACCCAATTGTAATTTATTTCTATTTTATAATGTATAAAGTAGACTAGAAAAGTTGTAATATTTGTAAAATCCGGAGTTCCTTGAAGACGGTGCCATTCGGAAAGGAGTTCCGACATAGACGGTGTTTACCTCGTAGTGCGTGCCGCGTGAAGTTCAAGGGACCAAAGGAGTTGGTTTCCGAATTTGTACTTTTATTATTTCTTTTCTAGGAAAGGCTATACTAGGGTTTATTTTATGCTTTTATTTTTGCTTTTATATGTTTGCATGCATAGCCAAATCGTCATACATCGTATCATGCATGTTTCGACCTAGTCGACCTAGTCTTTTATTTTATTGATAATTCACCGACTTAGTTCACTTAAACGGAGATAGATAATAATTTGACTAGATCTCTTACATATAAATATTGAGACTTAGCCTTACCAAAAAGTACGGACCCATGAATCCCTTCTTCACAAGGACGTAGGCTCGGCTACACCGGGGTACTAAAATTGTCACGTTGGGTAAGTGGGGTAATAAGATTACACCTTAAAATTTGGTTGATCTCAACGAAAGTATTCGTAACCGTAGTTACAATAAGTTCGGGCTAAAGATAATTTTGAGAAAATTGTCGACCGAGAGTTCTAAGAGTAGAACCGATTAAAGGGTTAATCCACCAAATTATACCGATACAGGTTGAATCGGCTACACCGTGCCCGGATTAGTATGGGTTTGGGTCTCGGGATTGTTTACTTAATTGGGTAAGAGATCATTAAGTAAATTTACTTAACATGTTTAAGTTTCTTAAAATTCAAATTATGAATTTAAAATGATGTTGTTTTTCCTTTTATTATTGTAGTTTAATTTTTCAACATCATCAATGGCAACCAACGCTCCACCTCTCACTAACGTATCATGGCTTCGATCCTTTATGGATCGTTGCAAACTCGATAAGAATGGTTCAAACTTTAAGGATTGGGATGCGCAATTACTTTTGGCCGCTCAAGGTGACGATAAGAGTCGTTACCTATCCGAAGCCGCTCCTCCCGCTCCAACCGCTCGTTCCGCGGTCGGAACTCGTGAGGCCTATGAAGCCTACATGAAAGAGTCCTCCGCTCTTAAAAATCATCTTCTCCATGGAGCCGGATCTCCAAAGGAGTATGATTAAGTTGACCACATCGTATGAGATATACACCAAGCTTGCGACCATGTTTTCGCAAACTCCAAGGGTGATCCAATATGAGGCGGCTTCCGCCTTCTTTGACATTACATTCAAGGAAGGGCAAAAGATAAGCCCTCATGTGCTCAAACTCGTTGAGCTCGCGGAGACTCTAAAAGCTCAATATGTTGATGTTCCCGACTCTCTTATTATTGACCGAGTTCTTCACTCGCTCAATAAGGTTAAAGCGTATGCTCAATTCCGGGTGAATTTCAATATGCGAAACCAAGAGACCACATTGGAAGAATTGCATAAGATGCTCGTCCAAGCCGAAAGGGACATGTGACTTCATGAAAGTTCCACCAAGGATGTTTTGAACATCGAAAAGAAAGGGAAAACGAGCTTCAAAAGGAATGCCTCTAAAGGCAAGGGCAAGAAAACGTTCAAGCCCAAGGCGACCAAAGAAAAGACCTTTTCGAAAGGCGCTTCCACCTCGTCTTCAAAAGAGCAAGACAAGTGCCATTATTGCACGAGGATCGGTCATTGGAAGAGAAATTGCCCCAAATACTTAAGTGATCTCAAAAATGGGAAGCCAACCGCCGTAGGTAATAATTCTCGTTTAAATTCATGTCATTTATCAACTTATGTATAATGATTCAAGTGTGTTGATATTTACCCTTTTTAATTGTTTTAAAGGGGAGCCTCCTAATAATGATAAGGGCAAGGAGAAGGAAGCGTGAAGTTCCTTACTTGGATGGCTATGGTAGCATCCAAATTGATCGAAGACTTGAAGAGCTAGCCTTTAATTTTCATATCGTCTTCTTTCATATTTTGCATTTATGGAACAATTTATTTTCTTGTAAGACAAGGATTAAAATCCTAAAACAATGGTTGTAATTTTGGATATTGGTGACTTGGTTTTCAACCCAAGTTACAACTTTTGTTCTTAATCAATGTTTTGATTTATCAAATAAATTGCATGCCTTGTTAAAACATGAATAATAGTGATCTTATCACGCAATAAACATTGATACGATCAAGTATAAGATAATCAAAAGTGTTGATTAAAACGGAGAACTACACCCCATGAGAAACTTTCAATCAAAATGAGACAATATTTGTTCATTATAAGATTTTCATTTTAAGTGAAAATGAGAATGTATTCATCATACCATAAACTTATATACATTGGTTCGATCGAAATAAACTATCCTTATACAAATAAGGGTTATTTTAAAGGATAGAGTGGGAGAAAATATTCGACCTACAAACCAATGATATAACTATAGGATCTTAGAGAAGATTCCTGAAAGGGTTCTTAAGAAGAAACCTAAATAAGATAACAAAGAAACTACGAGAGGACACTCGAAGAAAGGTTCTTTGTGTTCATTGTTTCAATGGGAAACACCGTATGAATTCGGACAGAAGATCGGTTCCATGAGATAGTGATTTTTCAAAGATTATAAGATAATAGAGGAGAAATCATCTATATATTCGGAGGTAGACACCGATTCCTTAATAAATGATTTTTCTAAGTTTATAAGATAAAAGAGAAGAAATCATCTCAATTCTGTCAATGTAGTTATAAAGAAATTATCATGTCATTTACGTCTCGAGGAAACGAAGACATGATAAGAAGGTAATGATTGATTGAATGGAAACAGATCACTATAGGGATAGTGATAGTGATAATGATTCGAGTAATAATTTAACATGCGAGAAATGAAAAGGTTCATTTAAGATATCGAGAGATATTGTTTTTAGTGGGAACAATATTCATTAAAGAATTGAAACCTACCATTTAGAGAGAATGGGTGATTCTTTAAGAGTAAAGAATAAGAGGTACTCAATTTAGATGAATAAAATAATTTGTATCATATGATGATGGAGTTTTAAAGGGAAGGTTTATTATAGGGATAATAAAAGGTCGCCCATTAAGAATTTACAATGGTTAGATACGTTATTCATAATGATGAACAAAACCATTATCAAATAGCTAAGATGAGTGAAAATTATTAATGATGAAATCATAAATAGACTACAATGTAGATTTCAGTACATAAGTGACTAAAGAGAGTGATTCCTTAATCCCTCTAGTATATCGATACGTCACAAGTTATAAGATAACAGTGGGAGCTTTCCTCCGGAAAGGAAACTCAAAATCTAGAAAGAGTTCTAGATATGTACTCAAATAGTATCATATTATACGGGATAATATGAGAATGAAGGAGAGCAAAATTTGTAAGTTTTGCAATCATGAATAAAGGTTATTCACAAATACACTAATACAAATAGATGATTGTGCATCAAATGCAATGTAATAGTATTGACTATTGTTGCATGACAACATCATTTGAGTTATAATTAACTCAAAGTAAAAGATACTTTGTCAAAATCCAAATGGGTTGTATGAGACAATATTGAACCCCATAAGTGAACTGGATTGACTTAGTATGGCCCCTAGCCGCTTACATGAGGTGACATCTCAAAGCGACTAGAGTGTGAGGCGATTGATGGCAAGTTCAAGTGCCATAGAGTCATATGTGATGACTAGTCGATCACATAGGCAGAATGTAAGAGACACTCTGTCGGGCAATGTGACCGCTTATAGAGTTCTGGAAATTTTATAGCCGGGTCGTGGCGAGAGCTTCTATAGTATTCTTCTGAGTCAATTCTTAGACTAAAGACTACTCTCCCAAGATGGTACAGTTTAGACATAACCTTGATCCATTCTCTACGACTTTTCGTAACTGGAGTCAAATGGGATTATTTTGGGTTGTGGCTGACTGTGACTAGTTGAAGGAAGTAGTGCGATAGAAATTGTCCACCCCTTGTCAGGGTTGTTCAAATCTCAGGGCCACTCGAGGAGAAGTTAACTGGAAATGCGTGGCCACGCTCGGAAGGTATCTATGGTAGATAATTCCGGTCAGACAGTTATTCTCCAGATCGAGGAAACCACTCATGATATGATCGAATGCAAGTACGAGCTTAGAGAGACATCTTGCATTGAGTGGGAGATTGTAATAGGACAAGAGAATTGGTGACGCACACTTGTCGAGGACAAGTGGGAGATTGTTGGGAAATGTGTCCTCAACAATAGTGCGATCACGTAATTAAATCTCATGACGAGAATGCGCAAGGGATGATACGAATTATATTAGTCAACTGACCAACATTAATCGGTAATGATTGGCTAGCTAGAGTTTGACATTACTGCCGTATGACGGTGGTGGTCAGTTGATCCCTTTAGGTCACACCTTTAGGACAATTTCCTTAATTGATAAAGTGATCAAATGTATATTGATACGATTTGATCATATTCCTTAAACACGTATATCGAGAAATTAGAGGTTAAATCTTATTGTAAGATTTATGTTTTAAATTGAAACGTGTCAATTGTTAAACATTGAACGATATTTTATAATATCGTAATTAGAATGAATCAGGTTATAAATATTACAAAAGTTGTAGATCGTATTGACGATTATTATGAATGACCATTTTATATATAGGTAATTACGAATTACTTGTCAACTAGATAAATGTGATTTATTTAATTTATAAATAATATTTATTTGATAAATATGTATGTTTTAAATTAAAACAATTGTATTTCATATCATTATGACATATTGTATGTCACATAACATACAATTGTAAAATAGACAAAAATATAAAATGGGTCCATTTTATTTATGCATGCACCGGTTTTTGGAAGGGTGTTGTGTGTGTGTTTTGTGTATTAAGTGCACTAGGAGACACCATCATTAAGCATGCCCTTGAAACCAATATCTTGTGCCTCCCCATGTGTGTTGGTAAGACAAAAAGGAAACATGCTTTGATGCTTCCTAAGTAAGGCTCACGGCCAACTTACCAAAACCCATCAAAAGAGTAAAAATGTTTACTATTCAATTCATTCTATCATTTTTGCCATATTTTCTAGTGATAGAAAAAAACAAGCAAAATCCTCTAAAATTATTATTGGGATAATAATAAGAATACTAATAATAATAAGTTATAAAATTAGTATTGTATTTCTAATTAAGAGATTAGAGATAATATTAAGGAAAGTCGTATTTTGTGCTAGCTTGTTCAAGATCTCGGTTGGTTAAGGGGTTGTCTTGGTGCATCTTAGAGGAGATGTTCTTGTTGAGCATTTTGGAAGATCATCCTAGCACTAGATTTGGACCGTGTGTAAGGGTTCTAAATCTCCTTATTTCCGCATTTTTAAAGCATGCATAAGATCTTTATGAGTTAATTAAAATGTTAATTACAAGGTTAGTTTAGTATGACTAAATATTAGTTTATGAGTAACTAATAAACCTAACAATTGGTATCAGAGCAATAGGTTGTTTGCATGCTTTCCGTTTACGTTTTTACGGAGTTATAGTGATAACAAAATAAAATTTGAATTTCGTTTAGTATATGATATGACCGAAATAATTTGAGCATGAATACCTGCTGTTTCTAAAATGTTTTTAGAATGTTTGGAATATATTTTGCATGTATATTGTTCTTTGGTATTTTTAATTTCGGTTTTATTGATTTTTAATGGTTAAAAATGTTTATTTTTGGGAAAAATAGTTAAAATAAGCTTCTGGCCGAGATTTTTCATTATATTATCACATGTATTTTCTATAATATGAATATGAATTTTTGTAAATTATGGACTTATAAAACGTGTGATATGAATTTTAAGGGTTAAAATGCAATAAGATGAATAAAAATGGGTTTGTATAGTTATATTATGAATTTGACTATAAAACTTTATGAGGATGTCACATGCAATATTTAAAATTTATGTTGAATTTTCCAGAAATTTATCTCAAATATTGCAATATTATAGATTTTTAATGTAAAAATCGGGTAATTAGTGACATAATTTCGACTTTATTAGTTTAAGTTGGAATTTGGCCATAAAAATTTAACACGATGTCATATATATTATTTCCAGCATGTATAAAATTTTCGAGAATTGTATCTTATTTTATGCTTGAGAAATAATTATAAAGGTTAAAATCGTACGATATATGACGAAAATCGTTAAAATTTGCAATAGTTGTTAAAATGGCCGAAAAATTTGACCCATAATAGTAATATATGATATGTTCATCACTGAAATTTTATTGGGAGCCAAAAGTTTCTGATTTTATTTAATTTTAATTGTTGAAAAGTTGCATTTAAAATTAAAATAATAAGAGTCTTTAAATTAAAGTTTCGGGTCTTGGGCAGTGTGTAATTTATTTTTCTGTCCATTTTGTGTTCTTAAAGTGTTTTGGAAAGTGTAAAAATTTTATTAGTATTTTATTTGCATTTATGGAGTTAATTATTGAATTTCCCGACTTAAAATCCTCGTTTTACGTATTATTTTCGAAATAATGTTAAAACAGTATAAATACTAATATTTTTAAAGTTCTGAAATTTTAAGAACATTCTGGAATTTTCAAAATTTGAATTTTGAATTTTTCGAAATTTTAATGACTCTTTTGTTTTTTTTTTATATTATTTTTCCCGTAAACCGAGTAATACCGAACAATATTAAAATATGTTAAGTTAAGTCATGTTCAAAGTTTGAGTAAGACTAAATTTTGAAACCTATATGAGATAGGATGATTAACTTAAGGATGAATACCGATTCATTTTATGCATAGTGTTGTTAAACGTTAAAACACGCGATTTCATAAACCGAGGTATACGATAACTATTTATATTATTGATATTTAAATAGGACGATTTGGCTTAGGATTTGCATGATAGTTCATATATTTATAAGCATTGCATATTTTAATTATGAATGTCATGATTTTATTTACGTAATTTTGGGAATTATGTAATTTACTTAGTATGGCCTTAGTTTTTAAATCGGTATTTCCCGTAATGTAAGGGGTTACCGATTGGGTTGTAATTTTGTGATCTCGTATCACCCAATTGTAATTTATTTCTATTTTATAATGTATAAAGTAGACTAGAAAAGTTGTAATTTTTGTAAAATCCGGAGTTCCTTGAAGATGGTGCCATTCGGAAAAGAGTTCCGACAAAGACGGTGTTTACCTCGAAGTGCGTGCCTCGTGAAGTTCAAGGGACCAAACGAGTTGGTTTCCGAATTTGTACTTTTATTGTTTTTTTTCTAGGAAAGGCCATACTAGGGTTTATTTTATGCTTTTATTTTGCTTTTATATGTTTGCATGCATAGCCAAATCGTCATATATCGTCTCATGCATTTTCGAAGTAGTCGACCTAGTCTTTTATTTTATCGATAATTCACCGACTTAGTTCACTTAAACGGAGATAGATAATAATTTGACTAGATCTCTTACATATAAATATTGAGACTTAGCCTTACCAAAAAGTACAGACCCATGAATCCCTTCTTCACAAGAACGTAGGCTCGGCTACACCGGGGTACTAAAATTGTCGCGTTGGGTAAGTGGGGTAATAAGATTACACCTTGAAATTTGGTTGATCTCAACGAAAGTATTCGTAACCGTAGTTGCAATAAGTTCGGGCTAAAGATAATTTTAAGAAAATTGTCGACCGAGAGTTCTAAGAGTAGAACCGATTAAAGGGTTAATCCACCAAATTATACCGATACGGGTTGAATCGGCTACACCGTGCCCGGATTAGTATGGTTTTGGGTCTCGGGATTGTTTACTTAATTGGGTAAGAGATCATTAAGTAAATATACTTAACATGTTTAAGGTTTTTAAAATTTAAATTATAAATTTAAAAATGATGTTGTTTATTTCCTTTTATTATTGTAGTTTAATTTTCAACATCATCAATGGCAACCAACGCTCCACCTCTCACTAACGTATCATGGCTTCGGTCCTTATGAATCGTTGCAAACTCGATAAGCATGGTTCCAATTTTAACGATTGGGATGTGCAATTACTTTTGGCCGCTCAAGGTGACGATAAGAGTCGTTACCTATCCGAAGCCGCTCCTCCCGCTCCGACCGCTCGTTTATCGGTCCAAACTCGTGAGGCCTATGAAGCCTACATGAAAGAGTCCTCCGCTCTTAAAAATGTGCTCGTCTTCTCCATGGATCCGGATCTCCAAAGGAGTATGATTAATTTGACCACATCGTATGAGATATACACCAAGCTTGCGACCATGTTTTCGCAAACTCCAAGGGTGATTCAATATGAGGCGGCTTCCGCCTTCTTTGACATTACGTTGAAGGAAGGGCAAAAGATAAGTCCTCATATGCTCAAACTCGTTGAGCTCGCGGAGACTCTAAAAGCGCAAGACGTTGATGTACCCGACTCTCTCATTATTGACCGAGTTCTTCACTCGCTCAATAAGGTTAAAGCGTATGCTCAATTCCGGGTGAATTTTAATATGCGAAACCAAGAGACAACGTTAGATGAGTTGCATAAGATGCTCGTCCAAGCCGAAAGGGACATGGGACTTCATGAAAGTTCCATCAAGGATGTTTTAAACATAAAAAAAAAAGGGAAAACGAGCTTCAAAAGGAATGCCTTTAAAGGCAAGGGCAAGAAAATGTTCAAGCCCCAAGCGACCAAAGAAAAGACCTTTTCGAAAGGCGCTTCTGTTAGGTTTAACTAGTTGCTCATAAACTAATTTAGTCATACTAACACAACCTTTAATTAACTTTTAATTAACATATTTATAAACTCGTTTATAAGATCTTATGCATGCTATTATATGCGGAAAGAGGAGAAAATGAACCCTTACACACGGTCCAAGAATATGCTAGGATGATCCTCCGAGTACCCAAATTAGAATACCTCCTCCGGATGCACCAAGACAACCCCTTAATAAACCAAATCTTTGTAGATGCTAGACTAGAATCGGTTCCTTCCTTAAAGTAATTCTAATCACTCTTATTAGAATGTAATTTTTAATACTACAAATAGTATAAGTTATTATCTTATAATAAGTATTTTAGAGGTAGAAAAATCTCTTCTTACTTGGTGATTTTTCGGCTAGGGCAAGAAGAAGAATAGAATGAATATGATGTATCATATTTATACATCTACCCTAAGCATGCTTATTTGAATTAAGACCATTTAATTAGCTTAAGCATGCAACATAGGGTGAAGGGGAGCCGGCCATAGGGAGTGTCAAAGAGGGAACAAGTTGCATTCTCAAGACACTAGGGTGGTTACTAGGTTAGTGTTCTCAAGGCACATGTCTAACATATGATTAAAGAGTAATTAACACACTAATTAACCACACCACCATCACTACTTAGCCGTGCCATATAGTCCATAATATGGACTTCATTTTACAATTTGTCAAATGTACAATTGTATAAAGTGTGACATCTATATGTCACATGGCAATACAATATAATTATTTTATCATAAAACAAACAGATAAATATTTATCGTATAAATATTATAATCAAATAAATCCTATTTATTAATTGACAAGTAATTCAAAATTACAATTGTAAAATGATTATTTATAATTATCGTCAATACGATTTACAACCTTTGTAATAATTATAATCCAATTCATTCTAATTACGATATCTTAAAATATCGTTTAATGTTTAACAATTGACACGTTTCAATTTTAAACATAAATCTTACATTAAGATTTAACCTCTAATTTCTCGATACACGAGTTTAAGGAATATGATCAAATCGTATCAATATACATTTGATCACTTTATCAATTAAGGGAATTGTCCTAAAGGTGTGACCTAAAGGGATCAACTGACCATCACCGTCATACGACAGTAATGTTAAACTCTAGCTAGCCAATCATTACCGATTAATGATGGTCAGTTGACTAATAATTCGTATCATCCCTTGCGCATTCTCGTTATGAGATTTAATTACGTGATCGCACTATTGTTGAGGACACATTTCCCAACAATCTCCCACTTGTCCTCGACAAGTGTGCGTCACCAATTCTCTTATCCTATTACAATCTCCCACTCAATGCAAGATGTATCTCTAAGGTCGTACTTGCATTTGATCATATCATGAGTGGTTTCCTCGATCTGGAGAATAACTGTTTGACCGGAATTATCTACCATAGATACCTTCCGAGCGTGGCCACGCATTTCCAGTTATCTTCTCCTCGAGTGGCCCTGAGATTTGAACAACCCTGACAAGGGGTGGACAATTTCTATCACACTACTTCCTTCAACTAGTCACAGTTAGTCACAACCCAAAACAATCCCATTTGACTCCAGTTACGAAAAGTCGTAGAGAATGGATCAAAGTTATGCCTAAGCTGTACCATCTTGGGAGAGTAGTCTTTAGTCTAAGAATTGACTCACAAGAATACTATAGCAGCTCTCGCCACGACCCGGCTATAAAATTTCCAGAACTCTATAAGCGGTCACATTGCCCGACAGAGTGTCTCTTACAGTCTGCCTATGTGATCGACTAGTCATCACATATGACTCTATGGCACTTGAACTTACCATCAATCGCCTCACACTCTAGTCGCTTTGAGACGTCACCTCATGTAAGCAGCTAGGGGCCATACTAAGTCAATCCAGTTCACTTATGGGGTTCAATATTGTCTAATACAACCCATTTGGATTCTGACAAAGTATCTTTCATTTTGAGTTAATCATAACTCAAATGATGTTGTCATGCAACAATAGTCAAAACTATTACATTGCTTTTTGATGCACAATCATCTATTTGTATTAGTGTTTTGCAAATAAACCTTTTATTCATGATTGCAAAACTTACAAATCTTGGTATCCTTCATTCTCATATTATCCCGTATAATATGATTCTATTTGAGTACATTTCTAGAACTCTTTCTAGATTTTGAGTTTCCTTTCCGGAGGAAAGCTCCCACTGTTATCTTATAACTTGTGACGTATCGATATACTGGAGGGATTAAAAATCACTCTCTATAGTCACTCATGTACTGAAATCTATATTGTAGTCTATTTATGATTTTAATAATTTTCACTCATCTTGGGTATTTGATAATGGTTTCATTCATCATTATGAACAATGTATCCAACCATTCTAACTTCTAGTGGGCGACCTTTTATTATCCATATAATAAACCTTCCCGTAAAGCTCCATCATCTTATGATATAAAGTATTTGATAATCTAGAATTGAAAACCTCTTATTCTTTACACCTTAAAGAATCACCCATTCTCTCTAAATGGTAGGCTTAATTCTTTTTTATGAAAATCGCTCCCACTAAAATCAATATCTCTCGATATCTTAAATGAACCTTTCATTTCTCGCATGTTAAACTATTACTTGAATCATTATCACTATCACTATCCCTATAGTGATCTGTTTCCATTCAATCATTCATTACCTTCTTATCATGACTTCGTTTCCTCGAGAGGAAAATGACATGATAATTTCTTTATAACTACATAGGAACCGTTTTCCTACCGATGATTTCATACGGGGTTTCAAGTTTCCTCTCTATGAAACAATGAACACAAAGAACCTTTCTTCGAGTGTCCTCCCGTAGTTTCTTCAGTGTCCTCTCCTAGTTTCTTCAAATCACTTAGGGCTCTTCTTAAGACTCCCAAGTAAGAATCTTCTCTAATATCCTTCCTTTATTTTCATCATTGGTTTGTGAGCGAAATATTTTCTCCCACTCTATCCTTCTAACAATAACCTTTACTTGTTTAAGGATAGCTATTTCTATTAACCAATGTATTTGAATGTTTGAAGTTTGATAGGTGTGATGAATACATTCTCATTTTCACTTAAAATGAAAATCTTATAATGAACTGATATAGTCTCATTTTGATTGAATCTATCTCATGGGGTGTAGTTCTCCGTTTTAATCAACTCTTTGATTCTCTTATACTTGATCGTATCAATATTAAATTACTATCATTCATGTTTAAACAAGGCTTGCAATTTATTTGAGAAATCAAAACATTGATTAAGAACAAAAGTAGTGACTCGGGTTGAAAACCAAGTCACTAATATCCAAAATTACAACCATTGTTTTAGGATTTTAATCCTTGTCTTACAAGAAAATTAAATTGTTCCATAAATAAATGCAAAATATGAAAGAAGACGATATGAAAATTAGAGCCTAGCTCTTCAAGTTTTCGATCAATTGGATGCTACCGTAGCCATCCAAGTAAGGAACTTCAAGCTTCCTTCTCCTTGCCCTTATCATTATTCGGGGGTGGCCCTTTAAAACAATTAAAAAGGGTAAATATCAACACATTTGTATCACTATACATAAGTTGATAAACGACATGAATTATACGCGAGA
Source organism: Silene conica (assembly GCA_029255685.2). Lineage (NCBI taxonomy): Eukaryota > Viridiplantae > Streptophyta > Magnoliopsida > Caryophyllales > Caryophyllaceae > Silene > Silene conica. The sequence goes on along the minus strand of CM055312.2, from coordinate 45,693,075 downwards.
ATTAATACCTACGGCGGTTGCCTTCCCATTTTTGAGATCACTTAAGTACTTGGGGCAATTTCGCTTCCAATGACCGATCCTCGTGCAATAATGGCACTTGTCTTGCTCTTTAGAAGACGAGGTGGAAGCGCCTTTCGAAAAGGTCTTTTCTTTGGTCGCCTTGGGCTTGAACGTTTTCTTGCCCTTGCCTTTAGAGGCATTTCTTTTGAAGCTCGTTTTCCCTTTCTTTTCGATGTTCAAAACATCTTTGGTGGAACTTTCATGAAGTCCCATGTCCCTTTCGGCTTGGACGAGCATCTTATGCAACTCTTCCAACGTGGTCTCTTGGTTTCGCATATTGAAATTCACACGGAATTGAGCATACGCCTTAACCTTATTGAGCGAGTGAAGAACTCGGTCAATGATAAGAGAGTCGGGAACATCAACATCTTGAGCTTTTAGAGTCTCCGCGAGCTCAACTAGTTTGAGCACATGAGGGATTATCTTTTGCCCTTCCTTGAAGGTTATGTCAAAGAAGGCGGAAGCCGCCTCATATTGAATCACCCTAGGAGTTTGCAAAAACATGGTCGCAAGCTTGGTGTATATCTCATATGATGTGGTCAACTTAATCATACTCCTTTGGAGATCCGGCTCCATGGAGAAGATGAGCACATTTTTAAGAGCGGAGGACTCTTTCATGTAGGCTTCATAGGCCTCACGAGTTTGGACCGACGAACGAGCGGTCGGAGCGGGAGGAGCGGCTTCAGATAGGTAACGACTCTTATCGTCACCTTGAGCGGCCAAAAGCAATTGCGCATCCCAATCCTTAAAATTGGAACCATGCTGATCGAGTTTACAACGATCCATAAAGGATCGAAGCCAAGATACGTTAGTGAGAGGTGGAGCGTTGGTTGCCATAGTCGATGTTGAAAATTAAACTACAATAATAAAAGGAAAAACAACATCATTTTAAATTCATAACTTAAACTATAACTTTAACAAGTTTAGTTATATATTTACTTAATGATCTCTTACCCAATTAAGTAAACAATCCCGAGACCCAAACCCATACTAATCCGGGCACGGTGTAGCCGATTCAACCCGTATCGGTATAATCTGGTGGATTAACTCTTTAACCGGTTCTACTCTTAGAACTCTCGGTCGACAATTTTCTTAAAATTATCCTTAGCCCGAACTTATTGCAACTACGGTTACGAATACTTTCGTTGAGATCAACCAAATTTCAAGGTGTAATCTTATTACCCCACTTACCCAACGTGACAATTTTAGTACCCCGGTGTAGCCGAGCCTACGTTCTTGTGAAGAAGGGATTCATGGGTCCGTACTTTTTGGTAAGGCTAAGTCTCAATATTTATATGTAAGAGATCTAGTCAAATTATTATCTATCTCCGTTTAAGTGAACTAAGTCGGTGAATTATCGATAAAATAAAAGACTAGGTCGACTAGGTCGAAACATGCATGATACGATGTATGACGATTTGGCTATGCATGCAAACATATAAAAAGCAAAAATAAAAGCATAAATAAACCCTAGTATGGCCTTTCCTAGAAAAGAAATAACAAAGTACAAATTCGGAAACCAACTCCTTTTGTCCCTTGAACTTCACGCGGCACGCACTTCGAGGTAAACACCGTCTTGATCGGAACTCCTTTCCGAATGGCACCGTCTTCAAGGAACTCCGGATTTTACCAAAATTACAACTTTTCTAGTCTACTTTATACATTATAAAATAGAAATAAATTACAATTGGGTGATACGAGATCACAAAATTACAACCGAATCGGTAACCCCTTACATTACGGGAAATACCGATTTAAAACTAAGGCCATACTAAGTAAATTACATAATTCCCAAAATTACGTAAAAATAAATCATGACATTCATAATATAAAATATGCAATGCTTATATAAATATGAATTAACATGCAAATCCTAAGCCAAATCGTCCTATTTAAAACACTTATTTAAATAGTTATCGTAAACCTCGGTTTATGGAATCGCGTGTTTTAACGGTTAACAACACTATGTATTATATGAAACGGTTTTCATCGTTAAGTTAATCATCCTAACTCGCATAGGATTCAAAATTTAGTCTTACTCAAACTTTGAACATGAATTAACTTAATATATTTTAATATTGATCGGTATTACTCGGTTTTTCGGGAAAAATAATATAAAATTCAAAAGAGTCATAAAAATTTCGAAAATTCAAAATTCAAAATTTGAAAAATCCAGAATGTTCTTAAAATTTTCAGAAAGTTAAAATATTAGTATTTTATACGGTTTTATAATTATTTCGAAAATAACACGTAAAACGAGCAATTTAAGTCGGAAAATTCAATAATTAACTTCATAAAAGCAAATTAAATACTAATAATATTTTTATACCTTCCAAAACATTTTAAGAACACAAGATGGACAGAAAATTAAATGGCACATTGCCCCATAGCCGAAATAATTGCATGACTCTTTTAATTAATTTTAAATGTAACCTTTTTATCAAATTAAAATTAAATACAATCAAATCAAATCTGAAACTTTTGGCTCCCAAGAATATTTTCATGATGAACATATCACATATGACTAATATGGGTTACATTTTCGGCCATTTTTAACAACATTTGCAAATTTTAACGATTTACGTCATATATCGTACGATTTTAACCTTTAAAATTATTTCTCAAGCATAAAATAAGATAAAATTCTCGAAAATTTTATACATGCTGGAAATAATATATATGACATCTTGTTAAATTTTTTTTTTTTTTTTTTTTTATGGCCAAATTCCAACTTAAACTATTAAAGTCGAAATTATGTCACTAATTACCCGATTTTTAAATTAAAAATCTATAATATTGCAATATTTGAGATAAATTTCTGGAAAATTCAACATAAATTTTAAATATTGCATGTGACATCCTCATAAATTTTTATAGTCAAATACATAATATAACTATTTTAACCCATTTTTATTCATCTTATTGCATTTTAACCATTAAAATTCATATCACACGATTAAAAGGTCCATAATTTACGAAAATTCATATTCATATTATAGAAAATACATGTGATATCATACTGAAAAATCTCGGCCAGAAGCTTATTTTAACTATTTTTTCCAGAAATTAAACATTTTAACCATTAAAACTCAATAAAATCCGAGATTTAATATACCACAAGTCAATATTCATGCAAAATATATTCCAAATATTCTAAAACATTTTAGAAAACAGTAGGTATTCATGCTAAATTAATTTCGTGCATATCATATATTTAAACGAAAATTTCAACTTTTATTTTGTTATCTCTATAACTCCGTAAAAACATAAACGGAAAGCATGCAAACAACCTATTGCTCTGATACCAATTGTTAGGTTTAACTAGTTGCTCATAAACTAATTTAGTCATACTAACACAACCTTTAATTAACTTTTAATTAACATATTTATAAACTCGTTTATAAGATCTTATGCATGCTATTATATGCGGAAAGAGGAGAAAATGAACCCTTACACACGGTCCAAGAATATGCTAGGATGATCCTCCGAGTACCCAAATTAGAATACCTCCTCCGGATGCACCAAGACAACCCCTTAATAAACCAAATCTTTGTAGATGCTAGACTAGAATCGGTTCCTTCCTTAAAGTAATTCTAATCACTCTTATTAGAATGTAATTTTTAATACTACAAATAGTATAAGTTATTATCTTATAATAAGTATTTTAGAGGTAGAAAAATCTCTTCTTACTTGGTGATTTTTCGGCTAGGGCAAGAAGAAGAATAGAATGAATATGATGTATCATATTTACACATCTACCCTAAGCATGCTTATTTGAATTAAGACCATTTAATTAGCTTAAGCATGCAACATAGGGTGAAGGGGAGCCGGCCATAGGGAGTGTCAAAGAGGGAACAAGTTGCATTCTCAAGACACTAGGGTGGTTACTAGGTTAGTGTTCTCAAGGCACATGTCTAACATATGATTAAAGAGTAATTAACACACTAATTAACCACACCACCATCACTACTTAGCCGTGCCATATAGTCCATAATATGGACTTCATTTTACAATTTGTCAAATGTACAATTGTATAAAGTGTGACATCTATATGTCACATGGCAATACAATATAATTATTTTATCATAAAACAAACATATAAATATTTATCGTATAAATATTATAATCAAATAAATCCTATTTATTAATTGACAAGTAATTCAAAATTACAATTGTAAAATGATTATTTATAATTATCGTCAATACGATTTACAACCTTTGTAATAATTATAACCCAATTCATTCTAATTACGATATCTTAAAATATCGTTTAATGTTTAACAATTGACACGTTTCAATTTTAAACATAAATCTTACATTAAGATTTAACCTCTAATTTCTCGATACACGAGTTTAAGGAATATGATCAAATCGTATCAATATACATTTGATCACTTTATCAATTAAGGGAATTGTCCTAAAGGTGTGACCTAAAGGGATCAACTGACCATCACCGTCATACGACAGTAATGTCAAACTCTAGCTAGCCAATCATTACCGATTAATGTTGGTCAGTTGACTAATAATTCGTATCATCCCTTGCGCATTCTCGTTATGAGATTTAATTACGTGATCGCACTATTGTTGAGGACACATTTCCCAACAGCTTCCACCGTGTCTTCAAAATCCGAAGACAAGTGCCATTATTGCACGAGGATCGGTCATTGGAAGCGTAATTGCCACAAATACTTAAGCGATCTCAAAAATGGGAAGGCAACCGCCGTAGGTTATAATACTCGTTTACTTTCATGTTCTTTTGTTAACTTTTGTATGGCGATACAAGTTGTTGACTATCACCCCTTTTAAATTGTTTTAAAGGGGCATCTTATAAAGATAAGGGCAAGGAAAAAGAAGCATAAAGTTCCTTACTTGGATGGCTATGGTAGCATCCAATTGATCGAAGACTTGAAGAGCTAGGCTCTAATTTTCATATTGTCTTCTTTCATATTTTGCATTTTATTAGAACAATTTATTTTCTTGTAAGACAAGGATTAAAATCCTAAAACAATGGTTGTAATTTTGGATATTGGTGACTTGGTTTTCAACCCGAGTCACTACTTTTGCTCTTAATCAATGTCGTGATTTCTCAAATAAATTGCATACCTTGTTAAAACATGAATAAAAGTGATTTTATCACGCAATAAACCTTGATACGATCAATTTAATCAAAGTGTTGATTAAAACGGAGAACTACACCCCATGAGATACTTTCAATCAAGTTAAGAAATCATTAATTCATTATACGATGTTCATTTTAAGAGAAAACGAGAATGTATACATCACACCTATAAAACTTCAAACATTCATATGCATTGGTTAATCGAAATAGCTATCCTTATACAAAAAAAGGTTATTGTTAGAACGATAGAGTGGGAGAAAATATTTCGCTCGCAAACCAATGATATAAATAACGGATCTTAGAGAAGATTCATACTTGGGAGTCTTAAGAAGAGCCCTAAATGATTTGAAGAAACTACGAGAGGACACTCGAAGAAAGGTTCTTTATGTTCATTGTTTCAAAGAGAGGAGACATGAAACCCCGTTTGAATTCGGAAGGAATATCGGCTCCTTGAGATAATGATTTTTTAAAGATTATAAGATAATAGAGGAGAAATCATCTATCTATACGGGGAAAGACCGGTTCCTAAATAAATGATTTTTTTAAGTTTATAAGATAAAAGAGAAGAAATCTTCTCAATTCTCTCAATGTAGTTATAAGGAAATTATCATGTCATATTCGTCTCGAGGAAACGAAGACATGATAAGAGGGTGATGATTGATTGAAAGGGAATAGATCACTATAGGGATAGTGATGGTGATAATGATTCAAGATATAAATAAAAGATTTACATGCGAGAAATGAAAAGTTCATTTAAGAGATCGAGTAATATTGATTTTAGTGGGAGCGATGTTCATTAAAAGAATTAAGCCTACCATTTAGAGAGGATGGGTGATTCTTTAAGGTGTAAAGAATTAGAGGTTTTCAATTCTAGATGATCAAATACCTTATATCATACGATGATGGAGCTTTACGGGAAGGTTTATTATATTGATAATAAAAGGTCGCCCATTAGAAATCAAAATGGTTAGAATTGAATAACCTTGATGAAATAGCCGAGATGTTTGAAAATTGTAAGAGTGATGAAATTAACTACAATATAGATTTCAGCACATAAGTGACTAGATAATTCCGAGTGATTCTTTAATCCCTCTAGTATATCAATACGTCACGAGTTATAAGATAACAGTGGGAGCTTCCCTCAGGAAAGGAATCTCAAAATCTAGAAAGGGTTCTAGATATGTGCTCAAATAAGACCATATTATGTGGGATAATATGAGTCGGAAGGAGACCAAAATTTGTAAGTTTTGCAATCATGAATGAAAGGGTTTATTCGCAAAACATTAATACAAATAGATGATCGTGCATCAAATGCAATGAAATAGTATTGACTGTTTTTGCATGACAATATCATTTGAGTTATAATTAACTCAAGATGAAAGATACTTTGTCAAAATCCAAATGGGTCGTAAAAGACAATTTTGAACCCCATAAGTGAACTGGATTGACTTAGTATAGCCCCTAGCCGCTTACATGAGGTGACGTCTCAAAGCGACTAGAATGTGAGGAGACTGATGGCAAGTTCAAGTGCCATAGAGTCATATGTGATGACTAGTCGATCACATAGGCAGACTGCTAGAGACACTCTGTCGGGCAAAGTGACCGCTTATAGAGTTCTGGAAATTTTATATTAGCCGGGTCGTGGCGAGAGCTGCTATAGTATTCTTGTGAGTCAATTCTTAGACTAAAGACTAC
>CM055312.2:45583701-45673701 GCA_029255685.2 Silene conica | reverse complement strand
AGTCATAAGATTAAAAAGGATAAGAAAAAGAATTCAACCTTTGGTCCTTTGTGCTTATGGCCTAAGAACAGGAATTAATGCAAATTCCCTCCTATAACTTGCACCCAAGACTTAGTTTGAGACGTGGCCGCGTGTGCTAGAAATCCTCTCCAATTGTCTTGCAATATAGGGAGAGCCCCTGAGGTTTTAGATGTGAGATCTGAGGTTTTGGGAGAAGAATGCTCTCAAACCCTAATTTTACCTTGAGATTTATTAAACAGTGCAACAAGAGTATCTGATATAAGGAGAAGGACTCTCCTTATATACTACACTTGGCCGGCCGAAATTGATGTCGGGTAGGAGTGGGCTTTCCACTCTTACCTTATTCCAATGCGTGATTCGACCCAATTAGCTTTAAGTTGTTCGCGGGTTTTATTTATAAATCGTAACATGTTATCAGATATTAATACAGTCGATATATTAATAATGGTCTGACAAAATACGATATTGTATAATTATCCAAATTAATATAACTGTTTATATTAATACGCGAATACAATATTTAATTAAATATAACCGTTTATATTTAATTTACGAATTAATCATGTAATCCGTATTAGCTAAAATTATTTAATCCGTATTAAATAATAATCTCAACATCTTATTGACTAATTTAATAGTCAATACCTCTGACTAACCGTTTAGTCATATCCGGCAAAATGTGACTGTATTTTCATACCTTCACATCTCTCAAACGTGTCCTATAGGTGTGACGTATAGGGACCAGTTGACCACCGCCATCCGTATGACAATAACGTCAAACTTATCTAGCAAGCCAACCGTTATTGATAAACGTGGATCAACTGGTAATAATACAGAAGTATGCCCTTGTGATCCTTAAAGAGATTTAATAAGTCATTGTACTTAATTGTCAAGGACACCAGCCCCAACAATCTCCCACTTGTCCGTACAAGGGTATGTTCAATGACGTTATCACACTACATGTGGAGGACACAATCTCCAACAAACTCCCACTTGTCCGTACAAGTGTAGGTGCGATAACCGAATCTCATATCCTTTTAAAATTTCTCCCACTCAATGTAAGACAATTTGCAAATCCGCATTCGCAAAGGTCGTATCTCACAAGCGATCTGTATCAAGAGTGGTTTCCCCGACTAGAGAGTAACTTAACTGATAAAACGAATCTGTATTCGAGCATGGCCATGCATTTCAGTTACTACTCCTCGAGTGGCCCTGAGAAATGATAAAATCCTGATAAGGGTTTGGATATTTCCCTCAACTCGAATCCTGCCGATATCGCCCAGCATGAAATAACCCAGAAAAAATCCTCTTGGCCCCTGTTACGGTGACCGTGGGAAAGAAACCAAAGTTACCCAAAATCTGTCTTAATCTCAAGAGACAGTTGAAGGTCAAAAGACTCGACTCTAAGGAACACTATGGAGGTCCTATCCACGACCTGGCACCCAATGTTATAAAACATTTAGGACTCCATAACGATGTCACGGGGTGTCCTACGAGATATCCGTATAACTCGCCTTTGTGATTGGTCAGTCATCCACGTGACTTATGGCTCGTTGAACCCACCATCAACCAACGTCACAAAATGATTACCTGAGTTATCAGCTCAAGTGGGTAATCAAGGACCAAAACGATGTAATGTTAATCAGTTCACTTTGTGGTGTTCAAAATTGGCGTACAATTCCACATGAGAAACAAAACATTTTATATCATAACAATAAGGTTGAATAGAGTACACGAGAAAATGAATTATTACATGAATTCATAAAAGAGTACTACAACTTAGGAACACATCCAATTCCCATGGAATGAATGTGCCCGTCATGCTTATCACGTGGTAATGCTTTTGTGAGAGGATCGGCTATGTTGTCATCCGTAGCGATCTTTTCAATAAAAATCTCCTTTTGCTCCACGTAATCTCTGATTAGATGAGCTTTCCGTTGTACATGCCTAGCCTTGCTGCTAGACTTATGCTCCTTAGCTTGGAAGATGGCACCGCTATTGTCACAATAGACGGTGATTGGGTCATTCGAACTAGGCACTACTGATAGTCCTTGTAAGAATTGACGCATCCATATTGCTTCCTTAGCTGCTTCTGAGGCGGCATAGTACTCGGACTCAGTCGTAGAATCTGCTGTAACACTCTGTTTAGAACTTTTCCAGCTGACAGCAGCGCCATTAAGAGTAAAGATAAATCCAGACTGAGATTTCGAGTCATCTCGATCTGTTTGGAAGCTAGCATCTGCGTAACCCGTGGCGCAGAGCGTTGAGTCGCCTCCATAAGTCAATCCCCAATCTTTAGTCCTCCGTAGGTACTTAAGAATGTTTTTCACGGCCATCCAGTGTGGTTCACCTGGATGAGCTTGGAATCGACTGGTCATACTCAATGCATATGCAACGTCTGGACGTGTGCATATCATGGCATACATGATCGATCCTATTGCCGAGGCATAAGGAATCCGACTCATGCGCTCTTTCTCTTCCACTGACTTAGCTTCTTGAGTCTTGCTCAAGTGAAGCCCAGGAGTCATAGGAAGGAACCCCTTCTTGGAGTTCGTCATGCTGAATCTCTCCAGAATCTTCTCTATATAAGATTCCTGACTGAGAGACAACATCCGTCGTGATCTATCCCTGTAGATACGGATGCCCAAAATTCTTTGTGCCTCTCCCAGATCTTTCATCTGGAAATGGTTTTTCAACCATGCTTTAACCGAAGATAAGAGAGGTATGTCATTCCCAATCAAGAGTATGTCATCGACATACAGTACTAGGAATACAATCTTACTCCCACTCGACTTGATATAGAGACATGGTTCCTCGACTGATCGAATGAACCCATTCTCTTTTATCACTTGGTCGAAGCGATGATTCCAACTCCGCGATGCTTGCTTAAGTCCATAGATGGAACGCTTAAGCTTGCAAACTTTCTTAGGATGTGCTGGATCGATAAAACCCTCGGGTTGTACCATGTACAACTCTTCCTCCAAATAACCGTTTAAGAAGGCGGTTTTAACGTCCATTTGCCATATTTCATAGTCATGAAATGCGGCGATCGCTAAGATAATCCGAATGGAACGTAGCATGACTACGGGTGCAAAGATCTCATCGTAGTGCAAGCCTGGCACTTGGGTGAAACCTTTAGCAACTAGTCTAGCCTTATGGATATCTTGTTGTCCTTCCACGGCATGCTTTATCTTGTAAAGCCATTTGCATTGAAGGGGACGTACCTTTGCAGGTAGGTCCACAAGATCCCACACGTTGTTCTCATACATGGAGTCCATCTCGGATTGCATGGCTTCTAGCCATAGCTTTGAGTCAGAACTGGTCATGGCACCTTTATAGGTTGTGGGTTCATTACCCTCTAGGAGTAAGACATCATCTGTATCGTGTTCCTCGACCATACCAATGTATCTGTCCGGTGGAATAGAGACTCTTCCTGACCTCCTAGGTTCCTCAGGGATATCTACCGCAGCCTCGGTTGAAGGTACTGTTTCCTCCAATGGTTGCTCGCTAGTTGGTTCTTGAACCTCCGATAACTCGAAGGTTCTATTACTCGACTTGTTCTCGAGAAATTCTTTCTCTAAGAACGTCGCACTAGCCGCAACAAAAACACGTTGTTCGGTAGGCGAGTAGAAGTAATGACCAAACGTTCCCTTTGGGTAGCCTATAAAGTATGTCTTGACCGATCGCGGGCCGAGCTTATCCTCGTGTCTCCACTTGACATAAGCCTCGCAGCCCCAAACCCGAATAAAGGACAAGTTGGGGACCGTTCCCTTCCATAACTCGAATGGAGTCTTGTCAACAGCTTTAGACGGACTTCGGTTAAGTATTAGAGCGGCTGACAAAAGAGCATATCCCCACAATGAATCAGGCACAACGGTGTGACTCATCATGGATCGAACCATATCGAGTAAAGTTCGATTTCTCCGTTCGGACACACCATTTAATTGTGGTGTTCCAGGTGGAGTCAACTGTAGCACGATCCCACAGTCTTTAAGGTGTTGATCAAACTCGCGTGAAAGATACTCACCACCACGATCCGAGCGTAGTGCTTTAATCTTTCTACCCAGCTGGTTCTGTACCCGATTCTGGTATTCTTTGAACTTGTCAAAGGATTCACTTTTGTGCTTCATTAAGTAGACATAGCCATATCTACTCAAATCATCCGTGAAAGTGATGAAATACCTATAGCCATCTCGTGCGTTGATCGACATAGGGCCACATACGTCCGTATGTATGAGTCCTAATAGGTCGGCAGCGCGCATTCCAACACCTTTGAAGGAAATACGAGTCATTTTGCCGATGAGACATGATTCACACGTGCCATATGATTCGAAATCAAAGGGCGATATAGCTCCATTCTGTATGAGCTGTTTTACGCGTTTCTCATTTATGTGTCCCATACGACAATGCCATAGGTAAGTTTGATCTTTGTCACCTACCTTTAATCTTTTATTATTCACATGTAATATCTCGGTGGTTTGATCTAAAACATAAATTCCATTCATGGAAACTGCCTTGCCATAAATCATATTGTGTAAGGAGAAAATACAGCTATTATTCTCTATTACAAATGAAAAGCCGAGTTTGTCAAGTGCAGAAACTGAAATAATGTTTTTGGACAAACTAGGAACATAATAACAGTTATATAAAAATAACTCGAATCCACTTGGAAGCTGGATTACGTATGTTCCCTTCGAGACTGCAGCCACACGTGCTCCATTCCCGACACGCAGGTCCACCTCACCCTTGGTTAGGGGTTCTTGGTTTCGGAGGCCCTGCACATGATTACATAGATGAGAACCACAACCAGTATCAAGTACCCAAGTTCCGCAACTTGCGTGGTTAATCTCAATCATGTGAATAAAAGAAGAAGAAGACATACCAACAGGGGTAACGCGGCCTGCCTTAATGTCCTCGCGATACACGGGGCATGAGCGCCTCCAATGCCCAGTCTTGTGGCAATGGTGACATTCCATGCTAGTATCCTTGCTCTTAGTCTTGCCCTGTGAGTTGCTCGACTCACCTGGCCCACTCTTAGTAAATCCTGGTTTCTTGAACCTGGGCTTACCTACTGCTAGGTCGCCCTGAGCTTTAGCCTTCCCTTTACCTTTTCCCTTACTGGAGATCATGAGAACATCCTGCTTTAGACTCCCACTCAACTTTAGATCCTTCTCAGTCTGTACGAGAAGGGAGTGGAGCTCATGGGGAGTCTTCTTCATGTCGTTCATGTAGTAGTTGGCCCTAAAGAGGGCGAACCCATCATGAAGCGAATGAAGCATGCGATCAACGATGATGTTCTCACTGATCTTGCAGTTTAGGGACTCCAGTTTCTCGATATTCTCAATCATGTTGAGAATATGTGGGCTAATAGCTTGGCCCTTCTGGAGTTTCGCCTAAAAGAAGCGACAGGTATGCTCATAAGAAACGATTCTCGGAGCCTTGGAGAATTCGTTAGTGAGCGTGGTGAAAATCTTGTTTGCACCATGGGTTATGAAGCGTCTTTGCAAATTAGATTCCATTGCATAGATGAGTACGTTCTTTATCGCACCCGCTTCCATGACGAAGTCGCTATGAGCGCGAACATCGTTGGCTCTAGCTCCAGTTCCTGGGTGTGCCGGAATGGGCTCAGTTAAAAACTTAAGCTTTCCGTCAGCAATGGCAGCATTCCGTAGTGCTGCCTCCCAGTTAGAGAAGTTTGACCCATCATTCCTCAGTCTAGTTGACTGATTCATGGAGTCCATGAAGGCTTTTAGCCAGGATTCACGTGCTAGCTTGGCACTTGGCATTGGGTCTTCACCAGCCATTTTAGTTTTACAGCAGTTTTAATGAACGTGTTCTACACTGAAAGAAGATAAAACAAAAGCATATAAGCAACTTATTGTTGTGATTTAAGTCTATATTAAATTGAATTTAAACTCGTAGACTCATGCATTTATATAATTGATCTCCCTCAAGAATTATATAAACGATCCCAAGACTCAATTTCCGTATATTGATAAGCCCACAGTTTGGCTAATTCCAATCGTTGGAACTCTTGGTCGATAGATTTCCGTATATCTATCTATTAGTCCATCTCAGTCACTGGAATATTATCGAGTGACCATGATGTTGAGATAAAATAAATCATCTGTTCCCACTTACCCGACGTAGAAGGGGTCATATTATGCCTACCGACGAAGAAGGGATTCATGGGAGGCTGATTTATAAAGACTAATCTCAATTTTTGGTTATACGAGGAAGACCCCATCAACTTTTATTTATCCATATTTAAGTGAACTAAAAACTAGCATTTGCGTGAATGAATTAAATAAAGTGATGGCTTTTAAATGACATGTGACATCTGTATTGTCACAGAAAACTAACGCGAGACCTCTACATGAGTCAGTTTTCAGGCATGATATAGGTGGTTTGGTTTTTAGGCGGAATATGATGCAAGCTATTATCGAAGAAAGCATAAAGATAAATGCAATAAACGTAAATAAAAGTCCTAGTGTGGCCTATCCTACCAAAATAAACATAAAACAACTTGGAATCCATTGTTGGACCCTAGAAGCTTGTCTTGATGTTCCATCTTGGTCCTTGCAGCGGGAGTGAGCATCCGGCCTCCGTCTTGTCTTTGGTCTTCACAAAATTACTAATTTAAATTACAAAAGTAGTCCTAGATACATTCTAATTTAAATACAAAAGTAATTACATGGCAAAAACCCAAAACGGAGATTCAAGATCTTAAAATTACAAGCAAGATCGTGTCCCTTCATTACGGTGACACAATCTTCTAAGGTCACACTAAGTTACAACCGTTTGCAAAAATTAAATACGTTATTGAAAGCATTCAAGGCATTCACAAGACGATAAATAAAATGCATCAACTAAAAACAATTTATACATGACATAATACTGTTATTATGATTAATAAATTTATACCAAACCACCTTTTAAGATTAAAATTAAGTGACTATACCGTTTTAATCACCAATTTTAACAAACATATAATCCATTATTTTAAACTGTTTTAAAACAATATGTATCAAGCGATGGTGAACCGTTTCACTAAATAATACACTATTTCCGTATATAGTATATTATTTTAAGCCATGTGAAAATAAAACATGTTATTTTCGTAAAATAAAAAAAAACGATTCTGTTACAGGGGTGGTCTACCGACCGGAAAAAACAGGTCGACCGACCACCTGACGAAAAAAAAATTTTTTTTTTTTTTTTTTGTTTTTTTTTTTTTTTTTTTTTTTTTTTTTTTTTTTAAAGCAGAATGGTCGACCGACCCGAAAAACAGGTCGACCGACCACAAAACACGAAACCGAGTTTCTGAACACGATTTCTCACAAAGGAAACTGTTTTGAAAAAAAAACAGAAAACTCACACAGGGGCGGTCGACCGACCGCTATAACTGGTCGACCGACCGACACGGCGGCAGAAACGAGATTTTTCAAAAACTTTTAAATAAACTTATGAAAAACACAAAAGTAAAATTTTCATGGCCTGGCTCTGATACCATTTGTGGGGAATAAAGCATGTATTCACCCTAAACTTGCAGGATTATAATGAAAAAATACAGTTGTGTTTATAGTCATAAGATTAAAAAGGATAAGAAAAAGAATTCAACCTTTGGTCCTTTGTGCTTATGGCCTAAGAACAGGAATTAATGCAAATTCCCTCCTATAACTTGCACCCAAGACTTAGTTTGAGACGTGGCCGCGTGTGCTAGAAATCCTCTCCAATTGTCTTGCAATATAGGGAGAGCCCCTGAGGTTTTAGATGTGAGATCTGAGGTTTTGGGAGAAGAATGCTCTCAAACCCTAATTTTACCTTGAGATTTATTAAACAGTGCAACAAGAGTATCTGATATAAGGAGAAGGACTCTCCTTATATACTACACTTGGCCGGCCGAAATTGATGTCGGGTAGGAGTGGGCTTTCCACTCTTACCTTATTCCAATGCGTGATTCGACCCAATTAGCTTTAAGTTGTTCGCGGGTTTTATTTATAAATCGTAACATGTTATCAGATATTAATACAGTCGATATATTAATAATGGTCTGACAAAATACGATATTGTATAATTATCCAAATTAATATAACTGTTTATATTAATACGCGAATACAATATTTAATTAAATATAACCGTTTATATTTAATTTACGAATTAATCATGTAATCCGTATTAGCTAAAATTATTTAATCCGTATTAAATAATAATCTCAACATCTTATTGACTAATTTAATAGTCAATACCTCTGACTAACCGTTTAGTCATATCCGGCAAAATGTGACTGTATTTTCATACCTTCACATCTCTCAAACGTGTCCTATAGGTGTGACGTATAGGGACCAGTTGACCACCGCCATCCGTATGACAATAACGTCAAACTTATCTAGCAAGCCAACCGTTATTGATAAACGTGGATCAACTGGTAATAATACAGAAGTATGCCCTTGTGATCCTTAAAGAGATTTAATAAGTCATTGTACTTAATTGTCAAGGACACCAGCCCCAACATCACAAGCACCCAATCACCCCGAGGGATAACCAAGGAGCAACGATTCACAAAAGCCAAATACCGAGAAATCTATCATAGCCAAGTACTTCGACAGGGACATTCGAGAGGGACATTCCGAAGTACATTCCGAGGGACATTCCGAGGGACAAGGGACAACCCGACTCAAGAAAATATCAGATTTGGCAATCGAGAAACGCGCAGGGATTAGGCATAGTGATCAAACAACGCTCATAACAACTTTATCGGGACGCAATGCCTACTCGTGGTCAGCGCATCATCGGCTTCGTCTTGGTGAATAACTCACTAGCAAGCGGATTTCTTCGCTGATTATGCTCAACAATGCAGCCTTTCCGCTGAAAATGATTGTCGCCTTACACACTAGGCTACATCGTGATCAAACAACGCTCAAATATAGCTTTATCGGGACGCAATGCCTACTCGTGGTCAGCGCATCATCGGCCTGGTCTTGGTGAATAACTCACTAGCAAGCGGATTTCTTCACTGATTACGCTCAACAATGCATCCTTTCCACCAAAAATGATTGTCGCCTTACTCACTAAGCTACATCGTGATCAAACAACGCTCAAATATAGCTTTATCGGGACGCAATGCCTACTCGTGGTCAGCGCATCATCGGCCTGGTCTTGGTGAATAACTCACTAGCAAGCGGATTTCTTCACTGATTACGCTCAACAATGCATCCTTTCCACCAAAATGATTTTCGCCTTACTCACAAGCACCCAATCACCCCGAGGGATAACCAAGAAGCAACGATTCACAAAAGCCAAATTCCGACAAATCTATCATAGCCAAGTACTTCGACAGGGACATTCGAGAGGGACATTCCGAAGTACATTCCGAGGGACATTCCGAGGGACAAGGGACAACCCGACTCAAGAAAATATCAGATTTGGCAATCGAGAAACGCGCAGGGATTAGGCATAGTGATCAAACAACGCTCATAACAACTTTATCGGGACGCAATGCCTACTCGTGGTCAGCGCATCATCGGCTTGGTCTTGGTGAATAACTCACTAGCAAGCGGATTTCTTCACTGATTACGCTCAACAATGCAGCCTTTCCGCTGAAAATGATTGTCGCCTTACACACTAGGCTACATCGTGATCAAACAACGCTCAAATATAGCTTTATCGGGACGCAATGCCTACTCGTGGTCAGCGCATCATCGGCCTGGTCTTTGTGAATAACTCACTAGCAAGCGGATTTCTTCACTGATTACGCTCAACAATGCATCCTTTCCACCAAAATGATTATCGCCTTACTCACAAGCACCCAATCACCCCGAGGGATAACCAAGGAGCAACGATTCTCAAAAGCCAAATTCCGACAAATCTATCATAGCCAAGTACTTCGAGAGGGACATACGAGAGGGACATTCCGAGGGACAAGGGACAACCCGACTCAAGAAAATATCAGATTTGGCAATCGAGAAACGCGCAGGGATTAGGCATAGTGATCAAACAACGCTCATAACAACTTTATCGGGACGCAATGCCTACTCGTGGTCAGCGCATCATCGGCTTGCTCTTGGTGAATAACTCACTAGCAAGCGGATTTCTTCACTGATTACGCTCAAGCCTTTCCGCTGAAAATGATTGTCGCCTTACACACTAGGCTACATCGTGATCAAACAACGCTCAAATATAGCTTTATCGGGACGCAATGCCTACTCGTGGTCAGCGCATCATCGGCCTGGTCTTGGTGAATAACTCACTAGCAAGCGGATTTCTTCACTGATTACGCTCAACAATGCATCCTTTCCACCAAAAATGATTGTCGCCTTACTCACTAAGCTACATCGTGATCAAACAACGCTCAAATATAGCTTTATCGGGACGCAATGCCTACTCGTGGTCAGCGCATCATCGGCCTGGTCTTGGTGAATAACTCACTAGCAAGCGGATTTCTTCACTGATTACGCTCAACAATGCATCCTTTCCACCAAAATGATTTTCGCCTTACTCACAAGCACCCAATCACCCCGAGGGATAACCAAGGAGCAACGATTCACAAAAGCCAAATACCGAGAAATCTATCATAGCCAAGTACTTCGACAGGGACATTCGAGAGGGACATTCCGAGGGACAAGGGACAACCCGACTCAAGAAAATATCAGATTTGGCAATCGAGAAACGCGCAGGGATTAGGCATAGTGATCAAACAACGCTCATAACAACTTTATCGGGACGCAATGCCTACTCGTGGTCAGCGCATCATCGGCTTGCTCTTGGTGAATAACTCACTAGCAAGCGGATTTCTTCACTGATTACGCTCAAGCCTTTCCGCTGAAAATGATTGTCGCCTTACACACTAGGCTACATCGTGATCAAACAACGCTCAAATATAGCTTTATCGGGACGCAATGCCTACTCGTGGTCAGCGCATCATCGGCCTGGTCTTGGTGAATAACTCACTAGCAAGCGGATTTCTTCACTGATTACGCTCAACAATGCATCCTTTCCACCAAAAATGATTGTCGCCTTACTCACTAAGCTACATCGTGATCAAACAACGCTCAAATATAGCTTTATCGGGACGCAATGCCTACTCGTGGTCAGCGCATCATCGGCCTGGTCTTGGTGAATAACTCACTAGCAAGCGGATTTCTTCACTGATTACGCTCAACAATGCATCCTTTCCACCAAAATGATTTTCGCCTTACTCACAAGCACCCAATCACCCCGAGGGATAACCAAGGAGCAACGATTCACAAAAGCCAAATACCGAGAAATCTATCATAGCCAAGTACTTCGACAGGGACATTCGAGAGGGACATTCCGAAGTACATTCCGAGGGACATTCCGAGGGACAAGGGACAACCCGACTCAAGAAAATATCAGATTTGGCAATCGAGAAACGCGCAGGGATTAGGCATAGTGATCAAACAACGCTCATAACAACTTTATCGGGACGCAATGCCTACTCGTGGTCAGCGCATCATCGGCTTGGTCTTGGTGAATAACTCACTAGCAAGCGGATTTCTTCACTGATTACGCTCAACAATGCAGCCTTTCCGCTGAAAATGATTGTCGCCTTACACACAAGGCTACATCGTGATTAAACAACGCTCAAATATAGCTTTATCGGGACGCAATGCCTACTCGTGGTTAGCGCATCATCGGCCTGGTCATGGTGAATAACTCACTAGCAAGCGGATTTCTTCACTGATTACGCTCAACAATGCATCCTTTCCACCAAAAATGATTGTCGCCTTACTCACTAAGCTACATCGTGATCAAACAACGCTCAAATATAGCTTTATCGGGACGCAATGCCTACTCGTGGTCAGCGCATTATCGGCCTGGTCTTGGTGAATAACTCACTAGCAAGCGGATTTCTTCACTGATTACGCTCAACAATGCATCCTTTCCACCAAAATGATTGTCGCCTTACTCACAAGCACCCAATCACCCCGAGGGATAACCAAGGAGCAACGATTCTCAAAAGCCAAATTCCGACAAATCTATCATAGCCAAGTACTTCGAGAGGGACATTCGAGAGGGACATTCCGGGGGACAAGGGACAACCCGACTCAAGAAAATATCAGATTTGGCAATCGAGAAACGCGCAGGGATTAGGCATAGTGATCAAACAACGCTCATAACAACTTTATCGGGACGCAATGCCTACTCGTGGTCAGCGCATCATCGTCCTGGTCTTGGTGAATAACTCACTAGCAAGCGGATTTCTTCACTGATTACGCTCAACAATGCATCCTTTCCACCAAAATGATTGTCGCCTTACTCACAAGCACCCAATCACCCCGAGGGATAACCAAGGAGCAACGATTCACAAAAGCCAAATTCCGACAAATCTATCATAGCCAAGTACTTCGACAGGGACATTCGAGAGGGACATTCCGAAGTACATTCCGAGGGACATTCCGAGGGACAAGGGACAACCCGACTCAAGAAAATATCAGATTTGGCAATCGAGAAACGCGCAGGGATTAGGCATAGTGATCAAACAACGCTCATAACAACTTTATCGGGACGCAATGCCTACTCGTGGTCAGCGCATCATCGGCTTGGTCTTGGTGAATAACTCACTAGCAAGCGAATTTCTTCACTGATTACGCTCAACAATGCAGCCTTTCCGCTGAAAATGATTGTCGCCTTACACACTAGGCTACATCGTGATCAAACAACGCTCAAATATAGCTTTATCGGGACGCAATGCCTACTCGTGGTCAGCGCATCATCGGCCTGGTCTTGGTGAATAACTCACTAGGTAGCGGATTTCTTCACTGATTACGCTCAACAATGCATCCTTTCCACCAAAAATGATTGTCGCCTTACTCACTAAGCTACATCGTGATCAAACAACGCTCAAATATAGCTTTATCGGGACGCAATGCCTACTTGTGGTCAGCGCATCATCGGCCTGGTCTTGGTGAATAACTCACTAGCAAGCGGATTTCTTCACTGATTACGCTCAACAATGCATCCTTTCCACCAAAATGATTTTCGCCTTACTCACAAGCACCCAATCACCCCGAGGGATAACCAAGGAGCAACGATTCACAAAAGCCAAATTCCGACAAATCTATCATAGCCAAGTACTTCGACAGGGACATTCGAGAGGGACATTCCGAAGTACATTCCGAGGGACATTCCGAGGGACAAGGGACAACCCGACTCAAGAAAATATCAGATTTGGCAATCGAGAAACGCGCAGGGATTAGGCATAGTGATCAAACAACGCTCATAACAACTTTATCGGGACGCAATGCCTACTCGTGGTCAGCGCATCATCGGCTTGGTCTTGGTGAATAACTCACTAGCAAGCGGATTTCTTCACTGATTACGCTCAACAATACAGCCTTTCCGCTGAAAATGATTGTCGCCTTACACACTAGGCTACATCGTGATCAAACAACGCTCAAATATAGCTTTATCGGGACGCAATGCCTACTCGTGGTCAGCGCATCATCGGCCTGGTCATGGTGAATAACTCACTAGCAAGCGGATTTCTTCACTGATTACGCTCAACAATGCATCCTTTCCACCAAAAATGATTGTCGCCTTACTCACTAAGCTACATCGTGATCAAACAACGCTCAAATATAGCTTTATCGGGACGCAATGCCTACTCGTGGTCAGCGCATTATCGGCCTGGTCTTGGTGAATAACTCACTAGCAAGCGGATTTCTTCACTGATTACGCTCAACAATGCATCCTTTCCACCAAAATGATTGTCGCCTTACTCACAAGCACCCAATCACCCCGAGGGATAACCAAGGAGCAACGATTCTCAAAAGCCAAATTCCGACAAATCTATCATAGCCAAGTACTTCGAGAGGGACATTCGAGAGGGACATTCCGGGGGACAAGGGACAACCCGACTCAAGAAAATATCAGATTTGGCAATCGAGAAACGCGCAGGGATTAGGCATAGTGATCAAACAACGCTCATAACAACTTTATCGGGACGCAATGCCTACTCGTGGTCAGCGCATCATCGGCCTGCTCTTGGTGAATAACTCACTAGCAAGCGGATTTCTTCACTGATTACGCTCAACAATGCATCCTTTCCACCAAAATGATTGTCGCCTTACTCACAAGCACCCAATCACCCCGAGGGATAACCAAGGAGCAACGATTCACAAAAGCCAAATTCCGACAAATCTATCATAGCCAAGTACTTCGACAGGGACATTCGAGAGGGACATTCCGAAGTACATTCCGAGGGACATTCCGAGGGACAAGGGACAACCCGACTCAAGAAAATATCAGATTTGGCAATCGAGAAACGCGCAGGGATTAGGCATAGTGATCAAACAACGCTCATAACAACTTTATCGGGACGCAATGCCTACTCGTGGTCAGCGCATCATCGGCTTGGTCTTGGTGAATAACTCACTAGCAAGCGAATTTCTTCACTGATTACGCTCAACAATGCAGCCTTTCCGCTGAAAATGATTGTCGCCTTACACACTAGGCTACATCGTGATCAAACAACGCTCAAATATAGCTTTATCGGGACGCAATGCCTACTCGTGGTCAGCGCATCATCGGCCTGGTCTTGGTGAATAACTCACTAGCTAGCGGATTTCTTCACTGATTACGCTCAACAATGCATCCTTTCCACCAAAAATGATTGTCGCCTTACTCACTAAGCTACATCGTGATCAAACAACGCTCAAATATAGCTTTATCGGGACGCAATGCCTACTCGTGGTCAGCGCATCATCGGCCTGGTCTTGGTGAATAACTCACTAGCAAGCGGATTTCTTCACTGATTACGCTCAACAATGCATCCTTTCCACCAAAATGATTTTCGCCTTACTCACAAGCACCCAATCACCCCGAGGGATAACCAAGGAGCAACGATTCACAAAAGCCAAATTCCGACAAATCTATCATAGCCAAGTACTTCGACAGGGACATTCGAGAGGGACATTCCGAAGTACATTCCGAGGGACATTCCGAGGGACAAGGGACAACCCGACTCAAGAAAATATCAGATTTGGCAATCGAGAAACGCGCAGGGATTAGGCATAGTGATCAAACAACGCTCATAACAACTTTATCGGGACGCAATGCCTACTCGTGGTCAGCGCATCATCGGCTTGGTCTTGGTGAATAACTCACTAGCAAGCGGATTTCTTCACTGATTACGCTCAACAATACAGCCTTTCCGCTGAAAATGATTGTCGCCTTACACACTAGGCTACATCGTGATCAAACAACGCTCAAATATAGCTTTATCGGGACGCAATGCCTACTCGTGGTCAGCGCATCATCGGCCTGGTCTTGCTGAATAACTCACTAGCAAGCGGATTTCTTCACTGATTACGCTCAACAATGCATCCTTTCCACCAAAAATGATTGTCGCCTTACTCACTAAGCTACATCGTGATCAAACAACGCTCAAATATAGCTTTATCGGGACGCAATGCCTACTCGTGGTCAGCGCATCATCGGCCTGGTCTTGGTGAATAACTCACTAGCAAGCGGATTTCTTCACTGATTACGCTCAACAATGCATCCTTTCCACCAAAATGATTTTCGCCTTACTCACAAGCACCCAATCACCCCGAGGGATAACCAAGGAGCAACGATTCTCAAAAGCCAAATTCCGACAAATCTATCATAGCCAAGTACTTCGAGAGGGACATACGAAAGGGACATTCCGAGGGACAAGGGATAACCCGACTCAAGAAAATATCAGATTTGGCAATCGAGAAACGCGCAGGGATTAGGCATAGTGATCAAACAACGCTCATAACAACTTTATCGGGACGCAATGCCTACTCGTGGTCAGCGCATCATCGGCTTGCTCTTGGTGAATAACTCACTAGCAAGCGGATTTCTTCACTGATTACGCTCAAGCCTTTCCGCTGAAAATGATTGTCGCCTTACACATTAGGCTACATCGTGATCAAACAACGCTCAAATATAGCTTTATCGGAACGCAATGCCTACTCGTGGTCAGCGCATCATCGGCCTGGTCTTGGTGAATAACTCACTAGCAAGCGGATTTCTTCACTGATTACGCTCAACAATGCATCCTTTCCACCAAAAATGATTGTCGCCTTACTCACTAAGCTACATCGTGATCAAACAACGCTCAAATATAGCTTTATCGGGACGCAATGCCTACTCGTGGTCAGCGCATCATCGGCCTGGTCATGGTGAATAACTCACTAGCAAGCGGATTTCTTCACTGATTACGCTCAACAATGCATCCTTTCCACCAAACTGATTGTCGCCTTACTCACAAGCACCCAATCACCCTGAGGGATAACCAAGGAGCAACGATTCACAAAAGCCAAATTCCGACAAATCTATCATAGCCAAGTACTTCGAGAGGGACATTCGAGAGGGACATTCCGAGGGACATTCCGAGAGACATTCCGAGGGACAAGGGACAACCCGACTCAAGAAAATATCAGATTTGGCAATCGAGAAACGCACAGGGATTAGGCATAGTGATCAAACAACGCTCATAACAACTTTATCGGGACGCAATGCCTACTCGTGGTCAGCGCATCATCGGCTTGGTCTTGGTGAATAACTCACTAGCAAGCGGATTTCTTCACTGATTACGCTCAACAATGCATCCTTTCCACCAAAAATGATTGTCGCCTTACTCACTAAGCTACATCGTGATCAAACAACGCTCAAATATAGCTTTATAGGGACGCAATGCCTACTCGTGGTCAGCGCATCATCGGCCTGGTCTTGGTGAATAACTCACTAGCAAGCGGATTTCTTCACTGATTACGCTCAACAATGCATCCTTTCCACCAAAATGATTTTCGCCTTACTCACAAGCACTCAATCACCCCGAGGGATAACCAAGGAGCAACGATTCACAAAAGCCAAATTCCGACAAATCTATCATAGCCAAGTACTTCGACAGGGACATTCGAGAGGGACATTCCGAAGTACATTCCGAGGGACATTCCGAGGGACAAGGGACAACCCGACTCAAGAAAATATCAGATTTGGCAATCGAGAAACGCGCAGGGATTAGGCATAGTGATCAAACAACGCTCATAACAACTTTATCGGGACGCAATGCCTACTCGTGGTCAGCGCATCATCGGCTTGGTCTTGGTGAATAACTCACTAGCAAGCGGATTTCTTCACTGATTACGCTCAACAATGCAGCCTTTCCGCTGAAAATGATTGTCGCCTTACACACTAGGCTACATCGTGATCAAACAACGCTCAAATATAGCTTTATCGGGACGCAATGCCTACTCATGGTCAGCGCATCATCGGCCTGGTCTTGGTGAATAACTCACTAGCAAGCGGATTTCTTCACTGATTACGCTCAACAATGCATCCTTTCCACCAAAAATGATTGTCGCCTTACTCACTAAGCTACATCTTGATCAAACAACGCTCAAATATAGCTTTATCGGGACGCAATGCCTACTCGTGGTCAGCGCATCATCGGCCTGGTCTTGGTGATTAACTCACTAGCAAGCGGATTTCTTCACTGATTACGCTCAACAATGCATCCTTTCTACCAAAATGATTTTCGCCTTACTCACAAGCACCCAATCACCCCGAGGGATAACCAAGGAGCAACGATTCACAAAAGCCAAATTCCGACAAATCTATCATAGCCAAGTACTTCGACAGGGACATTCGAGAGGGACATTCCGAAGTACATTCCGAGGGACATTCCGAGGGACAAGGGACAACCCGACTCAAGAAAATATCAGATTTGGCAATCGAGAAACGCGCAGGGATTAGGCATAGTGATCAAACAACGCTCATAACAACTTTATCGGGACGCAATGCCTACTCGTGGTCAGCGCATCATCGGCTTGGTCTTGGTGAATAACTCACTAGCAAGCGGATTTCTTCACTGATTACGCTCAACAATGCAGCCTTTCCGCTGAAAATGATTGTCGCCTTACACACTAGGCTACATCGTGATCAAACAACGCTCAAATATAGCTTTATCGGGACGCAATGCCTACTCGTGGTCAGCGCATCATCGGCCTGGTCTTGCTGAATAACTCACTAGCAAGCGGATTTCTTCACTGATTACGCTCAACAATGCATCCTTTCCACCAAAAATGATTGTCGCCTTACTCACTAAGCTACATCGTGATCAAACAAAGCTCAAATATAGCTTTATCGGGACGCAATGCCTACTCGTGGTCAGCGCATCATCGGCCTGGTCTTGGTGAATAACTCACTAGCAAGCGGATTTCTTCACTGATTACGCTCAACAATGCATCATTTCCACCAAAATGATTATCGCCTTACTCACAAGCACCCAATCACCCCGAGGGATAACCAAGGAGCAACGATTCTCAAAAGCCAAATTCCGACAAATCTATCATAGCCAAGTACTTCGAGAGGGACATACGAGAGGGACATTCCGAGGGACAAGGGATAACCCGACTCAAGAAAATATCAGATTTGGCAATCGAGAAACGCGCAGGGATTAGGCATAGTGATCAAACAACGCTCATAACAACTTTATCGGGACGCAATGCCTACTCGTGGTCAGCGCATCATCGGCTTGCTCTTGGTGAATAACTCACTAGCAAGCGGATTTCTTCACTGATTACGCTCAAGCCTTTCCGCTGAAAATGATTGTCGCCTTACACATTAGGCTACATCGTGATCAAACAACGCTCAAATATAGCTTTATCGGAATGCAATGCCTACTCGTGGTCAGCGCATCATCGGCCTGGTCTTGGTGAATAACTCACTAGCAAGCGGATTTCTTCACTGATTACGCTCAACAATGCATCCTTTCCACCAAAAATGATTGTCGCCTTACTCACTAAGCTACATCGTGATCAAACAACGCTCAAATATAGCTTTATCGGGACGCAATGCCTACTCGTGGTCAGCGCATCATCGGCCTGGTCTTGGTGAATAACTCACTAGCAAGCGGATTTCTTCACTGATTACGCTCAACAATGCATCCTTTCCACCAAACTGATTGTCGCCTTACTCACAAGCACCCAATCACCCTGAGGGATAACCAAGGAGCAACGATTCACAAAAGCCAAATTCCGACAAATCTATCATAGCCAAGTACTTCGAGAGGGACATTCGAGAGGGACATTCCGAGAGACATTCCGAGGGACAAGGGACAACCCGACTCAAGAAAATATCAGATTTTGCAATCGAGAAACGCACAGGGATTAGGCATAGTGATCAAACAACGCTCATAACAACTTTAACGGGACGCAATGCCTACTCGTGGTCAGCGCATCATCGGCTTGGTCTTGGTGAATAACTCACTAGCAAGCGGATTTCTTCACTGATTACGCTCAACAATGCAGCCTTTCCGCTGAAAATGATTGTCGCCTTACACACTAGGCTACATCGTGTTCAAACAACGCTCAAATATAGCTTTATCGGGACGCAATGCCTACTCGTGGTCAGCGCATCATCGGCCTGGTCTTGGTGAATAACTCACTAGCAAGCGGATTTCTTCACTGATTACGCTCAACAATGCATCCTTTCCACCAAAAATGATTGTCGCCTTACTCACTAAGCTACATCGTGATCAAACAACGCTCAAATATAGCTTTATCGGGACGCAATGCCTACTCGTGGTCAGCGCATCATCGGCCTGGTCTTGCTGAATAACTCACTAGCAAGCGGATTTCTTCACTGATTACGCTCAACAATGCATCCTTTCCACCAAAATGATTATCGCCTTACTCACAAGCACCCAATCACCCCGAGGGATAACCAAGGAGCAACGATTCTCAAAAGCCAAATTCCGACAAATCTATCATAGCCAAGTACTTCGAGAGGGACATACGAGAGGGACATTCCGAGGGACAAGGGATAACCCGACTCAAGAAAATATCAGATTTGGCAATCGAGAAACACGCAGGGATTAGGCATAGTGATCAAACAACGCTCATAACAACTTTATCGGGACGCAATGCCTACTCGTGGTCAGCGCATCATCGGCTTGGTCTTGGTGAATAACTCACTAGCAAGCGGATTTCTTCACTGATTACGCTCAACAATGCAGCCTTTCCGCTGAAAATGATTGTCGCCTTACACACTAGGCTACATCGTGATCAAACAACGCTCAAATATAGCTTTATCGGGACGCAATGCCTACTCGTGGTCAGCGCATCATCGGCCTGGTCTTGCTGAATAACTCACTAGCAAGCGGATTTCTTCACTGATTACGCTCAACAATGCATCCTTTCCACCAAAAATGATTGTCGCCTTACTCACTAAGCTACATCGTGATCAAACAACGCTCAAATATAGCTTTATCGGGACGCAATGCCTACTCGTGGTCAGCGCATCATCGGCCTGGTCTTGGTGAATAACTCACTAGCAAGCGGATTTCTTCACTGATTACGCTCAACAATGCATCCTTTCCACCAAAATGATTATCGCCTTACTCACAAGCACCCAATCACCCCGAGGGATAACCAAGGAGCAACGATTCTCAAAAGCCAAATTCCGACAAATCTATCATAGCCAAGTACTTCGAGAGGGACATACGAGAGGGACATTCCGAGGGACAAGGGATAACCCGACTCAAGAAAATATCAGATTTGGCAATTGAGAAACGCGCAGGGATTAGGCATAGTGATCAAACAACGCTCATAACAACTTTATCGGGACGCAATGCCTACTCGTGGTCAGCGCATCATCGGCTTGGTCTTGGTGAATAACTCACTAGCAAGCGGATTTCTTCACTGATTACGCTCAACAATGCAGCCTTTCCGCTGAAAATGATTGTCGCCTTACACACTAGGCTACATCGTGATCAAACAACGCTCAAATATAGCTTTATCGGGACGCAATGCCTACTCGTGGTCAGCGCATCATCGGCCTGGTCTTGCTGAATAACTCACTAGCAAGCGGATTTCTTCACTGATTACGCTCAACAATGCATCCTTTCCACCAAAAATGATTGTCGCCTTACTCACTAAGCTACATCGTGATCAAACAACGCTCAAATATAGCTTTATCGGGACGCAATGCCTACTCGTGGTCAGCGCATCATCGGCCTGGTCTTGGTGAATAACTCACTAGCAAGCGGATTTCTTCACTGATTACGCTCAACAATGCATCCTTTCCACCAAAATGATTATCGCCTTACTCACAAGCACCCAATCACCCCGAGGGATAACCAAGGAGCAACGATTCTCAAAAGCCAAATTCCGACAAATCTATCATAGCCAAGTACTTCGAGAGGGACATACGAGAGGGACATTCCGAGGGACAAGGGATAACCCGACTCAAGAAAATATCAGATTTGGCAATTGAGAAACGCGCAGGGATTAGGCATAGTGATCAAACAACGCTCATAACAACTTTATCGGGACGCAATGCCTACTCGTGGTCAGCGCATCATCGGCCTGGTCTTGGTGAATAACTCACTAGCAAGCGGATTTCTTCACTGATTACGCTCAACAATGCATCCTTTCCACCAAACTGATTGTCGCCTTACTCACAAGCACCCAATCACCCTGAGGGATAACCAAGGAGCAACGATTCACAAAAGCCAAATTCCGACAAATCTATCATAGCCAAGTACTTCGAGAGGGACATTCGAGAGGGACATTCCGAGGGACATTCCGAGAGACATTCCGAGGGACAAGGGACAACCCGACTCAAGAAAATATCAGATTTTGCAATCGAGAAACGCACAGGGATTAGGCATAGTGATCAAACAACGCTCATAACAACTTTATCGGGACGCAATGCCTACTCGTGGTCAGCGCATCATCGGCTTGGTCTTGGTGAATAACTCACTAGCAAGCGGATTTCTTCACTGATTACGCTCAACAATGCAGCCTTTCCGCTGAAAATGATTGTCGCCTTACACACTAGGCTACATCGTGTTCAAACAACGCTCAAATATAGCTTTATCGGGACGCAATGCCTACTCGTGGTCAGCGCATCATCGGCCTGGTCTTGGTGAATAACTCACTAGCAAGCGGATTTCTTCACTGATTACGCTCAACAATGCATCCTTTCCACCAAAAATGATTGTCGTCTTACTCACTAAGCTACATCGTGATCAAACAACGCTCAAATATAGCTTTATCGGGACGCAATGCCTACTCGTGGTCAGCGCATCATCGGCCTGGTCTTGGTGAATAACTCACTAGCAAGCGGATTTCTTCACTGATTACGCTCAACAATGCATCCTTTCCACCAAAATGATTTTCGCCTTACTCACAAGCACCCAATCACCCCGAGGGATAACCAAGGAGCAACGATTCACAAAAGCCAAATTCCGACAAATCTATCATAACCAAGTACTTCGACAGGGACATTCGAGAGGGACATTCCGAAGTACATTCCGAGGGACATTCCGAGGGACAAGGGACAACCCGACTCAAGAAAATATCAGATTTTGCAATCGAGAAACGCGCAGGGATTAGGCATAGTGATCAAACAACGCTCATAACAACTTTATCGGGACGCAATGCCTACTCGTGGTCAGCGCATCATCGGCTTGGTCTTGGTGAATAACTCACTAGCAAGCGGATTTCTTCACTGATTACGCTCAACAATGCAGCCTTTCCGCTGAAAATGATTGTCGCCTTACACACTAGGCTACATCGTGATCAAACAACGCTCAAATATAGCTTTATCGGGACGCAATGCCTACTCGTGGTCAGCGCATCATCGGCCTGGTCATGGTGAATAACTCACTAGCAAGCGGATTTCTTCACTGATTACGCTCAACAATGCATCCTTTCCACCAAAAATGATTGTCGCCTTACTCACTAAGCTACATCGTGATCAAACAACGCTCAAATATAGCTTTATCGGGACGCAATGCCTACTCGTGGTCAGCGCATCATCGGCCTGGTCTTGGTGAATAACTCACTAGCAAGCGGATTTCTTCACTGATTACGCTCAACAATGCATCCTTTCCACCAAAATGATTATCGCCTTACTCACAAGCACCCAATCACCCCGAGGGATAACCAAGGAGCAACGATTCTCAAAAGCCAAATTCCGACAAATCTATCATAGCCAAGTACTTCGAGAGGGACATACGAGAGGGACATTCCGAGGGACAAGGGATAACCCGACTCAAGAAAATATCAGATTTGGCAATTGAGAAACGCGCAGGGATTAGGCATAGTGATCAAACAACGCTCATAACAACTTTATCGGGACGCAATGCCTACTCGTGGTCAGCGCATCATCGGCCTGGTCTTGGTGAATAACTCACTAGCAAGCGGATTTCTTCACTGATTACGCTCAACAATGCATCCTTTCCACCAAACTGATTGTCGCCTTACTCACAAGCACCCAATCACCCTGAGGGATAACCAAGGAGCAACGATTCACAAAAGCCAAATTCCGACAAATCTATCATAGCCAAGTACTTCGAGAGGGACATTCGAGAGGGACATTCCGAGGGACATTCCGAGAGACATTCCGAGGGACAAGGGACAACCCGACTCAAGAAAATATCAGATTTTGCAATCGAGAAACGCACAGGGATTAGGCATAGTGATCAAACAACGCTCATAACAACTTTATCGGGACGCAATGCCTACTCGTGGTCAGCGCATCATCGGCTTGGTCTTGGTGAATAACTCACTAGCAAGCGGATTTCTTCACTGATTACGCTCAACAATGCAGCCTTTCCGCTGAAAATGATTGTCGCCTTACACACTAGGCTACATCGTGTTCAAACAACGCTCAAATATAGCTTTATCGGGACGCAATGCCTACTCGTGGTCAGCGCATCATCGGCCTGGTCTTGGTGAATAACTCACTAGCAAGCGGATTTCTTCACTGATTACGCTCAACAATGCATCCTTTCCACCAAAAATGATTGTCGTCTTACTCACTAAGCTACATCGTGATCAAACAACGCTCAAATATAGCTTTATCGGGACGCAATGCCTACTCGTGGTCAGCGCATCATCGGCCTGGTCTTGGTGAATAACTCACTAGCAAGCGGATTTCTTCACTGATTACGCTCAACAATGCATCCTTTCCACCAAAATGATTTTCGCCTTACTCACAAGCACCCAATCACCCCGAGGGATAACCAAGGAGCAACGATTCACAAAAGCCAAATTCCGACAAATCTATCATAACCAAGTACTTCGACAGGGACATTCGAGAGGGACATTCCGAAGTACATTCCGAGGGACATTCCGAGGGACAAGGGACAACCCGACTCAAGAAAATATCAGATTTTGCAATCGAGAAACGCGCAGGGATTAGGCATAGTGATCAAACAACGCTCATAACAACTTTATCGGGACGCAATGCCTACTCGTGGTCAGCGCATCATCGGCTTGGTCTTGGTGAATAACTCACTAGCAAGCGGATTTCTTCACTGATTACGCTCAACAATGCAGCCTTTCCGCTGAAAATGATTGTCGCCTTACACACAAGGCTACATCGTGATTAAGCAACGCTCAAATATAGCTTTATCGGGACGCAATGCCTACTCGTGGTCAGCGCATCATCGGCCTGGTCATGGTGAATAACTCACTAGCAAGCGGATTTCTTCACTGATTACGCTCAACAATGCATCCTTTCCACCAAAAATGATTGTCGCCTTACTCACTAAGCTACATCGTGATCAAACAACGCTCAAATATAGCTTTATCGGGACGCAATGCCTACTCGTGGTCAGCGCATTATCGGCCTGGTCTTGGTGAATAACTCACTAGCAAGCGGATTTCTTCACTGATTACGCTCAACAATGCATCCTTTCCACCAAAATGATTGTCGCCTTACTCACAAGCAGTCAATCACCCCGAGGGATAACCAAGGAGCAACGATTCTCAAAAGCCAAATTCTGACAAATCTATCATAGCCAAGTACTTCGAGAGGGACATTCGAGAGGGACATTCCGAGGGACAAGGGACAACCCGACTCAAGAAAATATCAGATTTGGCAATCGAGAAACGCGCAGGGATTAGGCATAGTGATCAAACAACGCTCATAACAACTTTATCGGGAATCAATGCCTACTCGTGGTCAGCGCATCATCGGCTTGCTCTTGGTGAATAACTCACTAGCAAGCGGATTTCTTCACTGATTACGCTCAAGCCTTTCCGCTGAAAATGATTGTCGCCTTACACATTAGGCTACATCGTGATCAAACAACGCTCAAATATAGCTTTATCGGAACGCAATGCCTACTCGTGGTCAGCGCATCATCGGCCTGGTCTTGGTGAATAACTCACTAGCAAGCGGATTTCTTCACTGATTACGCTCAACAATGCATCCTTTCCACCAAAAATGATTGTCGCCTTACTCACTAAGCTACATCGTGATCAAACAACGCTCAAATATAGCTTTATCGGGACGCAATGCCTACTCGTGGTCAGCGCATCATCGGCCTGGTCTTGGTGAATAACTCACTAGCAAGCGGATTTCTTCACTGATTACGCTCAACAATGCATCCTTTCCACCAAACTGATTGTCGCCTTACTCACAAGCACCCAATCACCCTGAGGGATAAGCAAGGAGCAACGATTCACAAAAGCCAAATTCCGACAAATCTATCATAGCCAAGTACTTCGAGAGGGAAATTCGAGAGGGATATTCCGAGGGACATTCCGAGGGACATTCCGAGGGACAAGGGACAACCTGACTCAAGAAAATATCAGATTTGGCAATCGAGAAACGCGTAGGGATTAGGCATAGTGATCAAACAACGCTCATAACAACTTTATCGGGACGCAATGCCTACTCGTGGTCAGCGCATCATCGGCTTGGTCTTGGTGAATAACTCACTAGCAAGCGGATTTCTTCACTGATTACGCTAAACAATGCAGCATTTCCGCTGAAAATGATTGTCGCCTTACACACTAGGCTACATCGTGATCAAACAACGCTCAAATATAGCTTTATCGGGACGCAATGCCTACTCGTGGTCAGCGCATCATCGGCCTGGCCTTGGCGAATAACTCACTAGCAAGCGGATTTCTTCACTGATTACGCTCAACAATGCATCCTTTCCACCAAAAATGATTGTCGCCTTACACACTAGGCTACATCGTGATCAAACAACGCACAAATATAGCTTTATCGGGACGCAATGCCTACTCGTGGTCAGCGCATCATCGGCCTGGCCTTGGTGAATAACTCACTAGCAAGCGGATTTCTTCACTGATTACGCTCAACAATGCATCCTTTCCACCAAAAATGATTGTCGCCTTACTCACTAAGCTACATCGTGATCAAACAAAGCTCAAATATAGCTTTATCGGGACGCAATGCCTACTAGTGGTCAGCGCATCATCGGCCTGGTCTTGGTGAATAACTCACTAGCAAGCTGATTTCTTCACTGATTACGCTCAACAATGCATCCTTTCCACCAAAAATGATTGTCGCCTTACTCACTAAGCTACATCGTGATCAAACAACGCTCAAATATAGCTTTATCGGGACGCAATGCCTACTCGTGGTCAGCGCATCATCGGCCTGGTCTTGGTGAATAACTCACTAGCAAGCGGATTTCTTCACTGATTACGCTCAACAATGCATCCTTTCCACCAAAAATGATTGTCGCCTTACTCACTAAGCTACATCGTGATCAAACAACGCTCAAATATAGCTTTATCGGGACGCAATGCCTACTCGTGGTCAGCGCATCATCGGCCTGGTCTTGGTGAATAACTCACTAGCAAGCGGATTTCTTCACTGATTACGCTCAACAATGCATCCTTTCCACCAAAATGATTGTCGTCTTACTCACAAGCACCCAATCACCCCGAGGGATAACCAAGGAGCAACGATTCTCAAAAGCCAAATTCCGACAAATCTATCATAGCCAAGTACTTCGACAGGGACATTCGAGAGGGACATTCCGAGGGACATTCCGAGGGAGAAGGGACAGCCCGACTCAAGAAAATATCAGATTTGGCAATCGAGAAACGCGCAGGGATTAGGCATAGTGATCAAACAACGCTCATAACAACTTTATCGGGACGCAATGCCTACTCGTGGTCAGCGCATCATCGGCTTGGTCTTGGGGAATAACTCACTAGCAAGCGGATTTCTTCACTGATTACGCTCAACAATGCAGCCTTTCCGCTGAAAATGATTGTCGCCTTACACAGTAGGCTACATCGTGATCAAAGAACGCTCAAATATAGCTTTATCGGGACGCAATGCCTACTCGTGTTCAGCGCATCATCGGCCTGGTCTTGGTGAATAACTCACTAGCAAGCGGATTTCTTCACTGATTACGCTCAACAATGCATCCTTTCCACCAAAAATGATTGTCGCCTTACTCACTAAGCTACATCGTGATCAAACAACGCTCAAATATAGCTTTATCGGGACGCAATGCCTACTCGTGGTCAGCGCATCATCGGCCTGGTCTTGGTGAATAACTCACTAGCAAGCGGATTTCTTCACTGATTACGCTCAACAATGCATCCTTTCCACCAAAATGATTGTCGCCTTACTCACAAGCACCCAATCACCCCGAGGGATAACCAAGGAGCAACGATTCACAAAAGCCAAATTCCGACAAATCTATCATAGCCAAGTACTTCGAGAGGGACATTCGAGAGGGACATTCCGAGGGACATTCCGAGGGACATTCCGAGGGACAAGGGACAACCCGACTCAAGAAAATATCAGATTTGGCAATCGAGAAACGCGCAGGGATTAGGCATAGTGATCAAACAACGCTCATAACAACTTTATCGGGACGCAATGCCTACTCGTGGTCAGCGCATCATCGGCTTGGTCTTGGTGAATAACTCACTAGCAAGCGGATTTCTTCACTGATTACGCTCAACAATGCAGCCTTTCCGCTGAAAATGATTGTCGCCTTACACACTAGGCTACATCGTGATCAAACAACGCACAAATATAGCTTTATCGGGACGCAATGCCTACTCGTGGTCAGCGCATCATCGGCCTGGCCTTGGCGAATAACTCACTAGCAAGCGGATTTCTTCACTGATTACGCTCAACAATGCATCCTTTCCACCAAAAATGATTGTCGCCTTACACACTAGGCTACATCGTGATCAAACAACGCACAAATATAGCTTTATCGGGACGCAATGCCTACTCGTGGTCAGCGCATCATCGGCCTGGCCTTGGTGAATAACTCACTAGCAAGCGGATTTCTTCACTGATTACGCTCAACAATGCATCCTTTCCACCAAAAATGATTGTCGCCTTACTCACTAAGCTACATCGTGATCAAACAAAGCTCAAATATAGCTTTATCGGGACGCAATGCCTACTAGTGGTCAGCGCATCATCGGCCTGGTCTTGGTGAATAACTCACTAGCAAGCTGATTTCTTCACTGATTACGCTCAACAATGCATCCTTTCCACCAAAAATGATTGTCGCCTTACTCACTAAGCTACATCGTGATCAAACAACGCTCAAATATAGCTTTATCGGGACGCAATGCCTACTCGTGGTCAGCGCATCATCGGCCTGGTCTTGGTGAATAACTCACTAGCAAGCGGATTTCTTCACTGATTACGCTCAACAATGCATCCTTTCCACCAAAAATGATTGTCGCCTTACTCACTAAGCTACATCGTGATCAAACAACGCTCAAATATAGCTTTATCGGGACGCAATGCCTACTCGTGGTCAGCGCATCATCGGCCTGGTCTTGGTGAATAACTCACTAGCAAGCGGATTTCTTCACTGATTACGCTCAACAATGCATCCTTTCCACCAAAATGATTGTCGTCTTACTCACAAGCACCCAATCACCCCGAGGGATAACCAAGGAGCAACGATTCTCAAAAGCCAAATTCCGACAAATCTATCATAACCAAGTACTTCGACAGGGACATTCGAGAGGGACATTCCGAGGGACATTCCGAGGGAGAAGGGACAGCCCGACTCAAGAAAATATCAGATTTGGCAATCGAGAAACGCGCAGGGATTAGGCATAGTGATCAAACAACGCTCATAACAACTTTATCGGGACGCAATGCCTACTAGTGGTCAGCGCATCATCGGCCTGGTCTTGGTGAATAACTCACTAGCAAGCTGATTTCTTCACTGATTACGCTCAACAATGCATCCTTTCCACCAAAAATGATTGTCGCCTTACTCACTAAGCTACATCGTGATCAAACAACGCTCAAATATAGCTTTATCGGGACGCAATGCCTACTCGTGGTCAGCGCATCATCGGCCTGGTCTTGGTGAATAACTCACTAGCAAGCGGATTTCTTCACTGATTACGCTCAACAATGCATCCTTTCCACCAAAAATGATTGTCGCCTTACTCACTAAGCTACATCGTGATCAAACAACGCTCAAATATAGCTTTATCGGGACGCAATGCCTACTCGTGGTCAGCGCATCATCGGCCTGGTCTTGGTGAATAACTCACTAGCAAGCGGATTTCTTCACTGATTACGCTCAACAATGCATCCTTTCCACCAAAATGATTGTCGCCTTACTCACAAGCACCCAATCACCCCGAGGGATAACCAAGGAGCAACGATTCACAAAAGCCAAATTCCGACAAATCTATCATAGCCAAGTACTTCGAGAGGGACATTCGAGAGGGACATTCCGAGGGACATTCCGAGGGACATTCCGAGGGACAAGGGACAACCCGACTCAAGAAAATATCAGATTTGGCAATCGAGAAACGCGCAGGGATTAGGCATAGTGATCAAACAACGCTCATAACAACTTTATCGGGACGCAATGCCTACTCGTGGTCAGCGCATCATCGGCTTGGTCTTGGTGAATAACTCACTAGCAAGCGGATTTCTTCACTGATTACGCTCAACAATGCAGCCTTTCCGCTGAAAATGATTGTCGCCTTACACACTAGGCTACATCGTGATCAAACAACGCACAAATATAGCTTTATCGGGACGCAATGCCTACTCGTGGTCAGCGCATCATCGGCCTGGCCTTGGTGAATAACTCACTAGCAAGCGGATTTCTTCACTGATTACGCTCAACAATGCATCCTTTCCACCAAAAATGATTGTCGCCTTACTCACTAAGCTACATCGTGATCAAACAAAGCTCAAATATAGCTTTATCGGGACGCAATGCCTACTAGTGGTCAGCGCATCATCGGCCTGGTCTTGGTGAATAACTCACTAGCAAGCTGATTTCTTCACTGATTACGCTCAACAATGCATCCTTTCCACCAAAAATGATTGTCGCCTTACTCACTAAGCTACATCGTGATCAAACAAAGCTCAAATATAGCTTTATCGGGACGCAATGCCTACTAGTGGTCAGCGCATCATCGGCCTGGTCTTGGTGAATAACTCACTAGCAAGCTGATTTCTTCACTGATTACGCTCAACAATGCATCCTTTCCACCAAAAATGATTGTCGCCTTACTCACTAAGCTACATCGTGATCAAACAACGCTCAAATATAGCTTTATCGGGACGCAATGCCTACTCGTGGTCAGCGCATCATCGGCCTGGTCTTGGTGAATAACTCACTAGCAAGCGGATTTCTTCACTGATTACGCTCAACAATGCATCCTTTCCACCAAAAATGATTGTCGCCTTACTCACTAAGCTACATCGTGATCAAACAACGCTCAAATATAGCTTTATCGGGACGCAATGCCTACTCGTGGTCAGCGCATCATCGGCCTGGTCTTGGTGAATAACTCACTAGCAAGCGGATTTCTTCACTGATTACGCTCAACAATGCATCCTTTCCACCAAAATGATTGTCGTCTTACTCACAAGCACCCAATCACCCCGAGGGATAACCAAGGAGCAACGATTCTCAAAAGCCAAATTCCGACAAATCTATCATAGCCAAGTACTTCGACAGGGACATTCGAGAGGGACATTCCGAGGGACATTCCGAGGGAGAAGGGACAGCCCGACTCAAGAAAATATCAGATTTGGCAATCGAGAAACGCGCAGGGATTAGGCATAGTGATCAAACAACGCTCATAACAACTTTATCGGGACGCAATGCCTACTCGTGGTCAGCGCATCATCGGCTTGGTCTTGGGGAATAACTCACTAGCAAGCGGATTTCTTCACTGATTACGCTCAACAATGCAGCCTTTCCGCTGAAAATGATTGTCGCCTTACACAGTAGGCTACATCGTGATCAAAGAACGCTCAAATATAGCTTTATCGGGACGCAATGCCTACTCGTGTTCAGCGCATCATCGGCCTGGTCTTGGTGAATAACTCACTAGCAAGCGGATTTCTTCACTGATTACGCTCAACAATGCATCCTTTCCACCAAAAATGATTGTCGCCTTACTCACTAAGCTACATCGTGATCAAACAACGCTCAAATATAGCTTTATCGGGACGCAATGCCTACTCGTGGTCAGCGCATCATCGGCCTGGTCTTGGTGAATAACTCACTAGCAAGCGGATTTCTTCACTGATTACGCTCAACAATGCATCCTTTCCACCAAAATGATTGTCGCCTTACTCACAAGCACCCAATCACCCCGAGGGATAACCAAGGAGCAACGATTCACAAAAGCCAAATTCCGACAAATCTATCATAGCCAAGTACTTCGAGAGGGACATTCGAGAGGGACATTCCGAGGGACATTCCGAGGGACATTCCGAGGGACAAGGGACAACCCGACTCAAGAAAATATCAGATTTGGCAATCGAGAAACGCGCAGGGATTAGGCATAGTGATCAAACAACGCTCATAACAACTTTATCGGGACGCAATGCCTACTCGTGGTCAGCGCATCATCGGCTTGGTCTTGGTGAATAACTCACTAGCAAGCGGATTTCTTCACTGATTACGCTCAACAATGCAGCCTTTCCGCTGAAAATGATTGTCGCCTTACACACTAGGCTACATCGTGATCAAACAACGCTCAAATATAGCTTTATCGGGACGCAATGCCTACTCGTGGTCAGCGCATCATCGGCCTGGTCTTGGTGAATAACTCACTAGCAAGCGGATTTCTTCACTGATT
Organism: Silene conica; assembly: GCA_029255685.2. Lineage (NCBI taxonomy): Eukaryota > Viridiplantae > Streptophyta > Magnoliopsida > Caryophyllales > Caryophyllaceae > Silene > Silene conica. The sequence goes on along the minus strand of CM055312.2, from coordinate 45,641,791 downwards.
ACGCTCAACAATGCATCCTTTCCACCAAAAATGATTGTCGCCTTACTCACTAAGCTACATCGTGATCAAACAACGCTCAAATATAGCTTTATCGGGACGCAATGCCTACTCGTGGTCAGCGCATCATCGGCCTGGTCTTGGTGAATAACTCACTAGCAAGCGGATTTTTTCACTGATTACGCTCAACAATGCGTCCTTTCCACCAAAATGATTGTCGCCTTACTCACAAGCACCCAATCACCCCGAGGGATAACCAAGGAGCAACGATTCTCAAAAGCCAAATTCCGACAAATCTATCATAGCCAAGTACTTCTAGAGGGACATTCGAGAGGGACATTCCGAGGGACATTCCGAGGGACAAGGGACAACCCGACTCAAGAAAATATCAGATTTGGCAATCGAGAAACGCGCAGGGATTAGGCATAGTGATCAAACAACGCTCATAACAACTTTATCGGGACGCAAAGCCTACTCGTGGTCAGCGCATCATCGGCTTGGTCTTGGTGAATAACTCACTAGCAAGCGGATTTCTTCACTGATTACGCTCAACAATGCAGCCTTTCCGCTGAAAATGATTGTCGCCTTACACACTAGGCTACATCGTGATCAAACAACGCTCAAATATAGCTTTATCGGGACGCAATGCCTACTCGTGGTCAGCGCATCATCGGCCTGGCCTTGGTGAATAACTCACTAGCAAGCGGATTTCTTCACTGATTACGCTCAATAATGCATCCTTTCTACCAAAAATGATTGTCGCCTTACTCACTAAGCTACATCGTGATCAAACAAAGCTCAAATATAGCTTTACCGGGACGCAATGCCTACTAGTGGTCAGCGCATCATCGGCCTGGTCTTGGTGAATAACTCACTAGCAAGCTGATTTCTTCACTGATTACGCTCAACAATGCATCCTTTCCACCAAAAATGATTGTCGCCTTACTCACTAAGCTACATCGTGATCAAACAACGCTCAAATATAGCTTTATCGGGACGCAATGCCTACTCGTGGTCAGCGCATCATCGGCCTGGTCTTGGTGAATAACTCACTAGCAAGCGGATTTCTTCACTGATTACGCTCAACAATGCATCCTTTCCACCAAAAATGATTGTCGCCTTACTCACTAAGCTACATCGTGATCAAACAACGCTCAAATATAGCTTTATCGGGACGCAATGCCTACTCGTGGTCAGCGCATTATCGGCCTGGTCTTGGTGAATAACTCACTAGCAAGCGGATTACTTCACTGATTACGCTCAACAATGCAACCTTTCCACCAAAATGATTGTCGCCTTACTCACAAGCACCCAATCACCCCGAGGGATAACCAAGGACCAACGATTCTCAAAAGCCAAATTCCGACAAATCTATCATAGCCAAGTACTTCTAGAGGGACATTCGAGAGGGACATTCCGAGGGACATTCCGAGGGACAAGGGACAACCCGACTGTTAGGTTTAATAGTTGCTCATCAACTAATTTAGTCATACTATCAAAACCTTTAATTAACTTTTAATTAACAAAAATAATAAACTCTTTTATTAGATCTTATGCATGCTATTATATGCGGAAAGAGGAGAAAATGAACCCTTACACACGGTCCAAGAATGTGCTAGGATGATCCTCCGAGTACCCAAATTAGAATACCTCCTCCGGATGCACCAAGACAAACCCTCAATCAACCGAGACTTGAGCGAGCTAGCACAAAATCGGTTTTTCTCCTTAAACTAATTCTAATCACTCTTATTAGAATGTTGTTTTGAATACTACAAATAGTATGTAAATATTATCATATAATATGAGTTTTAGAGGTTGAAAACTTCTTCTTACTTAGACAAAATTTCGGCCAAGTGTAGTAGTAGTCTAGAATGAATGATACTTATCTTATATATATCACACACATAATTAATTTAAGCTAGTTAAACTAATATTAGTGGGTATGGGTGTAGGTAGCCGGCTAGGGCATGGGGAAGGATAAAAGAGAAAACTCTTTTTGATTTATCAATGATCTAGGTGTGTTAGTCTAAGCATTAGGTTTAATGCTAGGTAATTATTGTGTCTTTAACTTTTAAAACACAATTAAACACCCTTAATCATCCCCATGTAAAACCGGTACTACTACTTAAAATGTAGTCCATTTTATCTTTGTCTTTAAACAATTGTATAAGTGTGACATCTAAAGTGTTACACTATAATGACAATTGTTATAACTTAAAATGCATATTTATCTCATATAAATACCATTTAAATTAAATAAATCATATTTATTATTTTGACATGTAATTCGAAATTACAAATATAAAATGATCATTTATCGTCAATACGATTTACAACCTTTGTATTAATTTCAACCCAATTCATTCTAATAACGATATAATAAAATATCGTTTAATGTTTAACAATTGACACGTTTCAATTTTTAAACATAAATCTTACATTAAGATTTAACCTCTAATTTCTCGACATTCGAGTTTAAGGAATATGATCAAATCGTATCAATATACATTTGATCATTTTATCAATTAAGGGAATTGTCCTAAAGGTGTGACCTAAAGGGATCAACTGACCACCACCGTCATACGACAGTAATGTCAAACTCTAGCTAGCCAATCATTACCGATTAATGTTGGTCAGTTGACTAATAATTCGTATCATCCCTTGCGCATTCTCGTCATGAGATTTAATTACGTGATCGCACTATTGTTGAGGACACATTTCCCAACAATCTCCCACTTGTCCTCGACAAGTGTGCGTCACCAATTCTCTTGTCCTATTACAATCTCCCACTCAATGCAAGATGTCTCTCTCTGGTCGTTCTTGCATTTGATCATATCATGAATGGTTTCCTCGATCTGGAGAATAACTGTCTGACCGGAATTATCTACCATAGATACCTTCCGAGCGTGGCCACGCATTTCCAGTTAATTACTCCTCGAGTGGCCCTGAGATTTGAACAACCCTGACAAGGGGTGGACAATTTCTATCGCACTACTTCCTTCAACTAGTCACAGTCAGTCACAACCCAAAACAATCCCATTTGACTCCAGTTACGAAAAGTCGTAGAGAATGGATCAAGGTTATGCCTAAACTGTACCATCTTGGGAGAGTAGTCTTTAGTCAAAGAATTGACTCACAAGAATACTATAGCAGCTCTTGCCACGACCCGGCTATAAAATTTCCAGAACTCTATAAGCGGTCACATTGCCCGACAGAGTGTCTCTTACAGTCTGCCTATGTGATTGACTAGTCATCACATATGACTCTATGGCATTTGAACTTGCCATCAATCGCCTCACACTCTAGTCGCTTTGAGACGTCACCTCATGTAAGCGGCTAGGGGCTATACTGAGTCAATCCAGTTCACTTATGGGGTTCAATATTGTCTCATACAACCCATTTGGATTCTGACAAAGTATCTTTTATTTTGAGTTATTAATAACTCAAATGATGTTGTCATGCAACAATAGTCAACACTATTACATTGCATTTTGATGCACAATCATCTATTTTTATCAGTGTTTTGCGAATAACCTTTATTCATACGAATAACCTTTATTCATGATAGCAAAACTTACAACTTTTGGTCTCCTTTATTCTCATATTATCTCGTATAACATGATTCTATTTGAGTACATATCTAGAACTCTTTCTAGATTTTGAGTTTCCTTTTCGGAGGAAAGCTCCCACTGTTATCCTATAACTTGTGACGTATCGATATACTGGAGGGATTAAAATTCACTCTCCATAGTCTCCTATGTACTGAAATCTATATTGCAGTTTATTAGTGATTTCATCACTCTTACAATTTTCAAACATCTTGGCTATTTGATAATGGTTTCATTCATCGTTATGAATAAAGTATCCAACCATTCTAACTTCTAGTGGGCGACCTTTTATTATCCATATAATAAACCTTCCCATCAAGCTCCATCATCTTATGATATAAAGTATTTGATCATCTAGAATTGAAAACCTCTTATTCTTTACACCTTAAAGAATCACCCATTCTCTCTAAATGGTAGGCTTAATTCTTTTTATGAAAATCGCTCCCACTAAAATCAATATCTTTCGATATCTTAAATGAACCTTTCATTTCTCGCATGTTAAACTATTACTCGAATCATTATTACTATCACTATCCCTATAGTGATCTATTTCCATTCAATCATTCATTACCTTCTTATCATGTCTTCGTTTCCTCGAGACGAAAATCAAACTACATAGGAACCGTTTTCCTACCGATGATTTCATACGGGGTTTCAAGTTTCCTCTCTATGAAACAATGAACACAAAGAACCTTTCTCCGAGTGTCCTCCCGTAGTTTCTTCAAATCACTTAGGGCTTTGTTTCCTCTCTATGAAACAATGAACACAAAGAACCTTTCTCCGAGTGTCCTCCCGTAGTTTCTTCAAATCATTTAGGGTTCTTCTTAAGACTCCCAAGTAAGAATCTTCTCTAAGATCTCTCCTTTCACATCATTGGTTTGTGAGCGAAATATTTTCTCCCACTCTATCCTTCTAACAATAACCTTTACTTGTTTAAGGATAGCTATTTCGATCAACCAATGTGTTTGAATGTTTGAAGTTTGATAGGTGTAATGAATACATTCTCATTTTCACTTAAAATGAAAATCTTATAATGAACTGATATAGTCTCATTTTGATTGAATCTATCTCATGGGGTGTAGTTCTCCGTTTTAATCAACTCTTTGATTCTTTTATACTTGATCGTATCAATATTTATTTCGTGATTAGATCACTATTATTCATGTTTTAACAAGGTATGCAATTTATTTGAGAAATCAAAACATTGATTAAGAACAAAAGTAGTGACTCGGGTTGAAAACCAAGTCACTAATATCCAAAATACAACCATTGTTTTAGGATTTTAATCCTTGTCTTACAAGAAAATTAAATTGTTCCTATAAATAAATGCAAAATATGAAAGAAGACTATATGAAAAATTAGAGCCTAGCTCTTCAAGTCTTCGATCAATTGGATGCTACCGGAGCCATCCAAGTAAGGAACTTTAAGCTTCCTTCTCCTTGCCCTTATCATTATTCGGGGGTGGCCCTTTAAAACAATTAAAAAGGGTAAATATCAACACATTTGTATCACTATACATAAGTTGATAAATGACATGAATTATACGCGAGAATTATTACCTACGGCGGTAGCTTTCCCATTTTTGAGATCACTTAAGTACTTGGGGCAATTTCGCTTCCAATGACCGATCCTCGTGCAATAATGGCACTTGTCTTGCTCTTTAGAAGACGAGGTGGAAGCGCCTTTCGAAAAGGTCTTTTCTTTGGTCGCCTTGGGCTTGAACGTTTTCTTGCCCTTGCCTTTCGAGGCATTCCTCTTGAAGCTCGTTTTCCCTTTCTTTTCGATGTTCAAAACATCCTTGGTGGAACTTTCATGAAGTCCCACGTCCCTTTCGGCTTGGACGAGCATCTTATGCAACTCTTCCAACGTGGTCTCTTGGTTTCGCATATTGAAATTCACCCGGAATTGAGCATACGCCTTAACCTTATTGAGCGAGTGAAGAACTCGGTCAATAATTAGAGAGTCGGGAACATTAACATTTTGAGCTTTTAGAGTCTCCGCAAGCTCAACGAGTTTGAGCACATGAGGGCTTATCTTTTGCCCTTCCTTGAAGGTTATGTCAAAGAAGGCGGAAGCCGCCTCATATTGAATCACCCTAGGAGTTTGCGAAAACATGGTCGCAAGCTTGGTGTAAATTTCATACGATGTGGTCAACTTAATCATACTCCTTTGGAGATCCGGCTCCATGGAGAAGATGAGCACATTTTTAAGAGCGGAGGACTCTTTCATGTAGGCCTCATAGGCCTCACGAGTTTGGACCGACGAACGAGCGGTCGGAGCGGGAGGAGCGGCTTCGGATAGGTAACGACTCTTATCGTCACCTTGAGCGGCCAAAAGCAATTGCGCATCCCAATCCTTAAAATTGGAACCATGCTTATCGAGTTTGCAACGATCCATAAAGGAACGAAGCCATGATACGTTAGTGAGAGGTGGAGCGTTGGTTGCCATAGTCGATGTTGAAAATTAAACTACAATAATAAAAGGAAAACAACATCATTTTAAATTCATAATTTAAACTAAAAACTTGAAGTTTAGTTATATATATTTACTTAATGATCTCTTACCCAATTAAGTAAACAATCCCGAGACCCAAACCCATACTAATTCGGGCACGGTGTAGCCGATTCAACCCATATTAGTATAATTTGGTGGATTAACTCTTTAATCGGTTCTACTCTTAGAACTCTCGGTTGACAATTTTCTTAAAATTATCTTTAGCCCGAACTTATTGCAACTACGGTTACGAATACTTTCGTTGAGATCAACCAAATTTCAAGGTGTAATCTTATTACCCCACTTACCCAACGTGACAATTTTAGTACCCCGGTATAGCCGAGCCTACGTTCTTGTGAAGAAGGGATTCATGGGTCCGTACTTTTTGGTAAGGCTAAGTCTCAATATTAATATGTAAGAGATCTAGTCAATTATTTATCTATCTCCGTTTAAGTGAACTAAGTCGGTGAATTATCGATAAAATAAAAGACTTGGTCGACTAGGTCGAAACATGCATGATACGATGTATGACGATTTGGCTATGCATGCAAACATATAAAAAGCAAAAATAAAAGCATAAATAAACCCTAGTATGGCCTTTCCTAGAAAAGAAATAACAAAGTACAAATTCGGAAACCAACTCCTTTGGTCCCTTGAACTTCACGCGGCACGCAATTCGAGGTAAACACCGTCTTGATCGGAACTCCTTTCCGAATGGCACCGTCTTCAAGGAACTCCGGATTTTACAAAATTACAACTTTTCTAGTCTACTTTATACATTATAAAATAGAAATAAATTACAATTGGGTGATGCGAGATCACAAAATTACAACCGAATCGGTAACCCCTTACATTACGGGAAATACCGATTAAAAACTAGGCCATACTAAGTAAATTACATAATTCCCAAAATTACGTAAAAATAAATCATGACATTCATAATATAAATATGCAATGCTTAAATAAATATGAATTAACATGCAAATCCTAAGCCAAATCGTCCTATTTAAAACACTTATTTAAATAGTTATCGTAAACCTCGGTTTTTATGGAATTGCGTGTTTTAACGTTTAACAACACTATGCATTAAATGAAACGGTTTTCATCCTTAAGTTAATCATCCTAACTCGTATAGGATTCAAAATTTAGTCTTACTCAAACTTTGAACATGAATTAACTTAATGCATTTTAATATTGATCGGTATTACTCGGTTTTACGGGAAAAAAAAATATAAAATTCAAAAGAGACATTAAAATTTCGAAAATTCAAAATTCAAATTTTGAAAAATCCAGAATGTTCTTAAAATTTTCAGAAAGTTAAAATATTAGTATTTTACACGGTTTTATTATTATTTCGAAAATAACACGTAAAACGAGCAATTTAAGTCGGAAAATTCAATAATTAACTTCATAAATGCAAATTAAATACTAATAATATTTTTATACCTTCCAAAACATTTTAAGAACACAAGATGGACAGAAAATTAAATGGCACATTGCCCCATAGCCGAAATTTTAAAGCATGCCTCCTTTTTATTTAATTTTCAATGCTACTTTTAACAAAACAAAATTAAATCAATGCAAATCAAATCTGAAACTTTAGGCACCCAAGAATATTTTCATGATGAACATATCACATATGACTAAAATGGGTTATATTTTCGGCCATTTTTAACAACATTTGCAAATTTTAACGATTTACGTCATATATCATACGATTTTAACATTTAAAATTATTTCTCAAGCATAAAATAAGATAAAATTCTCGAAAATTTTATACATGCTGGAAATAATATATATGACATCGTGTTAAATTTTTATGGCCAAATTCCAACTTAAACTATTAAAGTCGAAATTATGTCACTAATTACCCGATTTTTACATTAAAAATCTATAATATTGCAATATTTGAGATAAATTTCTGGAAATTTCAACATAAATTTTAAATATTGCATGTGACATCCTCATAAATTTTTATAGTCAAATTCATAATATAACTATTTTAACCCATTTTTATTCATCTTATTGCATTTTAACCATTAAAATTCATATCACACGATTTAAAGGTCTATAATTTACGAAAATTCATATTCATATTATAGAAAATACATGTGATATCATACTGAAAAATCTCGGCCAGAAGCTTATTTTAACTATTTTTCCCAAAATTAATCATTTTTAACCATTAAAACGTATTAAAAACCGAAATAAAAATACCAATGATCAATATTCATGCAAAATATATTCCAAATATTCTAAATCATATTAGAAAACAGTAGGTATCATGCTAAAAATATTTCGTCCATATCTTATATCATACGAAAATTCAAGTTTTATTTTGTTATTCTAAATAACTCCGTAAAAACGAAACGGAAAGCATGCAAACAACCATTTTGCTCTGATACCAATTGTTAGGTTTAATAGTTGCTCATCAACTAATTTAGTCATACTATCAAAACCTTTAATTAACTTTTAATTAACAAAAATAATAAACTCTTTTATTAGATCTTATGCATGCTATTATATGCGGAAAGAGGAGAAAATGAACCCTTACACACGGTCCAAGAATGTGCTAGGATGATCCTCCGAGTACCCAAATTAGAATACCTCCTCCGGATGCACCAAGACAAACCCTCAATCAACCGAGACTTGAGCGAGCTAGCACAAAATCGGTTTTTCTCCTTAAACTAATTCTAATCACTCTTATTAGAATGTTGTTTTGAATACTACAAATAGTATGTAAATATTATCATATAATATGAGTTTTAGAGGTTGAAAACTTCTTCTTACTTAGACAAAATTTCGGCCAAGTGTAGTAGTAGTCTAGAATGAATGATACTTATCTTATATATATCACACACATAATTAATTTAAGCTAGTTAAACTAATATTAGTGGGTATGGGTGTAGGTAGCCGGCTAGGGCATGGGGAAGGATAAAAGAGAAAACTCTTTTTGATTTATCAATGATCTAGGTGTGTTAGTCTAAGCATTAGGTTTAATGCTAGGTAATTATTGTGTCTTTAACTTTTAAAACACAATTAAACACCCTTAATCATCCCCATGTAAAACCGGTACTACTACTTAAAATGTAGTCCATTTTATCTTTGTCTTTAAACAATTGTATAAGTGTGACATCTAAAGTGTTACACTATAATGACAATTGTTATAACTTAAAATGCATATTTATCTCATATAAATACCATTTAAATTAAATAAATCATATTTATTATTTTGACATGTAATTCGAAATTACAAATATAAAATGATCATTTATCGTCAATACGATTTACAACCTTTGTATTAATTTCAACCCAATTCATTCTAATAACGATATAATAAAATATCGTTTAATGTTTAACAATTGACACGTTTCAATTTTTAAACATAAATCTTACATTAAGATTTAACCTCTAATTTCTCGACATTCGAGTTTAAGGAATATGATCAAATCGTATCAATATACATTTGATCATTTTATCAATTAAGGGAATTGTCCTAAAGGTGTGACCTAAAGGGATCAACTGACCACCACCGTCATACGACAGTAATGTCAAACTCTAGCTAGCCAATCATTACCGATTAATGTTGGTCAGTTGACTAATAATTCGTATCATCCCTTGCGCATTCTCGTCATGAGATTTAATTACGTGATCGCACTATTGTTGAGGACACATTTCCCAACACCGACTCAAGAAAATATCAGATTTGGCAATCGAGAAACGCGCAGGGATTAGGCATAGTGATCAAACAACGCTCATAACAACTTTATCGGGACACAATGCCTACTCGTGGTCAGCGCATCATCGGCTTGGTCTTGGTGAATAACTCACTAGCAAGCGGATTTCTTCACTGATTACGCTCAACAATGCAGCCTTTCCGCTGAAAATGATTGTCGCCTTACACACTACGCTACATCGTGATCAAACAACGCTCAAATATAGCTTTATCGGGACGCAATGCCTACTCGTGGTCAGCGCATCATCGGCCTGGTCTTGGTGAATAACTCACTAGCAAGCGGATTTCTTCACTGATTACGCTCAACAATGCATCCCACCAAAAATGATTGTCGCCTTACTCACTAAGCTAAATCGTGATCAAACAACGCTCAAATATAGCTTTATCGGGACGCAATGCCTCCTCGTGGTCAGCGCATCATCGGCCTGGTCTTGGTGAATAACTCACTAGCAAGCGGATTTCTTCACTGATTACGCTCAACAATGCATCCTTTCCACCAAAATTATTGTCGCCTTACTCACAAGCACCCAATCACCCCGAGGGATAACCAAGGAGCAACGATTCTCAAAAGCCAAATTCCGACAAATCTATCATAGCCAAGTACTTCTAGAGGGACATTCGAGAGGGACATTCCGAGGGACATTCCGAGGGACATTCCAAGGGACAAGGGACAACCCGACTCAAGAAAATATCAGATTTGGCAATCGAGAAACGCGCAGGGATTAGGCATAGTGATCAAACAACGCTCATAACAACTTTATCGGGACGCAATGCCTACTCGTGGTCAACGCATCATCGGCTTGGTCTTGGTGAATAACTCACTAGCAAGCGGATTTCTTCACTGATTACGCTCAACAATGCAGCCTTTCCGCTGAAAATGATTGTCGCCTTACACACTACGCTACATCGTGATCAAACAACGCTCAAATATAGCTTTATCGGGACGCAATGCCTACTCGTGGTCAGCGCATCATCGGCCTGGTCTTGGTGAATAACTCACTAGCAAGCGGATTTCTTCACTGATTACGCTCAACAATGCATCCCACCAAAAATGATTGTCGCCTTACTCACTAAGCTAAATCGTGATCAAACAACGCTCAAATATAGCTTTATCGGGACGCAATGCCTCCTCGTGGTCAGCGCATCATCGGCCTGGTCTTGGTGAATAACTCACTAGCAAGCGGATTTCTTCACTGATTACGCTCAACAATGCATCCTTTCCACCAAAATTATTGTCGCCTTACTCACAAGCACCCAATCACCCCGAGGGATAACCAAGGAGCAACGATTCTCAAAAGCCAAATTCCGACAAATCTATCATAGCCAAGTACTTCTAGAGGGACATTCGAGAGGGACATTCCGAGGGACATTCCGAGGGACATTCCGAGGGACAAGGGACAACCCGACTCAAGAAAATATCAGATTTGGCAATCGAGAAACGCGCAGGGATTAGGCATAGTGATCAAACAACGCTCATAACAACTTTATCGGGACGCAATGCCTACTCGTGGTCAACGCATCATCGGCTTGGTCTTGGTGAATAACTCACTAGCAAGCGGATTTCTTCACTGATTACGCTCAACAATGCAGCCTTTCCGCTGAAAATGATTGTCGCCTTATACACTAGGCTACATCGTGATCAAACAACGCTCAAATATAGCTTTATCGGGACGCAATGCCTACTCGTGTCAGCGCATCATCGGCCTGGTCTTGGTGAATAACTCACTAGCAAGCGGATTTCTTCACTGATTACGCTCAACAATGCATCCTTTCCACCAAAAATGATTGTCGCCTTACTCACTAAGCTACATCGTGATCAAACAACGCTCAAATATAGCTTTATCGGGACGCAATGCCTCCTCGTGGTCAGCTCATCATCGGCCTGGTCTTGGTGAATAACTCACTAGCAAGCGGATTTCTTCACTGATTACGCTCAACAATGCATCCTTTCCACCAAAATGATTGTCGCCTTACTCACAAGCACCCAATCACCCCGAGGGATAACCAAAGAGCAACGATTCTCAAAAGCCAAATTCCGACAAATCTATCATAGCCAAGTACTTCTAGAGGGACATTCGAGAGGGACATTCCGAGGGACATTCCGATGGACATTCCGAGGGACAAGGGACAACCCGACTCAAGAAAATATCAGATTTTGCAATCGAGAAACGCGCAGGGATTAGGCATAGTGATCAAACAACGCTCATAACAACTTTATCGGGACGCAATGCCTACTCGTGGTCAACGCATCATCGGCTTGGTCTTGGTGAATAACTCACTAGCAAGCGGATTTCTTCACTGATTACGCTCAACAATGCAGCCTTTCCGTTGAAAATGATTGTCGCCTTACACACTACGCTACATCGTGATCAAACAACGCTCAAATATAGCTTTATCGGGACGCAATGCCTACTCGTGGTCAGCGCATCATCGGCCTGGTCTTGGTGAATAACTCACTAGCAAGCGGATTTCTTCACTGATTACGCTCAACAATGCATCCCACCAAAAATGATTGTCGCCTTACTCAATAAGCTAAATCGTGATCAAACAACGCTCAAATATAGCTTTATCGGGACGCAATGCCTCCTCGTGGTCAGCGCATCATCGGCCTGGTCTTGGTGAATAACTCACTAGCAAGCGGATTTCTTCACTGATTACGCTCAACAATGCATCCTTTCCACCAAAATTATTGTCGCCTTACTCACAAGCACCCAATCACCCCGAGGGATAACCAAGGAGCAACGATTCTCAAAAGCCAAATTCCGACAAATCTATCATAGCCAAGTACTTCTAGAGGGACATTCGAGAGGGACATTCCGAGGGACATTCCGAGGGACATTCCGAGGGACAAGGGACAACCCGACTCAAGAAAATATCAGATTTGGCAATCGAGAAACGCGCAGGGATTAGGCATAGTGATCAAACAACGCTCATAACAACTTTATCGGGACGCAATGCCTACTCGTGGTCAACGCATCATCGGCTTGGTCTTGGTGAATAACTCACTAGCAAGCGGATTTCTTCACTGATTACGCTCAACAATGCAGCCTTTCCGCTGAAAATGATTGTCGCCTTATACACTAGGCTACATCGTGATCAAACAACGCTCAAATATAGCTTTATCGGGACGCAATGCCTACTCGTGTCAGCGCATCATCGGCCTGGTCTTGGTGAATAACTCACTAGCAAGCGGATTTCTTCACTGATTACGCTCAACAATGCATCCTTTCCACCAAAAATGATTGTCGCCTTACTCACTAAGCTACATCGTGATCAAACAACGCTCAAATATAGCTTTATCGGGACGCAATGCCTCCTCGTGGTCAGCTCATCATCGGCCTGGTCTTGGTGAATAACTCACTAGCAAGCGGATTTCTTCACTGATTACGCTCAACAATGCATCCTTTCCACCAAAATGATTGTCGCCTTACTCACAAGCACCCAATCACCCCGAGGGATAACCAAAGAGCAACGATTCTCAAAAGCCAAATTCCGACAAATCTATCATAGCCAAGTACTTCTAGAGGGACATTCCGAGGGACAAGGGACAACCCGACACAAGAAAATATCAGATTTTGCAATCGAGAAACGCGCAGGGATTAGGCATAGTGATCAAACAACGCTCATAACAACTTTATCGGGACGCAATGCCTACTCGTGGTCAGCGCATCATCGGCTTGGTCTTGGTGAATAACTCACAAGCAAGCGGATTTCTTCACTGATTACGCTCAACAATGCAGCATTTCCGCTGAAAATGATTGTCGCCTTACACACTAGGCTACATCGTGATCAAACAACGCTCAAATATAGCTTTATCGGGACACAATGCCTACTCGTGGTCAGCGCATCATCGGCCTGGCCTTGGTGAATAACTCACTAGCAAGCGGATTTCTTCACTGATTACGCTCAACAATGCATCCTTTCCACCAAAAATGATTGTCGCCTTACTCACTAAGCTACATCGTGATCAAACAAATCTCAAATATAGCTTTATCGGGACGCAATGCCTACTCGTGGTCAGCGCATGATCGGCCTGGTCTTGGTGAATAACTCGTTAGCAAGCGGATTTCTTCAATGATTACGCTCAACAATGCATCTTTTCCACCCAAAATGATTGTCGCCTTACTCACAAGCACCCAATTACCCCGAGGGATAACCAAGGAGCAACGATTCTCAAAAGCCAAATTCCGACAAATCCGTCATAACCGAGTTCTCCGTGAGGGTCTTACACGATGGCCTTGTGTACCCGTCACTCTAGCCATCGATGCCTAATACCGTCTATGACGGTTCCTCCGAGGCGTGGAGCCTCGTGGTTGATGGACTTACACGACGGCCATTACAGCCATCGATGCCGAAACCCGTGCACCAGCCACGGGCCCCCTTGACGGGAATGCATGGCGGAAAAAAAAAATAAAAATTTGTCGATAGGGTCATTGCCATGCACCACGCCTCGGAGTGGGGGTCCTTATGCCTACGCCAACATGCACCATGGTGCCCCAACCGCTCAAGCTCTCACTACCCCCTATAGAGGCTTTGTTGATAGTTTTGTTCTTGTAGCAGTGAACATTGATGTTGCAGAATAGCGATACGTTTTTGTATCGCCATTTTGGGGCATCAAATGACCTTTGTTTTGGGAGTGTGATACATGGTTGGAAAGCTCTCTTCGTGTACTTGATGTTGAAAAAAACGTCATGGGCCTCGGAACACGGGTCATTTTCTGCGGAAGGGTCTGCTGCCTAGACCTCGGTGTTCTTGAACTTTGGGGGTCCAAACCATGTGCCATTTTTGCAAACCTTACATTTTTGGGTAGCTAACTTGGAGTAGTTGGTCTTAGGCTCAAGAAAATATTGATTCCGACTTGTTTGGGTCCCGGAAACTTACCCCATTGCCCACGGTGTCGTCGGGTGACCGGTGGGTGATTGTGTGAGTGGTGCATCGGATGGGACAAGGCAATCATATAGTGTCCACTCCTTATTAAACTTACCCTATGGCCTTCCCCAACAACTCTAAAAAGTATTTGGGAACGGTCACCCGGAATACCTTAGAGGTTGTTGAGGTATATCATTTCGTAGCATGTGTTAGGGACCGACCAAGGTAACCGAGTCGGTATGACTATTGGTTGGTTGTCGGTCGCGGCTCTTGGTCACCCATCATATGTTTACTTCGGAAACATCGTAAATTACCGACCCGTGGCGTTTCCCGGACCCCACGGCCACGTTTTGGCATAACGGCCCATGGCCTTAGGCATCGCTTGGCCATGGCCCGGGCATTGCTCGGCCATGGCCTGGGCATTGCTCGGCCATGGCCTGGGCATTGCTCGGCCATGGCCTGGGCATTGCTCGGTCATGGCCTAGGCTACTAACCTCAAAATGCCTAGGCTGTTGGGAAATGTGTCCTCAACAATAGTGCGATCACGATAGTGATAAAAATCATTGTCATAAATCTTATGAAATGAATATGCAAGGGACGATCCAATATTGATTTAGTCAACTGACCGACATTAATCGGTAATGATTGGCTGACTAGAGTTTAACATTACTGTCGTATGACGGTGGTAGTCAGTTGATCCCTTTAGGTCACACCTATAGGACAGACCCCTTAAATTATATATTGATTAATTGTATAGGATACAGATTGATCGATATTCTTAAAACCGTATATCAAGAATACAGAGGTTGAATCTTAAAGTAAGATTTATATTTGAAATTGAAATGTGTCAATTGTCAAGTATTAAACGATATTTTAGAAATATCGAAATTAGTATTATGAATGGTTCATGGTTATAACAAACGTTGTTAATATATCGTATTGACGATTATTACGATAACTATACGTTGGGACAGTAATTTCGAATTACTTATTAATTTGTTAAATGTGATTTAATTAATTTAAAATATTATTTATATGTGATAAATTTATTTTAAATTAATACACTTATTATGTCACATAAGATGTTACATAATTGTACAAATTATAAATCGAAAAATGAAAGTGCATTTTACGATTATAGGTGCCGGTTTAGTGATAATGTTTTATGGGTTTGAAATGTAAAATTAATACCCTAAAAACATCATGATTAAATAGCCTTAATGCCTATGGTCATGGGTAAGACAAAATTGGCTCTTTCACTACCCTAGACCTTGTGTCTCACGGCTAAAACCAACCCCAACCATCCCACTCTATATATATGTGGTAATACACATATTCTAAGGCTAATGCTTGAGCTAGCATCTTTCTAGTGTAAAAAAGAACACTACAACCTCTAAATATTATCTTCATAATATTCTCTAGAATACTAATAGGAGTATTAGTACACGGTTTTAATACCACCGATTCCGTCACCTAGCTCGTGTTCGTGCTTCGGTTTTTAAGGGTAGGTCTTGGGTGCAACGTAAAGGAGGCAAGCTATTTTGGTTGCTCCGTGGAGGATCGTCCTAGCACTTACTTGGACCGGTTGTAAGAACTCGTTTCTTTAACTTTTCCGCATTTCTTTTGCATGCATAAGATTTAGATTGATTAAACTAAATTAATATGAGATTAATTAGTAGATTTAGTAAGACTAAACATTCGAACTAGTGAGTAAAGACTACCTACGTTTTCCTTCAAGTGGTATCAGAGCACTAGGTTGCTTGCATGCAACTCGATTTTATACGTTTTTGCGAGAAAATACGATTTTAATTAAAAACGAAAATGAGTAGTACATATAGGATATGCACGAAAATCATATTGCATGTATACTTTCTGGTCTTAAAATAGTTTTAAGTCATTTTGATGATTTATGGAATAATATTGTTCATCATTGTAATTAAATTGGTTAATTCATGCTATAAATCGGTTAAAAATATTTTTATTTGGGAAAAATAGTTAAATAATGTTTCTGGCCATGAATTTTAAATATGTTCTCACATGCATTTAACATATTATAAATATATAATTTTCGAAATTATTGAAGGTTTTATGCATGGTTTATGATTTTTAATGGTTAAATAGTCATAAAATGAGTTAAATATGGGATAAATAGTTATATTATGAATTTAACTATAAAATTTTTTTTAGATGTCACATGCAATGTATAAAATATATGATGAATTTTACAGAAATTGTTCTTTGATATTGCATGAATATTGATTTTTATCGTAAAAATCGTAATATTAGTGACATATTTTAGCTTAAATAGTTTAAGTTCGAATTTGACCATAAAAATTTAATATAGTGTCACATATATTATTTCTAGCATGCATGTGAATTTTGAGATTTTAATCTCGAATATTGCATGAGAAATGATTTTAATCGGTAAAATCGCGTAATATATGACACGAATTATTAAAAATAGTAAATGTTGCTAAAATGGTCTGAAAAATTCACCCATATTAGTCATATTATGTATGATCATCAACATATTTTTATTTAGTGCCAAAAGTTTCTGAAACTTTAATTTTAATTTTAAAGAGTTAAAGTTGATATTTAGTGTTTAAGGAGTCATAATCATTACTTTTCAGCCCTAAATCAGTGTGCATCTGTTTTTCCAGCAATTTTCAGTCACTTTGAGTGTCTAGGAAGATGTAAAAATTATATTGGTATTTTATTTCATATTTTTTGAAGTAGTTTTGAATTTTTCGATTAATTATGCATGTACACGGCTTATTTTACGAAATAAAAGGGCATATTTCGAAAATATTTAAGTTTAAAGGATCTGAAATTTTAAGAAATTTTCAGTATGTTCAAAATTTTGAATTTTGAATTTTCGAAATTTTTATGACTCGTTTGATTATTTTAATGCTATTTCCCGTAAAACCGATTAAAACCGAACAATATTAAAATAAAAGTTAAGTTATTTCGAAATTTGAGTAAGACTAAATTTTGAATCCTAAAATGTGTTAGGAAACTTAACTAAATTATGAATAGTGATTCATAGAGTGATTAGTGATTTTAAAATTGTTTAAATCACGTTATTCCATAAAACCGAGTTATTACGAATAACGATATTTAAAAAGTGTTTAAATAGGACGATTTGGCTTAGGTTTTGCATTTTACATAAGCATTGCATATTCAATTATTATTTATGAATGTCATATTTTATTTACGTAATTTTGGAATTATGTAATTTACTTAGTATGGCCTTAGATTTTAAATCGATATTTCCCGTAATGTAAGGGTTTATCGATTCGGTTGTAATTTAATGTGATCTCGTATCACTTTAATTTATTGTTTTATTTTATTTTATAATGTATAAAATAGATAGAAAATTTGTAATTAATTGTAATTCCGGAGATCCTTGAAGACGGTGCCATTTCGGAAAGGAGTTCCGACCAAGACGGAGTTTGCCTTGGGATGCATGCCGCGTGTGAAGTTCAAGAGACCAAAGGAGTTGGTTTCCGAATTTGTAATTTACTTTATTTTCTATTTTAGGAAAGGCCATACTAAGGTTTTATTTATGTTTTTATTATTTATGCTTTTAATTTATGCTTATCATATTTGCATGCATAGCCAAATCGTCATCGAAACTCATGCATTTCATCGATTTTATCGACCGTGTCAATTAATTTATCGATAATTCACCGACTTAGTTCACTTAAAGGAGATAGATAATAAATTGACAAGATCTCTTACGTTATTTAAAAATCGAGACATATCCTTACCAAAAAGTAAAGGACCCGCGAAGGATCTTCTTCATAAGGGAGTAGGGTAATATCATTACCGGGGTGCAAACCTTATTGCGTTGGTGAAGTGGGGTAATATGATTACTTATTCTTGAAATTTAGTTGATCTCGACGAAGGTATTCGAGCCACCGTAGTGGTAATAAGTTCGGGCTAAGATAAGAATTAGTGTAATTTTATCGACCGAGAGTTCTAAAAGTAGAATTGATTAAGGAGTTAATCTACCGAGTCATATTAATGAGGGATGTATCGGCTAAACCGTGCCCGAGTTAGTGTGTATTTGGGTCTCGGGATCATTTACTTAATTGGGTAAGAGATCATTAAGTAGATGCTTAACTTGTTTAAAATTTACAAGTTTATTTATTTATTAAAACGATAATTGTGTTTTAATTCCTTAATTTTATTTGTAGTTCATATTTCGACTTTCTATCATCAAATGGCAAATAACGCTCCACCTCTCCCACAACACGTTTCATGGCTCCAATCTTTTATGAATCGTTGCAAGCTTAGGAAGCAAGGCACCAATTTCAAAGAATGGGAATCCCAATTACTTATAGCTGCGGAAGGTGACAATAAGATTCGTTTCCTTACAAAAGCTGCTCCTACTGTACCTACTGCTCATTCCACGGTTGAGACTCGTGAGGCCTATGAGGCCTATATGAAGGAGTCAAATATTCTTAGGGACATACTCATTTTCTCTTTGGAGCCGGATCTCCAAGAAAGGATGATTATGTTTAGCACGGCAAATGAGATTTACACCAAGCTTAAGAATATGTTTTCTCAAACTCCTAGGACTTTGCTTCATGAAGTAATTTCTGCTTGGTTTGACCCAAATTCGTATAAGGGTCAATTTACGAGTTCTCATGTGATTAAGTCGGTTGTTCCATCTGAAATCTTGCAAATTCAAAAGGTGCAAGCTCCTGACTATGTCATAATAGATCGAATTCTTCGCTTCCTAGATATGCCTTTACGGACAGAGAGGGAGTTTGGACTTATTCGAAGTACCGAGAAGAATACACTTAATCTTGAGAATAGGAGCAATAGGAAGCATGAAAGGAGAAATGGTAAAGGAAAGGGTAAAATGACATCCATGATCACATCATCTTCAAAGGTTGAAGATAAGTGCCATTATTGCATGAAGATAGGACATTGGAAACGCAATTGTCCAATGTATTTGGCCGACCTAAAGCTTGAAAAGTTCACTCTTTTGGTAACATTTCTTGTTTAAACTCATGTTATAACATTAACCTTTGTATAATGATACAAATTGTTAATATTAACCCTTTTAATTGTTTTAAAGGGACTCCTTCCAAGATCTAGGGCAAGGAGAAAGGAAAGGAGAGCTTGAAGCTCATTCCATGGATGGCTATGGTAGCATCCGAGATTGAAGACATGAAGAGCATGGCTCTAATTTTCATTTGATGTCTTCTTTCTTTTTGCATTTTAATTTAAGAACTTTGTATTTCTTGTACGACAAGAATCTTGTTGAAACAATGGTTGTAATAGTGGTGACTTGGTTTTCAACCCAAGTCATCCTTTTGTTCTAAATCAAACATGTTTGGTTGTTTTAAAATGCTTTTATAACATGAATTGATACGATTTTCATAAATCGTAATTAAGTACCTTGAACGATTCACCGTACAATAAACATGATAGGATCATTATAAAAGTAATACGACTTACTTAAAAACAAGAATTGCATCCCGTGAAATACTTCAAATTCAAACATAAGAACATCAGTTCGTTATAAGATGATTACCTAAAACGAATGATAGTACTAATGTCTCACTGCTCACATAATTCTTTATCCAATGTATTGTTGTCGGGCGAAAATGCTATCCTTCTTAAATAACGGTTATTTTAAAGGATAGAGTGGGAGAAATTCTACGCCCGTAAACCAATGAAATAAACAAACATAAGATCTTGGAGAAGAGTCCTATGAGGAGTCCTTGAGAAGAACTCTAAGAGATTGGATAAAAGAAACTACGAGAAGACACAGAAGAAACTACGCAAGGACACAATAGGAAAATGTTCCATATGTTGTCAAAATTCCTAGAGAGGATAAAGGGAACCGCGAGTGTTAACGGAAGGAAATCGTTTCCATGATGTTAATGTTTCTGTTTTATAAAGATAATAGAGGAGAAATCGTCTCCCGATCTCGTGGGAAGGAAAATGAAAAATGAAATGTTCATAGCGAGTTGAGAAAATGTTTGAAGTGAATCAAAATCATCTCCGAGTTGAGAAAATGTTTGAAATAAATCAAAATGAAATGTTCATTATGAGTTGAGAAGATGTTTAAAGATGTTAACTAATCACTATGAAGATAGTGGGAGTTATAAACTATAAGATACTAATATGGAATTCAGTGGGAGAAAAGTTATTAAGAAAACAAAACCTACCATTTAGAGAGAATGGTGATTTTTTAAAAGGTTAAAGAATATGAGGTTTTCAATTCTAGATGAATGTATGTTAAGAACATAAATCATAAGTGAGCTTATTATATGACAATGAAACGTCATCGATCAGTTAACAAGGTTTGGATTTGAATCCGAGATATGAAAATGTTAATTCATATAACCTTGATCAAGATGCCATAAGTTGAAATAAAGCCATATTTCGATATAAGTTTCTCGAGGAGAACTAGTAGATCGAATTTAGGTAAACTACAATATAAATTCGAGTACAGTATGACTATGTTCATAAGGATAACATGGCATGAGTTTTGAGAAAATAGTGGGAGCTTCCTTAAAGTAAGGAGACTCGAGTCGAGTATAAAGACTTGAAATGTACTTGAACAAGATCATACTATGCGAGATAATATGAGTCATAAGGAAACCAGAATTTGTAGGTCAAAAGATGTGAAAATATGGTATATTCATATTACGAACCATTAATACAAATAGATATATAATCATCAAAGATTGTTTATGTGGAGCAACAATATCGTATTGATTGTTCGCACATAACAATCACTCTTATCGTTTGAGTTATTATTATTATTAATATTAACTCACAATTTATACTTTGTGAAATCCAAATGGGTTGTAAGAGACAATTTGAACCCCATAAGTGAACGGGATTAACTTAGTATAGCCCATAGTCGCTTGTATGAGGTGACGTCTCGAAGCGACTAGAATGTGAGGCGATTGATGGCAAGTTCAAATGTCATAGAGTCATATGGGATGACTAGTCGATCACATAGGCAGACTGTGTAACACTCTGTCGGGCATTTAGTGACCGCTTATAGACTTCTGGAAATTTTATAATTAGCCTGGTCGTGGCGAGAGCTACTATATTATTCACATAAGTCGATTCTTTGACTTGAGACTGTTCGCCCAAGGTGATGCAGCCTCAGATTGACTTTGATTTTAGCTCTACGATCAACCGTTAAAGGGGGTCAAATGGGCTTCTTTTGGGTCATGATGGACTGTGTTAGCGAAGGAAACAGTAGGATAGGAATTGTCCAACCCCCTTGTCAGGGTTGTCTTAAATCTCAAGGCCACTCGAGGGGAAGTTTAACTGGAAATGCGTGGCCACACTCGGAAGGTATCTATGGTAGATAATTCCGGTCAAAGCAGTTAAATCTCCAGATCGAGAAAAACCGCTCAAGATATGATCAAATGCAAGTACGACCTGGAAGACACCTTGCATTGAGTGGGAGATGACGTAATAGGACAAGAGAATTGGTGACGCACACTTGTCGAGGACAAGTGGGAGATTGTTGGGAAATGTGTCCTCAACAATAGTGCGATCACAATAGTGATAAAAATCATTGTCATAAATCTTATGAAATGAATATGCAAGGGACGATCCAATATTGATTTAGTCAACTGACCAACATTAATCGGTAATGATTGGCTGACTAGAGTTTAACATTACTGTCGTATGACGGTGGTAGTCAGTTGATCCCTTTAGGTCACACCTATAGGACAGACCCCTTAAATTATATATTGATTAATTGTATAGGATACAGATTGATCGATATTTTTAAAACCGTATATCGAGAATACAGAGGTTGAATCTTAAAGTAAGATTTATATTTGAAATTGAAATGTGTCAATTGTCAAGTATTAAACGATATTTTAGAAATATCGAAATTAGTATTATGAATGGTTCATGGTTATAACAAACTGTAATACCCGTAAAATCCGTCAATGAAATAAAATGAGAAATATATTGATTAAACAAGTATCGCTTAATAGAGACACGTAAAACCGTCGCATGCATCGTTTTCCGTCACAAAATCGTTGACCAATGCATGCCTAGACATGTGGACCAATGCATGCCTAGACACTTGGCTTATGCATTAGGACACTTGTCTAGACATGCAAAGTCCCATTTTCTCTTTGTTTCCATCCTTTCCCACACCACTTTTCAACTCCCCACCAGATTTCATTCTTCATTTTCCCCACACAAACACACACAAACAACAACAATGATACGTGCCTATTTTATGCATTTTATTTACTCTTTTGGCACGTATTTTCTTACACTTTCGTGACTTTTTAGTTGCTTTTTCTCCCATATTGTCTACTTTGGTATTTCTGTGTTTTGTATGTAGGAATACGCGGAAGTAAGCAAAACCAAGCCTTATTTGCCTTTAGGAAGCTGTTTTTGGAGCGGTAATTCAGATGGTGTATTCAAGTATAATTATCGGGCTGGATCGAAACTGAAAATAAAGAGGATCGGTCGACCGACCGAGAAAACAGGTCGGCCGACCGATGTCAACTACGTAATCGGCCCAGTTCTCCACGGAAGCCCAAATTCGCAGAAAATAAGTCCGCATTGGCAGAATCGGTCGACCGACCAGACCCTGTTTCGAGACTTCCGTTTTCTTTTCTGATTTCCTAATCTTGTAATATTTCTTATTTAAGGAGAACAAAACTCTTCTATTAGAAAGAGGAGTTTTTCAGCAATTTTCTACCCTAGGAATTTTACCAAGCTTTCATCTTTATTCTTAGGATTTCCATTCAAATTGTAAGTTTGTTTTAATTAATCTTTCCTTTAATTCAATCTTGTTGTTCATCTTGTTGTTATTTCTTATTTCATGTTTTCCCTTTTATTGTCTTCTTTAATTATGTTTATCTCTTTGATATTCTTAGTAATTGTTAGTTTCATAATCAGAAGTATGCATAACTAATTCTTGTGATTAGGAATTAGGGGAACCATGTAAAAACTTGACTTTGATAAGTTTGATGATTAAATTACCAATCCCCCATTGTTGTTGGTGAACTAATCCTTAGGATTGAAAGATTATTAGGATTAGTTTAACAACAACTTTGGGATAGCCCTTGAACGAAAGTTTAGTGCTTTTCTAGGAACCCTAAGACCGTAAGGATTGGGTAGAATTTTGACCTAAAGGTTTATTCTTTGTTCCTTGGGATTGTGTTATTTGGTTATTTTGCCCTTCATTGACTTGTTTTGACCATGGGGAACCTAAGTTCCTAATCTCCTTTCTATCTTATCTAAATTTTCTTGTTATTTGGTTACTTTAGTTGTTAGTTTAAATCCCAATTCAAAACCCCCTTTCTTGATTACTTGCAATAGACTTTAAATTCACAAACATAATTAACCTTGTCTCTCTGTGGTTCGACCCTTGACTTATCCTATCTGAGTTTAAGCTGAGGTTTTATAAATCTTATCTTTGGCACCCCTCAACGACGGGTGTCAAATTTTGGCGCCGTTGCCGGGGAGACGGTATAATTCTGTTTGTTAATTTTTAGTTTATTTTTCTTGTCTTAAGGAACTTAGGTTCCTTAAGACCGTTCTTACCTTTTCTTCTAGTGCTATTTAGAAGACAGGTTTTTGAGAGGAAGGCTTGAGTACTCTCTTTATGGACTCCATTTATAGCTACCTATAGCCGAAGCCTAAAGATTTACCGAAAGGATTCGCCTTGCCTAAACCCACCACTGGCTCCTTTGAACTCCGCCCGACTCATATTAACTTGGTGGAGCAGAGTCAATTTTCTGGTCTACCTGATGAAGATCCAATAAAGCACGTTACAACCTTCACAGATTATTGTTGTTTCATACCCCTACCTGAAGGGGTAACTAGAGATGAGGTGCTGGCAACTCTGTTCTTATTCTCCTTAAAAGGAGACGCGCAAGAATGGTACCGGGACCTTAAAAAGACAAGTGAAGGGATTACAGATTGGACCGCCTTGGCCTTGGCTTTTTACAAGAAATACTTCCCTCTTGCAAAAGCTGAGGACTTGAGAAACCAAATCCGTAACTTTCAGCAGGGGCCTGATGAAGGATTTTGTGAAGCATGGGAACGATTCAAGAAATTGGTCCATTCCATCCCTCACCATAACCTTCCACAATGGGACCTGTGTAACTGCTTTTACAACTCTCTTTACGATGACTATAAGATGATTCTTGATGTGGCCGCCAATGGAAGATTCCAGAACAACACCGATCATATGAAGGGTTGGCAAACCATTGAAGACATGGCGGCGCATAAGGCTACTTTTAAAGGTTCACGTGGGAATTCAAGAAGGCTGAATGTAGAGATGAATAGAGTGATGGCTCTTGAGACAACAGTTGAAGCCCGTTTTGAAAAGCTTGAGGCAACCCAGCTAAAACTTGAAAGTGCGAAGCTAGTTACTACGGTCGACAACACGGGAGAAATTGAGAGATTAAGAGCCCTTGTTGATGCCTTAACCACGGCAGTTTTTAAGATGAATGAGGCTCACTGCACTTCCACGAAGATTTTTGAGGAACACTTGATAAACATAGCCAACCAAAGAAAAAGCTCTCCACCTAGTTCTGAGGGACCCATGGAGACGCTGAATGCCATAAATCTAAGGAGTGGCCGTGTTTGTGAAGATTCAACTCAAGAGGATGATGAACTGGCCAAAGCATTCCATCAATTCTTGGCTTATTATGCAAGAGGGTCTAAATACCAAGGTCAAACTTCATGCACATGGATACTGCTCGGATGATTTCTGTTGCCTCTGTGGTGTCCTCCCAGAAACAATCGATCATCTTTTCAATGGATGTGACTATACCTACAGGGTAAAGGAGGCCATAGCAGATTGGCTAGGTATCCCGTTGCCTAGCATCCCTGAACTCTTAAGAACCAAATCCCCCACTCTGAAATGGCAAACTCTCACTATGATTGTGGCGGATTTCCGATACAACATATGGTACCAGAGAAACAAAGCTCGTACTGATATGAGCCTCCTGAGACCAGAACGAGTAGCAATAACAGTTGAGTTGTCTGCTAGGAAGCGTGTGAAAATGAAAATTGAGGCAGGAAGAGATCTGGAATTTACAAGCTGGCCAGAAATGCTGGGTTTTTGATTGAAGAGGATGAAGTGTTTTGTCGTTTGTTTTTGGCTTTCTTTCTCTGATTGTTTTTGGCTTTAATTAGAATGGCTAAGGATTAGTCATTCTATTTTTGTTTTGCATGTTTGGTTTTTGCTCCTAGAGGGTTTCGAACCCCTACCATCTTGTATATCTTGATACGGTTTCTGATATATATTATATACTCACTTTTACCAAAAAAAAAAAAAAACTCAAGAGGATGATCCAGCCGAAATTCCAAGTCAAGAATCCGATCCCGTCAAAAGAACAGGAGGTCGACCGACCACTTCTGTAAGTCGACCGACCACTGTTCCTGACGTGAGATCAGATTCTGAAAAAGAAAAAAAATCGGATTTTACAGACTCTGGTCAACCGACCACTAATACTGGTCGACCGACCGACGCTTCTGAGCAGAGTGCCGTTTTGACTCCGGAATCGCTGGACCCTTCCCTCATTCAAGGCCTTACTGAAATTTTACAGCTGAAAAAGCCAAAGGTTGCTGATCCTATGGCTAAAGTCACCATTCCTTATCCTGAAAGACTGAAAAATTCAAAGGAAGATAAGAAATTTGGTAAGTTCTTAGAGATGGTGAAGAACCTTGAGGTAACCATCCCTTTCACTGACTTAATTACCCAGGTACCTTCTTATGCTAAATTCATGAAAGATATTTTAAGTCGTAAGAGGAATTTTCAGGACGACGGTGCTGTTGCTTTTGTGGAAGAATGTTATGTTCTTTCACAAAATAATATAGCACCCAAGTTGAAAGACCCAGGTAGTTTTTCCATCCCTTGTACCATAGGTAATCATTTAATAGGGAAAGCCCTTTGTGATCTAGGGGCTAGTGTCAGTGTCATACCGTATTTTGTATGTGAAAGACTTGGTTTAGGTAGACTTAAGGTCACCAATATTACTGTACAGATGGCTGATAGATCAACCCAAAGACCACTAGGGGTCTTGGAGGATGTCCCAGTAAAAGTGGGAAAGTTCTTTATTCCTGTAGATTTCGTTGTTTTAGACATTGCTGAGGACAGTCGAATACCTATTATTTTAGGTAGACCTTTTTTACACAAAGCTGGGGCTGTGATAGATGTCAAACGCGGGACCATTACTTTAGAGATTGGGGATGACTCTATAGAGTTTAGTCTTGCCCATAAGGCAACTGTTCCTACTGATGATACTTGTTGTTCCATCAATATTGTAGACAGGAATGTTATCCTTAATTGGAGGGAATCCTTGACCAAGGATCCCTTAGATGATCTGACGGTTTTGGATAAGTATGCAGGTACTCCAGCTGAGGATGCTGAAAAGCTGGATTTGATAGAAGAAGAGGAAGAGGAATGTGAGATCACTGAAGAAGAGAATGAGAAGCTCATAAGCCTAGCTAATGCAAGTCTGGTAAACATGTGCTGTTCTATAGATACTAACTCTGTTCAGGCAGTTGAGGTAAAAGCACCAGAGCGTAAGCCACTTCCTCCTAATCTTAAATATGTTTTCTTAGATGATACTGAGCAGTACCCTGCGATTGTTAGCTCTAAACTTAGTCCTGACCAACTTTCTGCCTTAATGACTGTTCTTAAAAAGAATAGAAAAGCTCTAGGTTATTCTTTGGATGATATTAAGGGCATAAGCCCTGATGTTTGTATGCACAGAATAGATTTAGAGGAAGGGCATAAGCCTTATAGACAGGGACAACGTAAATTGAATCCTAAGATGCAGGATGTAGTTATGGCTGAGGTTATGAAGCTTCTTGATGCAGGTATTATTTATCCAGTTGGCAACTCTAAGTGGGTTAGCCCAGTTCAGGTGGTTCCTAAGAAAGGAGGGACCACAGTGGTTAAAAATGATAAAGATGAGTTAATACCAACTAGAGTTGTGACTGGGTGGCGGATGTGCATTGATTATAGACAGTTAAATGCCGCCACCAAGAAAGACCATTTCCCCCTTCCTTTTGTTGACCAAATGACTGAAAGATTGGCTTCTAATAAATTCTTCTGTTTTCTAGACGGTTATTCAGGTTTCTTCCAGATTCCCATCCATCCTGATGATCAGAGTAAGACTACTTTTACATGTCCACAGGGTGTTTTTGCTTATCGCAGGATGCCTTTTGGGTTATGCAATGCTCCTGCTACTTTTCAAAGGTGTATGATGGGTAGTTTTTCAGACTTTATAGAAAACATTATGGAAGTATTTATGGATGATTTCTCTGTTTATGGTAATGCTTTTGATCAATGCTTAGCTAATCTTGATAAAGTCTTGCAGCGATGTATTGATGTAAACCTTGTCTTAAATTGGGAGAAGTGTCATTTTATGGTTACTGAAGGGGTAGTTTTAGGGCATCTAATTTCAGATAAAGGTATACATGTTGATAAAGCAAAGGTACAAGTGATTGAGCAATTACCCCCTCCTATTAATGTCAAAGGGGTGAGAAGTTTCTTAGGGCACGCAGGTTTTTACAGGCGTTTCATTAAGGACTTCTCTAAAATTGCTAAACCACTTACACAATTGCTTCTTAAGGACGCCATCTTTGAGTTTTCTGATGAATGCCTTTCAGCTTTTAACAGGTTGAAGGAAGCTTTGGTCTCAGCACCAATCATCCAGCCACCAGATTGGGATCTCCCATTCGAGATCATGTGCGATGCTAGTGATTATGCTCTGGGTGCTGTGCTTGGTCAAAGGAAGAACAAGGCTCTTAATGCTATTTATTATGCGAGCCGCACCCTGGATGAGACTCAAGTCAACTATTTCACCACAGAGAAAGAGATGCTAGCTGTCATATTTGCCTTAGAAAAATTTAGATCATATTTAGTAGGTAATAAGGTAATTGTTTATACTGACCATGCAGCTTTAAAAGGTCTTTTTCAAAAGAAGGATTCAAAGCCAAGGCTTTTAAGGTGGATCCTCCTTCTTCAAGAGTTTGACATTGAGATCAGGGACAAGAAAGGCGCGGAAAACGTGGTAGCTGACCATTTATCTCGCCTGCAGCTGACTGATGGGGAAGATTCTTTACCTATTGATGATTCGTTTCCTGATGAAAGTTTATTTATCATTAATAGTTCAAGTTCTTATCCCCCTCCTTGCTATGCTGATTTTGCTAATTTTGCTGTTACAGGTAAAATCCCTCCTGAGTTGTCTTGGCAACAAAAGAAGAGATTTATGTTTGATGCGAAACAGTATTTTTGGGATGACCCTTATGTTTTTAAAGAATGCGGAGATGGACTTATCCGGAGATGCGTCCCCCAATGGGAGGTGAAGGACATTCTGGAAGCATGTCACTCTTCTGCATATGGTGGTCACCACGGTCCATCTAGGACCG
Organism: Silene conica; assembly: GCA_029255685.2. Lineage (NCBI taxonomy): Eukaryota > Viridiplantae > Streptophyta > Magnoliopsida > Caryophyllales > Caryophyllaceae > Silene > Silene conica. The sequence goes on along the minus strand of CM055312.2, from coordinate 45,612,679 downwards.
TGGCCAAGGTATTACAGTCTGGTTTTTATTGGCCTACTTTACATGCTGATTGTAGAAATTTTGTAGGTAACTGTGATGCCTGTCAAAGGACTGGGAATGTCTCAAAAAGACATGAGATGCCACAAGTAGGTATTTTAGAGGTAGAGATTTTTGATGTTTGGGGCATTGATTATCAAGGACCTTTTCCCAGTAGTCAAGGTAACAGGTATATTCTTGTAGCTGTTGATTATGTGTCTAAGTGGGTAGAAGCCATTGCTACTCCCCATTGTGATGCAAAAGTTGTTATTAAGATGTTTAAAAAAATCATATTTCCTCGTTTTGGTGTCCCTAGGGTTGTCATAAGTGATGGAGGTATGCATTTTAAGGAGAAACGACTAGGTGATTTGTTAAATAAATTCGGTGTCCAACATCGTAGGGGTTTAGCTTATCACCCTCAGACTAGTGGTCAAGTTGAGATCTCTAATAGAGAACTCAAGGGGACCCTAGCCAAGGTAGTTTCTAAGTCTAGGAAAGATTGGAGCCTAAAACTTGATGATGTTTTATGGGCCTATAGAACCGCGTTCAAAACTCCAATAGGAATGTCACCATTCAGATTGATTTATGGTAAAACTTGTCATTTACCAGTTGAGTTAGAACGTAAGTCTTGGTGGGCTATATGTGATCTTAATTTAGACCCTAATCTTTCCCGCGAGAAACGTTTATTGCAGCTAAATGAGCTAGAAGAATTCAGGTTGTTATCCTATGACAATGCCAGGATCTACAAAGAGAAAACAAAGCGCTGGCATGACAAGAGAATCATTAGACGTGACTTTCAGGTAGGTGATAGGGTACTGCTTTTTAATGCTCGTATTCGTCTTTTTCCTGGTAAACTGAAATCCAGGTGGGGCGGACCCTACACCGTCACAGCTGTCTCAAAATTCGGGTCAATCGAATTAGAAACCTCATCTGGTGAGAGGTTCAAAGTCAATGGCCAATATGTGAAGCACTTCCGAGGAGAAAATGAGTATGTCGGAAAAGTCGAAGTTTCTTACTTTGACCCTTTTTAGGATGCTCCTTAGAAGGTAAAGGTCGTGCGGGACCTCTTAAACCAGCGCTACACGGGAGGCAACCTGTGCTTTAGTTTTAAATTTACGTTTTTTCCTTCTTATTTTTCGTTTTATCCTCAGATGGAAATTGAAATCACTGCAGAAAAAGAAAAAAAAAAAAAAATCGGTTTTAATCAGTACAGTGGTCGACCGACCGACTTTTCTGGTCGACCGACCAGACTGACAGCTTTTTGAATTTTTTCTGACATAATAAGTAAAATCGCAGAGCAGGTAAAAGTACAGTGGTCGACCGACCATGATTTTTTTTACGGTTTTATCTTTTCAGAATCAACGTCATGGGTTTGTTGTGTTTTGAACATAAAATTATTGCTTTGACCTATTCATTCTACCAGCACTCCCTCTCTCTCATAAAACCCTAAAAACTATTCACCCTTCTTCCTCCTCCACCATTTTACTTACTCTCTTTTTAGCTTCCATCCTCAAGGTATGTGTTTCCTCCATTTTCTTTCTCTTTTTTTTTACCTTCTTATTTTCGTTTTAGGTAGTATGAGTTTATCTTTTTAAAGTTTAATTTTGCTCTTAATTCCGTTTTCATGCTTGTTTATGTGTTTTTATGTTAGTTTTTTCCTTCTTCTTGAGTTTATATGCTTAGATCTGAAAATTTTGGGTGATTTTGTGCTAATTAGGATAGTTTAATTCTTCCTTACAATTTTTATGCCTTTTTCCGCGCGAAATTCAAACCCGACGCCATCACTGTTACGGTCGGTCGACCGGAATCGGAGGTCGGCCGACCGAAATTTGAATTTCTGGGTTTTTAAATTTTGCAGATCTGGGTTTCTTTTCTGACAAAGGTCGGTCGACCGACCGGAAATTGAGGTCGGCCGACCAGAGTCGCGTTTTCCTGAGTTTAATTGTTGAACAGTTTCTGATTTTTCTCGTAATTTGGTCGACCGACCTGTTTTTACGGTCGACCGACCATACCTGCGTTTTTCATGATTTTTTTCAGTTTCTGATTTCTCCGTACAGCAGAAAAATACAGACCATCTTGAGAAATCTGGTCGACCGACTGGCTCCTGTAGTCGGCCGACCAGAGCTGTGGCAAAATTTCTGTTTTTGCAATTTTTCGTGCCTAATTTTGTTAAAGCAATGTTTTCTTATGCTCATAAGACTTATATTTTTAATTGAACTTTGCAGCTTTACGATGTCTAGCCGTGATCAAGGAGGGAAACGCGCACGCACTTCGGGTGCAAGCACTTCTAGAGGACGTGTCTCTAGGTCTAGAGGTCTAACAGTTCAGGACACGGATAGTCTACCGGACTATCCGCAGATCACTTTCATCTCTCCGGCCCAGAAGGCCCGATTCCTCCATCTGAGCGCTCATTGCGCGGTAGTGGCGACCCGTTTCCTTTGTGTTTCAGCTTTGCATGCATTGGGATGCCATGATGAGGTGGTTGCTATGCTCATTGGGACCGGGTTTGCAGGCGTTGTCACTATGGACGAGATCACCTACCGCCTTCTTACTCTTGAGTTCTTCTCTTCCTTTACCTTTGATTTAGGGGCTCTTCACCCCAGCTATGATAGTTTTTGTATCTCTTTTCGCCTGTTCAATGAAACTTATGCTTTAACTTTAACTCAATTTGCTCAAATTTTGGGTCTGTCTTCTGAGGGTCTTACTGATGACCCCACGGGGTCGTATTCTGATATGTGTTCCTGTATTTCTGACTCCAACGATGTGAAGAAGAAAAACAGTACCGTCCACCTTCCCACCCCCCGTTATTTTTTGCGTCTGTTGGCCAACACTGTTTTCGGCCGCAAAGAGTCTCAAAATGTTAACAACATTGAGCTCTCTATTTTGTCCGGTTATCTTAACATCGGACGTACGGGTCAGCAGTCTTATAACACTGCTCATTTGGTCGCTTCTCATTTTGTGTCAGTCGGTGAGGGAACTTCTTTGACCACTATTGTCTGTGGTGGGCTAGTCACCCGATTAGCCCGCTATTTTGTACCCCAGTTCCCTCGCTATGAGGATGCGGTCACCCCTCTATCCCGATACATGGACATGGATTATGTCAGGTCTGTGCGTTGGGTAAACAGTAGAGGTGTTTGGAAAATAGACACCTATCTCACTGACCGCATCCCCATCACCACGGCTCCCCCTATGTACCCCCTTTCTATTGTTATAGGGGAGCCCCGACCACTACTCCCGTCTTACCGCCTCCCGCTTAGGGGAGGCGCTTCTAGAGGTTTCAGGGCCCCTGCTCCCGGTGGCCACCATGCCACACCTGGGACAGGGTACCCATCTGATTTTACTGCTCCTCCTAATATTTATGTTCCTCCTTTTGTTGATGACAGATCTATGCCACAAATGCTGGCGAGTCTTTGCACGCAGTTCAGCCAAAAACGGTTGGACGATAGTCTCTTCCAATACCCGGTTTACAAGGAGTATGCCACACAAGGTAGGCTCCCAACCGGCCCGTGGACTCACCCCACCTGGTACACACCTCTCGCAGGCGGTCGTGACCATGGTGAAGCTTCAGGCTCTGCCTCAGGAACAGGAGTAGGGTCTGAGGAGGATGGCGATGAGGGAGAAGGTGAGGAGAACGCTGAGCCATTCTACGACTCAGCGGGATAGGGACGTGCTTAACCTTACCCTCTTTGGGGTTCGGTTTGGGGAGGCCCCTATTGATTGGTTCGGTTTGGAGAGGTCCACATTTACTTTGTAAGTGTTTTCCTCCCTTAGATTTCCAATTTTCCTCTTTCGATTTCCAGTTTTCCCCTCCTTCCTCCTTAGACTCTTTTTGTAGTTTCTAGTCTTTTTCCTTTTCCTTTCTTTGTTTGCTTCTTTTCCGCCTACCCCCATCCCTATGCTGTGGTTGTATGCTGATGAGCACAATGGGGGCATTGTGCGTTTTGGTTTGGGGAGGATGTTTGCATACTCCTTTGTGAGTATGCAATTGTTTTTGTGTCTTTTGTTTTTCATACCTTTAGGTGTTTTTCTTGTTTTCATCCTCTCTTGTCGCGTGTTCTTCCCTGTCGGGCGTTCTTCTCTGTCTTAAGTTCTTAGGTCGAGTCGGAACGGATAAATACTAGTTATGCCTCACATATCACATATTGCTTTGCCTTGCATTTTTCAAAAATTTTCAAGCTAGTCTTTTGCATTATCTACGAGTTTTTGTTGATTTCATGCTAAATTATTAGACTTGACTCTCTTCTTGGCAAGCTACTACATATTCTAAGGATTAGAGCTTAATAAATCGGTGACATCCATGACCGATTTCATATAGGTTGTGAGTAGTTTCTCCTCTTGAGGCATGTTACATCAATATGCATAAACATGAATTTTGTCTTCTTAATACCTGTATGCATTCGGTTTTGTGGTTTGTTGACACATGTGGTAGAGGTACCCCTTTCTCATTATTCCCACTATTCTCACATAGCCAAATTGAACTCTTTTACCCATTGGCTACATTCTAAAAATTGCTTACCCTATCCGAGCTAGTAATTTAGTAATGGGACTGTTTTCCTTGCCATCCTTTGGTTTATGCTTCATCGGTGAATTTTTGATTTTGGGAGAATGATAGAAAAAAAAAAGAGAAAAAGAAAGACACGAGAAAAAAAAACGGAGCAGCCTGTTTTCAAGGCTGGTCGGTCGACCAGTTTCCTTGGTCGGTCGACCAGGACCATTGGATAGGTCGTTTTCCTGAAAAAAAAAAAGAGAAAAGAAAAAGAAAAGAAAAAAAAGAATAATATAAAAAGAAAAATTTGGAAGAATTGTGGAACATTGGCATATATGAAAAAAAAAAGGGGCAAACAAAAAGAAGTAATCTTATAGTGTGGATAGACGGATGTTAGCTCGGTTTAACCCCTCTTCCCATAACTTATTTTTACCCCTTCTTACCTTTAGCCTCACAATCCCAAATTTACCTCGGCATGTGTCATGGTTATTTAGTGTGGGAATGCATATGTACGGTTGTAGAGATTTTATTCATGTTAGATTGCAGGCATGTTCTTACGGGTCGTAGATAGGTGAGAGTCCTTACTTTTATTTATCTTCTTATCTTTCACATATACATTTGACCCTTTGCTTTCATGAGTGTCTCGAGCGTACCGCGAGAGTCCAATTAGAATGGGTCTTGCAAGGTCGAAATTTTAGCATGCTTTTCCAACATGTTTAATTCGTTTTGCTCTTGACATTGTGTTTGATCATAGTTGAAGGATGCATTAAATTGGTTAAGCATAGTGTTGTGTTTGGTTATGAAAAGTATGAGGTCCGTTCCATTAGGAGTTTTATTTTCTTTTGAGTCTTAGTGCTTGCTTGAGGACAAGCAAGGTTTGGTTTGGGGAGTTTGATACGTGCCTATTTTATGCATTTTATTTACTCTTTTGGCACGTATTTTCTTACACTTTCGTGACTTTTTAGTTGCTTTTTCTCCCATATTGTCTACTTTGGTATTTCTGTGTTTTGTATGTAGGAATATGCGGAAGTAAGCAAAACCAAGCCTTATTTGCCTTTAGGAAGCTGTTTTTGGAGCGGTAATTCAGATGGTGTATTCAAGTATAATTATCGGGCTGGATCGAAACTGAAAATAAAGAGGATCGGTCGACCGACCGAGAAAACAGGTCGGCCGACCGATGTCAACTACGTAATCGGCCCAGTTCTCCACGGAAGCCCAAATTCGCAGAAAATAAGTCCGCATTGGCAGAATCGGTCGACCGACCAGACCCTGTTTCGAGACTTCCGTTTTCTTTTCTGATTTCCTAATCTTGTAATATTTCTTATTTAAGGAGAACAAAACTCTTCTATTAGAAAGAGGAGTTTTTCAGCAATTTTCTACCCTAGGAATTTTACCAAGCTTTCATCTTTATTCTTAGGATTTCCATTCAAATTGTAAGTTTGTTTTAATTAATCTTTCCTTTAATTCAATCTTGTTGTTCATCTTGTTGTTATTTCTTATTTCATGTTTTCCCTTTTATTGTCTTCTTTAATTATGTTTATCTCTTTGATATTCTTAGTAATTGTTAGTTTCATAATTAGAAGTATGCATAACTAATTCTTGTGATTAGGAATTAGGGGAACCATGTAAAAACTTGACTTTGATAAGTTTGATGATTAAATTACCAATCCCCCATTGTTGTTGGTGAACTAATCCTTAGGATTGAAAGATTATTAGGATTAGTTTAACAACAACTTTGGGATAGCCCTTGAACGAAAGTTTAGTGCTTTTCTAGGAACCTTAAGAACGTAAGGATTGGGTAGAATTTTGACCTAAAGGTTTATTCTTTGTTCCTTGGGATTGTGTTATTTGGTTATTTTGCCCTTCATTGAGTTGTTTTGACCATGGGGAACCTAAGTTCCTAATCTCCTTTCTATCTTATCTAAATTTTCTTGTTATTTTGTTACTTTAGTTGTTAGTTTAAATCCCAATTCAAAACCCCCTTTCTTGATTACTTGCAATAGACTTTAAATTCACAAACATAATTAACCTTGTCTCTCTGTGGTTCGACCCTTGACTTATCCTATCTGAGTTTAAGCTGAGGTTTTATAAATCTTATCTTTGACACCCCTCAACGACGGGTGTCAAACAAAAAAATATATAGAGAGAAGGAGAGGAAAACGTGAGGGAGAAGAAGAAAGAACAAGAGGAGATCTTGCCTAGCACTAAGTAAGCTTACATTTCCCTTCAAATCTGATTTTATAAATTTTTAACATGCATTCACATATCACCTAACATCTAAATTTGAACTTATGAATCTACAACCATGCATGCAAAGGATTGAACATAGTAAAAACCGTTATTTTGTCAAAAACGTAGCATGCATGTAGTAGATCTGAAATCACATGTTAAAATGAGTATTTTCAGAAAAAAAAAAAATTGGGACTTTACTTGAGTTGTTGTAAAAACACTCACCAAAAATTAGGACGATTGCATGCACCATCTGTAAATGAAAAATCAAATACTACAGCATGTTTTCTGTCTAGTCAAAACACTAGATCTCACTTAATGAGTCATAAAACCATATCTACAAGATGAATCAGAATCTAAACCTTTAGTATGTTAAACTACTATGAGTGTAGCTAATAATGGGACTTGTTATCAACTCGTTTCGATTTGTTAAGAAGGATTTATGATGTAAAACTTCTCATGACTCATTTTCTGACCACTGTTTTTAAAACGCGTTTTTAAATCTGATAAACCCATTTTGGAGACAACATGCATAGCTAACAATATGTTTTAGACACATAAAGGAATCCAATAAATCCGACCATGCGCGAAATTATGATGTTTTGGATTTTATATGATTTTTACAAGTTTCGGTTGTGTTCTGGAAAAATTTTCTGTTTAGTCATACTTGTTAAAAGCTTGCATTTCCATAAAAGGGTAATTTAGTCATACATATAAAAATAATCAGTGACCCATCTCTTCACATGTTAAATTTTAATGAATGTAAAGTGTAGTAGGCTTTCGTTTCGACGAGTTTCGACATGTTGAGAGTATTTACCACCCCGTAAATTTTTAACTCACTTTTTGACCAACTTTGGTAGACTGTAACTTTGGACCCCTTAAATACGTTTTTAGACTCTGACCACTGAGACATTAAAGATGGACAACTCACTAAGGAACCAAACCCCACGGGTCTCACCTCAAAAGATTTAGTAACGAAGGAGATATGACGATTTAAAGTTTCTGTTTCAAATCTGTAAAAACCGAGAAAGTATAGTTATCGCATAATTTACTACAAGTAGCTTAGTAATGGTCGTTCATATAAGTAACTATTATTTTAAATATTATGTAGAGTCGGGATTCATAGAAGAGGCTCTCAAACCTTTAATCGCTCGTAAGGTAAGGGAAACGCTTATCCGTACACTCTTATTAAACCGTTACGATTTGTTACTATCTTGCATGGTAAGACTTTTGGTTATATTGAAATATTTATATTGGTTGAATTCATTTTACAAAATGATCACGGATAAAGATTTGTTTGCTTTGATCTTTTGAAACGGGATTGTGTTTAATAGGGAAAGAAGTGGTTTATGATTTTAAAAGTTTTGGGAACCAAAACCGTTTTGCTTTTCTACAAGCTTATGATGAGTTATCAAATTTGAAGGAAATATCTTGGTTATTTGGAAATGGATTCTCATGTTGGTTTGAAACGGTTTTGGTAGAGGGGTAGGTTGTTCCATAATAAGGGACTTCCTATACAGAGCTTCTGATGGGGGTTAGTTGATCGAGACCCCGTCCTCTTATCTTCCTCTTTGGGGTTGGCCCTTAGAGGGGTGTGCACACTCGGGATTCTAGGACAGTTTAGTACATGATTTGGCGAACCCCGTCTTATCCGGTTTAGGGCGAGGGGATCATCTTCATACGGCCTCTATCCAAGTATATACCGACGTTGAAAATTGTTGGAAAGAAATGTTTTCTTTGGTTTGGAATTATCTTGAAAGGTTGGATATGGATTTGAATATTTTGGAACACTTATGTTGTTCTTAATCATCTGACATTATTTGTTCCCCTTCCACTAACAGTGGAAATTGTGATACTCTGTTTTCAATCTTTCGAAACACTTTTGTTACACATTATTTTAAAATGTCTTTTAAGTTATGATTTTATATACCGTTTATTCTTTATTCGGATTGTTTACCTTACTCAACATTATTGTTGACCCTTTTATTTGTTTTGTCCTTGTTGGGACCTGCGGTGATCACAAATTGTGTGAGCAGATCGTGTAACAGGTACTCATGGGAATTAGTCGTGGGTTGCACAGGAGAGCGCGCTTAATAGTTTCATTCAAAGACAAATGCTTAAAGAGTTTATCTTTCTTTTGGATCGTTGAACTTATTTTCGCTTCCGCAAACTTTAAATTTGGTTGTAATCGTATTTTACTCTTTGGATTTTAATTTTGCATTAGACAACTACCTATTTTATTTCATGGTTAGGTACTACTACCACATTTGGTTTAATTGTGACACACCCATTATCCGAATTACACTGGAAAACCCTATTTATTAATGAATAGGATGATGGGGGTGTTACAAAGTGGTATCAGAGCGGGTTTCCTTCTTGGATAGGTGATTAGATCTTCATATCTCTTCACCGCCCGTACATTGACCGACCATAACAAATATTTGCAAAAGTTTTCAAAAAAAAAATAAAATTTATTAAATGACGCCGGTGTGTTGAGTGTGGGATTTATATGGGACGTGTATTGCTATATGTGAATTGTTGGAATAGACTTGGATATTTGAGCACTGTGAATTGAAAGGGGTACGGAATGGAATGCAATAAAGTATGTTAATATGATGCGAAATGCAATTGATTAATTTTTCATATATTATGGTGTTATAGAATCGAAGTTTAATTGTGATGATATATGAGACACGTACCTTATTGAATTCGTTGTGATTCATACATGTGATTTTATAACGTGAGTTATTTTGTAACAATCATTACTACTAGTAATCTATTGAATGACATATATTTTGGTTATATTTGAAGGTAAAGCGTAACGATTATAATTATTTGATGTTGTAGTCTCGCCACTTGGGGTACCGCTGAATTTAAGAATGGTGTTACCAATGATACCGGTAGAAAAAATAGAGAACTTAGAGGATTTTGTATGAATGAATTATGTTGGGGCTGGTGTCCTTGACAATTAAGTACAATGACTTATTAAATCTCTTTAAGGATCACAAGGGCATACTTTTGTATTATTACCAGTTGATCCACGTTTATCAATAACGGTTGGCTTGCTAGATAAGTTTGACGTTATTGTCATACGGATGGCGGTGATCAACTGGTCCCTATACGTCACACCTATAGGACACGTTTGAGAGATGTGAAGGTATGAAAATACAATCACATTTATGCCGGATATGACTAAACAGTTAGTCAGAGGTATTGACTATTAAATTAGTCAATAAGATGTTGAGATTATTATTTAATACGGATTAAATAATTTTAGCTAATACGGATTGCATGATTAATTCGTAAAATTAAATATAAACGGTTATATTTAATTAAATATTGTATTCGCGTATTAATATAAACAGTTATATTAATTTGGGTAATTATACAATATCGTAATTTTATCAGACCATTATTAATACATCGACTGCATTAATATCTGATAACATGCATACGATTTATAAACAAAACCCGCGAATAAAGTTTAGCTAAATGGGTCGAATCACAAATTAGAATAAGGTAAGAGTGGAAAGCCCACTCCTACCCTATTGGAAATTTCGGCCAAAAGAGCTACATAAGGAGGAGGACTCTCCTTATGTCAGGGACTCTTGTTTCACTGTTTAAACAAATCTCAAGGAAAAATTAGGGTTTTGAGAGCTTTCTTCTCCAAAAACCTCAGATCTCACATCTAAAACCTAAATAGCTCTCCCAATATTGCAAGGCAGTTGGAGAGGATTTCTAGCACACGCGGCCACGTCTCATTCTAAGTCTTGGGTGCAAGTTATAGGAGGTAATTTGTGTTAATTTCTGTTCTTAGGCCTTTCGCACAAGGACCAAAGGTTGATTTCTTTTTCATGCTTTTTATTAACTTATGACTATAATCACAATTGTATGTTTCATTATAATCCTGCAAGTTTGGGGCGAATACATGCTTTATTCCCCACAAGTGGTATCAGAGCCAGGCCATGAAAATTTTACCTTTGTGTTTTTCGTAAGTTTTAAAACCTGAAAAATCATCTTCTGCCGCTAAGTCGGTCGATCGACCCCCCGTTGCGGTCGGTCGACCGCCTCCTCCGTGTTTTTCTGTTTCGACAGTTTATCTTTTGTGAGAAATCGTGTTCAGAAACTCGGTTTCGTGTTTTGTGGTCGGTCGACCTGTTTTTCGGGTCGGTCGACCATTATGCTTTAAAAAAAAAAATATTAAAAAAAAAATAAAAATAAAAAATTTTCGTCAGGTGGTCGGTAGACCTGTTTTTTGGGTCGGTAGACCACCCCTGTAACAGACTCGTTTTTTTTATTTTCCGAAAATAACATGTTTTATTTTCACATGGCCTTTAGTAATAAACTATATACGGAAATAGTATATTATTAATTTTGTGAAACGGTTCACCCTAGTTTGATACATATTATTTTAAAACGGTTTAAAATAATAGGATTATAAACTTATTAAAATTAAAGTGGTTAAAATGGTATAATCACATAATTTTAATCCTAAAAGGTGGTTTGGTAAAAATTTGTTAATCATAATAACAGTATTATGTCATGTATGAATTTTAATTTAGTTGATGCATTTTATTTATCGTCTTGTTGAATGTCTAATGAATGCTTTCAATAACGTATTTAATTTTGCAAACGGTTGTAACTTAGTGTGGCCTTAGAAGATTATGTCACCGTAATGATGGGACACAGTCTTGCTTGTAATCTTGAGATCTTGAATCTCCGTTTTGGGTTTTTGCCATGTAATTACTTTTGTATTTAAATTAGAATGTATCTAGGACTACTTTTGTAATTTAAATTAGTAATTTTGTGAAGACCAAAGACAAGACGGAGACCGGATGCTCACTCCCGCTGCAAGGACCAAGATGGAACATCAAGACAAGCTTCTAGGGTCCAACGGTGGATTCCAAGTTGTTTTATGTTTATTTTGGTAGGATAGGCCACACTAGGACTTTTTATTTACGTTTATTGCTTTCATTTTATGCTTTCATCGATAATAGCTTGCATCATATTCCGCCTAAAACCAAACCACCTATAACATGCCTGAAAACTGACTCATGTAGAGGTTACGCGTTAGTTTTCTGTGACAATACAGATGTCACATGTCAATTGCAAAGCCATCACTTTATTTCATTCATTCACGTATATGCTAGATTTTAGTTCACTTAATATGAATAAATATAAGTCGATGGGGTCTTCCTCGTATAACCAAAAATTGAGAATAGTCTTTATAAATCAGCCTCCCATGAATCCCTTCTTCGTCGGTAGGCATAATATGACCCCTTCTACGTCGGGTAAGTGGGAACAGATGATTTATTTTATCTCAACATCATGGTCACTCGATACTATCTAGTGACTGAGATGGACTAATAGATAGGATTTACGGAAATCTATCGACCAAGAGTTCCAACGATTGGAATTAGCCAAACTGTGGGCTTATCAATATACGGAAATTGAGTCTTGGGATCGTTTATATAATTCTTGAGGGAGATCAATTATATAAATGCATGAGTCTACGAGTTTAAATTCGATTTTATATAGACTTAAATCACAACAATAAGTTGCTTATATGGTTTTGTTTTATCTTCTTTTTCAGTCTAGAACACGATCATTTAAACTGCTGTATAACTGAATGGCTGGTGAAGACCCAATGCCAAGTGCCAAGCTAGCACGTGAATCCTGGCTAAAAGCCTTCATGGACTCCATGAATCAGTCCACAAGACTGAGGAATGATGGGTCAAACTTCTCTGACTGGGAGGCAGCACTACGGAATGCTGCCATTGCTGACGGAAAACTCAAGTACTTAACTGAGCCCATTCCGCCACACCCAGGAACTGGAGCTAGAGCTAACGAGGTTCGCGCTCATAGCGACTTCGTCATGGAAGTAGGTGCGATAAAGAACGTACTCATCTATGCAATGGAATCAAATTTGCAAAGACGCTTCATATCCCATGGTGCAAACAAGATTTTCACCACGCTCTCTAACGAATTCTCCAAAGCTCCGAGAATCGTTTCTTATGAGCATACCTGTCGCTTCTTTGAGGCGAAACTCCAGAAGGGCCAAGCTGTTAGCCCACATATTCTCAACATGATTGAGAATATCGAGAAACTGGAGACCCTTAACTGCAAGATCAGTGAGAACATAATCGTTGATCGTATGCTTCACTCGCTTCATGATGGGTTCGCCCTCTTTAGGGCCAACTACTACATGAACGACATGAAGAAGACTCCTCATGAGCTCCACTCCCTTCTCGTACAGACTGAGAAGGATCTGAAATTAAGTGGGAGCATGAAGCAGGATGTTCTCATGATCTCCAGTAAGGGAAAGGGTAAAGGGAAGGCTAAAGCTCAGGGCGACCTAGCAGTAGGTAAGCCCAGGTTCAAGAAACCAGGATTTACTAAGAGTGGGCCAGGTGAGTCAAGCAACTCACAGGGCAAAACAAAGAGCAAGGATACTAGCATGGAATGTCACCATTGCCACAAGACTGGGCATTGGAGGCGCTCCTGCCCCGTGTATCGGGAGGACATTAAAGCAGGTCGCGTTACTCCTGTTGGTATGTCTTCTTCTTCTTTTATTCACATGATTGAGATTAACCATGCAAGTTGCGGAACTTGGGTACTTGATACTGGTTGTGGTTCACATCTATGTAATCATGTGCAGGGCCTCCGAAACCAAGAACCCCTAATCAAGGGTGAGGTGGACCTGCATGTCGGGAATGGAGCACGTGTTGCTGCAGTCTCGAAGGGAACATACGTGATCCAGCTTCCAAGTGGATTCGAGTTATTTTTATATAACTGTTATTATGTTCCTAGTTTGTCCAAAAACATTATTTCAGTTTCTGCGCTTGACAAACTCGGCTTTTCATTTGTAATAGAGAATAATAACTGTATTTTCTCCTTACACAATATGATTTATGGCAAGGCAGTTTCCATGAATGGAATTTATGTTTTAGATCAAACCACCGAGATATTACATGTGAATAATAAAAGGTTAAAGGTAGGTGACAAAGATCAAACTTACTTATGGCATTGTCGTATGGGACACATAAATGAGAAACGCGTAAAACAGCTCATACAGAACGGAGCTATCTCGCCCTTTGATTTCGAATCATATGGCACGTGTGAATCATGTCTCATCGGCAAGATGACTCTTATTTCCTTCAAAGGTGTTGGAATGCGTGCTGCCGACCTATTAGGACTCATACATACGGACGTATGTGGCCCTATGTCGATCAACGCACGAGAAGGGTATAGGTATTTCATCACTTTCACGGATGATTTGAGTAGATATGGCTATGTCTATTTAATGAAGCACAAAAGTGAATCCTTTGACAAGTTCAAAGAATACCAGAATCGGGTACAGAACCAGCTGGGTAGAAAGATTAAAGCACTACGTTCTGATCGTGGTGGTGAGTATCTTTCACACGAGTTTGATCAACACCTTAAAGACTGTGGCATCGTGCTACAATTAACTCCACCTGGAACACCACAATTAAATGGTCACTACTACAATTAAGCACTTGGGCCACGACTAAATTCGTGGCGCAAGTACTAATTTCCCGTGGCTAAAGCTATTTGTCACGGAAATACCTTCCGTGGCCCAAGTGGCCGTGGCTAACAGATAGCCACGGGAAAAACAAGAATGTGGCTAAAATTATATATTTAGCCACAGATTCTCTCGTGGCTAATAATTCCCGTGACCAAAAATTAATTCTCGTGGCCAAAATTATTCCCGTGACAAACAAAAAAATAAAAAATAAATAAAAAAAATGTAATATATTATTTTTTACTAATAATGAAAATATTTTCAAATATGGAATATTTTTTTTGGTCTAAACCGGGTGTCCACCGTGTCGACAACGGTGTATAATCCCCTCGCTGCAGGCTCTCTCACGAAGAGGTAAACGGCTTGCCAAAGAGTTGTTCCATTCCCATGGGTAGGAATCGAACCCCTGACCTCAGGGTTAAGGGATGAGGTGAGCAACCACCACACTACCAAACACATTTGGTTACATGTGGTATTTTGTCAAGTTTTAATCCTTGCTTGGTTAATTATCTCAACTCGTTACCTACAATCACAAGTTATTCACTTTTGCGAATCGTATATCCTCCCCAGGAGGTCAGTCACCCCAAGACTACTCTCACCTGAACACACTTAACTGTGGAGTTCTTATGATGAGCTACCGAAAGTGAAACTTAAGCCTGTTGATATAGTTAACACTTTGAAACCTTTTTAAATGATATTCTTTTTTTTCTAAATTACCTTCACTATTATTTTTGCGAAAAAATATTAAATGATTTACATATTTTTGCGAAAAAAATATTATTTTTCTCAAATTACTCGAGTTTTCAATGTTGACCTCCCGACTAATGATGCTCGGGTCATTTTTTGCCCGAGTCAACAAAACTATTTTCTCCAAACTATTTAATCACATTTTCCTTATATTTGTTTCCCTAATACATTTTTTTTATTTTTTCTCATTTGTCGGCATTTTTATTTTATTTTTCTTTTATCCATTTTTTCGTATATTTTTCCACACAAATACTATTTGTAAAATCGTCGTATTTGTAACGAAAAAAAGTTTAATCACTTTTTACTAAATAATGATCACTTTTGAATAATGATTACATATGGGTATCAATGACCGAGTTTTATTACTAAAATAAATGACCAAGACATTATTAACTCGAAAATAATCAGTTTTTGTCAAAAAACACAGAAAATATCGTATAAATTTTTGTTTTCTCTAAATTGATTTCTTTTCATTGTTCTTGATATTTCTTTTTGTCAACAAAATTTCACATTATTTAGAAATGTAAATTTATTATTTTAATTTCCATTTTACTTTTCGGTGTGATACGCTCATTTTCAATAATTAAAATGTTTTTCTATATTGATTTTTTATATACGGTTACTTTATCAATATGTTTTTTTTCCATTTTATTCAATGATTTGTTGGAAATCATTTTGAATTTAATTTTTTAGACTACCTTTTTTTTATTTAATCATATTTTAAATCTAATTGTCTTTTCTTTTTTTTCTCCTTAAAAACTTCCCCAATTTTTTTCCAATTTAACATCTCGAATTCAAGTTCTTGTAGAAATATTTTACAAATAAAGTTGTAAATCAATTTTCTAATGATAAGCTTATTTAACAATATATTAGTTTCAGACTTCTCAATGATAGGTGTTAATAAGTTAATTATTTAATTGGACATACTTTCTCTTTAAATGTGATGCGGTCTCTAAATAATGTTATTCAATATTATAAATTTTACAAAAAAAGAATTATAAATATATATTTGCCATGGGTGTGACATTGTTCGTGGCAAAAATGATTATTAGCCACGACTGTAACCTAAATTGTGGCGTAATTGACTTTTTGCCACAGGAAATTTTTTCCCGTGGCATAAAATTTTTCTAAAATAGTGAATAAAATTTTTCCCGTGTCTAAACAAAATTTAGTCACGAATTATAAATTCCCGTGGCATAAATCGTGGCGCAAGTGTCATTTTGTTGTAGTGTATTTTTTGTCGGGCTTGTTGCGCAATTTAATAAGTTGACTAACTGGGTAAGTATCTTTGAAATTACAAAATTGTCATTACATAATTAAACGTATACTTAAAGTGAAGCAGCATTCAACGAAAATAAAGCAAAATAAATTGTTAAACAACAATCATTTATTCATATAATCATATTCATTTTCAACTCAGTAGTGTTAATAAGAATAATCATAATAAATTGTACAAATTTTTACTTGTGACGGACTAAATCCAATAATAAGAATAATCATAATATGATCAGTTACGTCAATAGTGAAGAACATTAAGTACGAATATTGTTCACATCTCGCAATAATACGGCGCACTCATCTTGATGTCACAGTACACACCATGTTGCACTAATAATTTTGTACTATTATTTGTTATCATATCAAAAATATTAGTCACGGTAAAAATCCTAATGCGTAGCTAAGAGCAATAATTAGTCACGGGTAATTTACTTGTGACAATAAATCACAATTAGCCACGGTAAGAATTCAGTGTGTGGCTAAGAGCAGTATAGTCACGGATAATTTAGCTGTGACAATAAATCATAATTAGCCACGTTAAGAATTCAGTGTGGCTAAGCACATTAATTAGTCACGGTTAACTTACATGTGACAATAAATCATAATTAGCCACGACATTGTGGCTAAAAATAATTATTAGCCACATTCGTGACTTGATGCGTGACTAAACGCATTTGTTAGCCACGGTCATGGCTTAATTCGTGACTAAAACCAATTATTTGTCACGGATATATTTTCCCGTGACAAATTTTTTTACCAATTAATTTTGAAGGAAGGAGACTTTTTTCCCCGTGACTAAGCAAATTTAGGTCACGAATTATGAATTCCCGTGACATAAATCGTGGCGCAAGTGCCATTTTGTTGTAGTGGGTGTGTCCGAACGGAGAAATCGGACTTTACTTGATATGGTTCGATCCATGATGAGTCACACCGTCGTGCCTGATTCATTCTGGGGCTATGCTCTTTTGTCGGCCGCTCTATTACTTAACCGAAGTCCGTCTAAAGCTGTTGACAAGACTCGATACGAATTATGGAAGGGAACGGTCCCTAACTTGTCCTTTATACGGGTTTGGGGCTGCGAGGCTTATGTCAAGTGGAGACACGAGGATAAGCTCGGCCCGCGATCGGTCAAGACATACTTTATAGGTTATCCAAAGGGAACTTTTGGTCATTACTTCTACTCGCCAACCGAACAACGTGTTTTTGTTGCGGCTAGTGCGACGTTCTTAGAGAAAGAATTTCTCGAGAACAAGTCGAGTAATAGAACCTTCGAGTTATCGGAGGTTCAAGAACCAACTGCCGAGCAACCATTGGAGGAAACAGTTCCTTCAACCGAGGCTGCGGTAGATATTCCTGAGGAACCTAGGAGGTCGGGAAGAGTCTCTATTCCTCCGGACAGATACATTGGTATGGTCGAGGAACATGATACAGATGACGTCTTACTCCTAGAGGGTAATGAACCCACAACCTATAAAGGTGCCATGACTAGTTCTGACTCAAAGCTATGGCTAGAAGCCATGCAATCCGAGATGGACTCCATGTTTGAGAACAACGTGTGGGATCTTGTGGACCTACCTGCAAAGGTACGTCCCCTTCAATGCAAATGACTTTACAAGATAAAGCATGCCGTGGAAGGACAACAAGATATCCACAAGGCTAGACTAGTTGCTAAAGGTTTCACTCAAGTGCCAGGCTTGCACTATGATGAGATCTTTGCACCCGTAGTCATGCTACGTTCCATTCGGATTATCTTAGCGATCGCCGCATTTCATGATTATGAAATATGGCAAATGGACGTTAAAACCGCCTTCTTAAACGGTTATTTGGAGGAAGAGTTGTACATGGTACAACCCGAGGGTTTTATCGATCCAGCACATCCTAAGAAAGTTTGCAAGCTTAAGCGTTCCATCTATGGACTTAAGCAAGCATCGCGGAGTTGGAATCATCGCTTCGACCAAGTGATAAAAGAGAATGGGTTCATTTGATCAGTCGAGGAACCATGTCTCTATATCAAGTCGAGTGGGAGCAAGATTGTATTCCTAGTACTGTATGTCGATGACATACTCTTGATTGGGAATGACATACCTCTCTTATCTTCGGTTAAAGTATGGCTGAAAAACCATTTCCAGATGAAAGATCTGGGAGAGGCACAAAGAATTTTGGGCATCCGTATCTACAGGGATAGATCACGACGGATGTTGTCTCTCAGTCAGGAGTCTTATATAGATAAGATTCTAGAGAGATTCAGCATGACGAACTCCAAGAAGGGGTTCCTTCCTATGACTCCTGGGCTTCACTTGAGCAAGACTCAAGAAGCTAAGTCATTGGAAGAGAAAGAGCGCATGAGTCGGATTCCTTATGCTTCGGCAATAGGATCGATCATGTATGCCATGATATGCACACGTCCAGACGTTGCATATGCATTGAGTATGACTAGTCGATTCCAAGCTCATCCAGGTGAACAACACTGGATGGCCGTGAAAAACATTCTTAAGTACCTACGGAGGACTAAAGATTGGGGATTGACTTATTGAGGCGACTCAACGCTCTGCGCCACGGGTTACGCAGATGCTAGCTTCCAAACGGATCGAGATGACTCGAAATCTCAATCTGGATTCGTATTTACTCTTAATGGTGCTGCTGTTTGCTGGAAAAGTTCTAAACAGAGTGTTACAGCAGATTCTACGACTGAGTCCGAGTACTATGCCGCCTCAGAAGCAGCTAAGGAAGCAATATGGATGCGTCAATTCTTACAAGGACTATCAGTAGTGCCTAGTTCGAATGACCCAATCACCGTTTATTGTGATAATAAAGGTGCCATCTTCCAAGCTAAGGAGCATAAGTCTAGCAACAAGGCTAGGCATGTACAACGGAAAGCTCATCTAATCAGAGATTACGTGGAGCAAAAGGAGATTTTCATTGATAAGATCGCTACGGATGACAACATAGCTGATCCTCTCACAAAAGCATTACCACGTGATAAGCATGAAGGGCACATTCATTCCATGGTAATTGGATGTGTTCCTAAGTTGTAGTACTCTTTTATGAATTCATGTAATAATTCATTTTCTCGTGTACTCTATTCAACCTTATTGTTATGATATAAAATGTTTTGTTTTTCATGTGGAATTGTACGCCAATTTTGAACACCACAAAGTGAACTGATTAACATTACATCGTTTTGGTCCTTGATTACCCACTTGAGCTGATAACTCAGGTAATCATTTTGTGACGTTGGTTGATGGTGGGTTCAACGAGCCATAAGTCACGTGGATGACTGACCAATCACAAAGGCGAGTTATACGGATATCTCGGAGGACACCCCGTGACAACGTTATGGAGTCCTAAATGTTTTATAATATTGGGTGCCTGGTCGTGGATAGGACCTCCATAGTGTTCCTTAGAGTCGAGTCTTTTGACCTTCAACTGTCTCTTGAGATTAAGACAGATTTTGGGTAACTTTGGTTTCTTTCCCACGGTCACCGTAACAGGGGCCAAGAGGATTTTTTCTGGGTTATTTCATGCTGGGCGATATCGGCAGGATTCGAGTTGAGGGAAATATCCAAACCTTTATCAGGATTTTATCATTTCTCAGGGCCACTCGAGGAGTAGTAACTGAAATGCATGGCCATGCTCGAATACAGATTCGTTTTATCAGTTAAGTTACTCTCTAGTCGGGGAAACCACTCTTGATACAGATCGCTTGTGAGATACGACCTTTGCGAATGCGGATTTGCAAATTGTCTTACATTGAGTGGGAGAAATTTTAAAAGGATATGAGATTCGGTTATCGCACCTACACTTGTACGGACAAGTGGGAGTTTGTTGGAGCTTGTGTCCTCCACATGTAGTGTGATAACGTCATTGCACATACCCTTGTACGGACAAGTGGGAGATTGTTGGGGCTGGTGTCCTTGACAATTAAGTACAATGACTTATTAAATCTCTTTAAGGATCACAAGGGCATACTTTTGTATTATTACCAGTTGATCCACGTTTATCAATAACGGTTGGCTTGTTAGATAAGTTTGACGTTATTGTCATACGGATGGCGGTGATCAACTGGTCCCTATACGTCACACCTATAGGACACGTTTGAGAGATGTGAAGGTATGAAAATACAATCACATTTATGCCGGATATGACTAAACAGTTAGTCAGAGGTATTGACTATTAAATTAGTCAATAAGATGTTGAGATTATTATTTAATACGGATTAAATAATTTTAGCTAATACGGATTGCATGATTAATTCGTAAAATTAAATATAAACGGTTATATTTAATTAAATATTGTATTCGCGTATTAATATAAACAGTTATATTAATTTGGGTAATTATACAATATCGTAATTTTATCAGACCATTATTAATACATCGACTGCATTAATATCTGATAACATGCATACGATTTATAAACAAAACCCGCGAATAAAGTTTAGCTAAATGGGTCGAATCACAAATTAGAATAAGGTAAGAGTGGAAAGCCCACTCCTACCCTATTGGAAATTTCGGCCAAAAGAGCTACATAAGGAGGAGGACTCTCCTTATGTCAGGGACTCTTGTTTCACTGTTTAAACAAATCTCAAGGAAAAATTAGGGTTTTGAGAGCTTTCTTCTCCCAAAACCTCAGATCTCACATCTAAAACCTAAATAGCTCTCCCAATATTGCAAGGCAGTTGGAGAGGATTTCTAGCACACGCGGCCACGTCTCATTCTAAGTCTTGGGTGCAAGTTATAGGAGGGAATTTGTGTTAATTCCTGTTCTTAGGCCTTTCGCACAAGGACCAAAGGTTGATTTCTTTTTCATGCTTTTTATTAACTTATGACTATAATCACAATTGTATGTTTTATTATAATCCTGCAAGTTTGGGGCGAATACATGCTTTATTCCCCACAAATTAACCTATTTATGGTTGCCAATTTAGAGATCTCAAATATAGTGAGTTTTAGAAATGAAAGTTGCGTATTGAATTGAGTATTGAAATCGTGAATATGGAAAACTAGAGACGTTACAAAGAGTTAGTCATCTGCATGAAATTGCGGAATAATAATCTAACTACTTAGTTGAGGTATCAATGAATTCATTAATGTTATTATGGTGATAAGAAAGTATTGAGATACATAAATGGATAATGTTTCTTGGAAGATTAAGACACAAATGATTCGGTTTAACTTGAAGGGTTATTAACAACTATTTGAAAAAAAAAATAATTAAATAAGGGATTAACTTTTATGCAACGATGTTTGATGAAGATGATGATGTTATGTGGGGATCAGTGGTATAGATAGCATGAGTAGAAACTATTTACTGAAAGGTATAAAAGAAAGGAATTAAGGTACTAGGATTTGATCAATTGGAGTGATAGTTACGAATATGAATATTATAGGTGATCATTAGGGTTCGAGTTAGTGCAAGGATATTAAGGTGTAATTTTATCATATTGACTTTGTTTAAGGCATTGAGTGGTATTTATGATGTAGTTATGAATGCGTTATCGGGATGTAAATTTATATATATAAGTTATCAATGCATTTTGTGGAGAACTGCATATGACAAAGAGATTTCACAGGTACGACATTGGTAATTTTGGTGGCAACGAGACTTTGAGGAAATGAAAAGCTTAGACCAAACAGTAGTGATTCTTACTTGATGAAATTAGTTGAGGTAATTAGTATCAAGGACTAGATTTGAACATTAGTACATATGAGTGGAAAGGACATTAAACCCTTAAGTTGAGTAGTTTATTTGACCCAGAGTGATGTAAATGAATTTTATTGGGGATACATGAAGGAACTAGTTTACATATGGTAATTTCTCCTTGGATTTAGAGAGGAGGTCAAAGAGATTTGTAATATTTAAGGCCTGGATGAGTGATGCACATAATGCTTTAATGGTGATTAATAAGAATGAACAATTTGTCGGGGTAAGAGAAATTGTATTATTATACCTGATTGAGAGACTTGTTTATACCTTATAGGCACATTGGTGAGAAAGATAGTTGTTCACGTGCTTAAGCTAGTTATCAGTCATACTATATATAAGACGAGCTTCATTGGATGTGTAAGTAACATATAGAATGAGAAGAGAGTATGGATTGGAAAGTAAGATATGTAGTCACAAGGACGTGAGGTGGATAATATGGGAAATTTGAGCTTACGGATTATGAACATGATACCTGTGAGGTATATAGTCTAGTGCGCTATAAAGAGATGCTAAGTGATTTTGATTAAAGCATGAGCGATAATATACCTCACTAGGGGGCGTAAGAGAAAATGATGAACCCGAGGAAAAGTGCGATCTAGATGTGGATTTCGACTAAAAATTTTAAATGGTGATAATTATGAGGATTTCTGCAATATCTAGGGTTGTTATCCAGGCGTTTATGTAGGTGTAGAATAAGAATGTCACGAGTAGTAAATGCGTGGTAAGAATACTAGTTATATTAGGAATACAATAGACATTAGGATAGTAGCCAACTGAGTGTTATGATCTTGCGTAGTAAGATATTAACGATGTGATCTTAGAAATTAAGAAAGTAGGTTACCAATAAACTTGAAGGAATTCTAGTTAGAAGTATTGGACAAGGCAATGTGGATTGATTAGCAAGTCATGTGATTATGATCAATTGTGGACATATAATGTAATAATGAAGAGGACTTAGAGGACTTAAAGATTGGTATGAAGTTAAGATATGATCTTGGAATACATATATTGGGTTGCAACTAATGGACATGACCAAGGAAAGTACATGGTGAATAAAACCAAAGATTGACCTAGTATGATATGAATTGATCTTATTGAGGAACACTTATTATTTGAGGTAAAAGTTATAAGAATTTCGGAAACTTTTGTCGTAAATATTGAATATATACTTGTGGTATGTGGGATATAAGATAATAATGTTTAAATAATTTATGCTCGGAAGACTTAGTACCGGTAAGAGTGAATTTGTGGAAAAAGTTTAATGGCTAATTAGAGATTTAATGTCGATGGAAAATGCTAAATTTATCAGGGTATGTATTGGTTTTAATAGGTATTAAGAGGTTTGACAGATGTAATGGATTCATGGTTAAGAGATGGAGAAATGAATTTTGAAGTTTTCAAATAAGGATCGACTATGGTTGCTAAATTGAATTACTGATGAGAGACACGAAATGTTATGAAATTTTGGGAATGATAGTACGACTGTGTAATATGAGAATTAAGTTAAGGGTGACTATAATTTCATGCATATTCGCATTTAGTGACATACTGACATACCGACGTAGTTAGTAGTTTATGATTATTTGACTATTTGAGGATAAATTTATTCCGACTTGAGGTAATAGAGAAAATTTTAAGATTTTGGCTTTAAGGAGTTTTTAGCAACGCAATTGGTTGATGGATACTAATGAACACGTGTAAAGGATTTGATGATAGATGAAAATGATTAAGGTAGAAGATATATTGTAACACCCCCATTTACCTAGGAGCCTGAACTAGGACTTCCAGGGTAAATAAGACTGTTACCATCCTGGTTAGACCAGGGTAGTAGATATACATAGTGAAAGAAACACAGTACTTTAAAGTAAATAGTTAAACTGTGCTATTACAAGGCTTAGTCCAAAACTTCCAAACAACTGAATTAAAGTAAATGTCGACTATGAAACAAAGCTAAGTGATCTAGTGGCTAGGTAGGTCCAGTCCATGTCTTTCCTCCATGCCCAGTCCTAGTCCACCTGTCTCTGACCTGAAAGATCTACTCCCCATTCCGGATCATTGTAGGTGAATACGAATACACTGTCAACCTCGCGGTTGAGTAGGATAACACAGCAATAAATAATAATACCACACATAATGATATGCAAATGCTTATGACATGCTCGAGCTCAATCAAAATCTCATTCTCATACCCTTGCACCAAGCCATACCGAACCTCCCGGCAGACTATACTCGGTCGTCACCGAACACCAGCTCAACAGCTGATAAGACACCAGGCCTGGTCTGCAGAACCACCCTGGGCTTTACATCAGAACACAATCTGATCCATATCTTTCTCAAAGCTTAATGCATATGCCATGATTATGAATGCAATGCCGAATAATTAAATAAAGACTATCATGCTCAGAAATTCATACTTGCATCCAATAGGTAAAACACAACCACACATAACTTATTACAGAGTACATCAGTGTAACCTACCTGTATAGCAAGTCTGCAAATGAAATCACCCTCTAGAAGTATTCCACCTCGAATTCCGTTCCTATATTTATTACTTAATATTAAATTCTATTCGTATAATCAAAAGCCACTAAATTACTTAGACATGTTCCAATTTAATTTACTTACATTAAATTATAAGTATACCCATACAAAACATGCCCATAATATACGATTATCACTAAGCGGTTATAACTTACTATAAATAGCATAACTCAACCACAGATATTATCGTGTCCCAACACATAGGTAATTATTGTAAATCACCACATAGTTTGTCGTTAGTAACCATCCCGATAAGTACTAACACATGATTAAGGCCATACATAATACTATTAGCATCAATTACCAAGTTTAATAATAACAATAATAATACGAATAATAAGAATGTCATTAATAATTATAACAACATTACTAATAATAATAATAATATTTCCCATAAGTTAATTACATAAACAATTAAGGAATTATTAATATTATTACTAAATCATGCCAATCAATCACTCCAATCCACGTTAATCACGCAAAACACGATAACATACATAGCAGCTCAAAAACCGCACCCTCTACCGACTGCCCTGTCAACCTCCCCTCTCGACACCTGCTGCCACCGCTGGCCTTCCCACTGACACCACCAGGCCCGCCACTGAGCCACGGTGGTTCCAGGGAGGAGGTCAGTGGCCACTGACCACGACCACAGACGCCATAAACACCACCAGAAACCTACCCGCGTGCAAAGAGGAACCTGCAACCTGATTTTGATTCAGAACCACCGTGACCAAACCAACCTCTGACACCACCCTCGGCCTCCATCTTCACCCCTGGCTCCACCAGACTCGCCACTGAGTCGTGGTGGTTCCAGTGGTGAGGATAGCAGTCCCAACCACCGTGACAGACGACTCCAGAGCCCTTACAAAAACCCAGATCCGTCGACATAGGTGTTTACACTTATGGTCTTGACAGCCACCATGCCCCGCCGTGAGACACCACAACTTTCATTCCCGACCACCCATCGACTCCCCTGACTGCGTTCATGCCAAAAATACTAAAACACAGAGTACATCACTACAAATAAGTCATCGACACCCTCATACAAAACACCAGACGCGGCCTCTGTTTTGATAAAGCAAAAGAAATAAACGACTCAGACACGACTGATGAAACGAAACACTCTCAACGATGCACCTACTGATAAAAGATAACTTAAGGATGAATGAAACATAGCATTTACATACTACAGATTAAGAATTAGCAAGAGACTCTGATTATTATCATGTGAGGTAAACATAATTTTATCTTAAATATCAGAAGAAAACGTGAAAATAGTAAAAACGAGACAAAAGTGTTGACCATACCTCCTTGCCCTAGCCAACGACCACCCTTAGACTGATCTAACCACCGTGACAACCTACCCTTGACAACCCTTGAAGTGGCGGCTACAGGTACGTGCGTGTGTGTGTGTTGTTTTTAGGTCAGATAAGAGGGAGAGGGGATGTTTAAATAAGGCGGCAGGGAGGTTTGTGAACGACTTCTGATTTCAGTGCGTGTGGGCTGTGTTTGTGCACGCAACCCTAGGCCCATACGCATTGCTTTCCGTGTATGGGTCAGCATCTCACGCACTTCGATACCCAAATAACATGAACCAAGTACGGGTTTGCTAATTGATTACTCATACGACTCCAAAAACGACGCGTAAAAACCCTTGCCCACAACACTATATCGCTTTGTTATAAATCCTCGACATCGAAAACTAATAAATTTAGCATAAATAAATAAACAAAACGTAATAAAAATACGAGGTATTACATATATAGTTGACTAAATAGAAACATCTAGAGCTCGCACGTAACTTAGGAACGGACAATGACCGATTATTTAATAACAGGTGGAATAAAAAGTGTTGTGGAGAGTATAACCCATTACGAGGGTAATACGATTTTCTGAGAAGGGAAAGAAGTTGAGCCTGAAATATATAAGTTTGTATGGGATCTTGGAACAAATTAGCGAGATAGTGCTAGAGCTCGACAATTAGCTATCTTATGAGGAGCGGCCTGTTAAGATCTTAGATAGTAAAGTTCGAAAGACCCGAAACGGAGAGACCCGTATAATCAAGGTGCCATGGTCGAACCATGACACCGAGGAGGCCACTTGGGAAGCCGAGAAGGCCATGAAACTTAAATACCCAGAGCTCTTTGAGGTAATTACCTAGTTACGAGGACGTAACGCTCTTTAAGGTAGGTAGGATGTAATACCTGCAATTTTTACTCTTCTGTTTTATTTGCATTATAAGAGACGGTTATAAATGATATCGTTAGATTTGCTTGTAGGGGAAGTTTTAGAACTTCGAGGACGAAGTTCGTTTTTAAGGAGGGTAGATTGTAATACCCGTAAAATCCGTCAATGAAATAAAATGAGAAATTTATTGATTAAACAAGTATCGCTTAATAGAGACATGTAAAACCGTCGCATGCATCGTTTTCCGTCACAAAATCGTTGACCAATGCATGCCTAGACATCTGGACCAATGCATGCCTAGACACTTGGCTTATGGATTAGGACACTTGTCTAGACATGCAAAGTCCCATTTTCTCTTTGTTTCCATCC
This sequence comes from Silene conica, assembly GCA_029255685.2. NCBI lineage: Eukaryota > Viridiplantae > Streptophyta > Magnoliopsida > Caryophyllales > Caryophyllaceae > Silene > Silene conica. Next base: position 45,585,575 of record CM055312.2, on the reverse strand, counting down.
TTTCCCACACCACTTTTCAACTCCCCACCAGATTTCATTCTTCATTTTCCCCACACAAACACACACAAACAACAACAAAAAAATATATAGAGAGAAGGAGAGGAAAACGTGAGGGAGAAGAAGAAAGAACAAGAGGAGATCTTGCCTAGCACTAAGTAAGCTTACATTTCCCTTCAAATCTGATTTTATAACTTTTTAACATGCATTCACATATCACCTAACATCTAAATTTGAACTTATGAATCTACAACCATGCATGCAAAGGATTGAACATAGTAAAAACCGTTACTTTGTCAAAAACGTAGCATGCATGTAGTAGATCTGAAATCACATGTTAAAATGAGTATTTTCAGAAAACAAAAATTTGGGACTTTACTTGAGTTGTTGTCAAAACACTCACCAAAAATTAGGACGATTGCATGCACCATCTGTAAATGAAAAATCAAATACTACAGCATGTTTTCTGTCTAGTCAAAACACTAGATCTCACTTAATGAGTCATAAAACCATATCTACAAGATGAATCAGTATCTAAACCTTTAGTATGTTAAACTACTATGAGTGTAGCTAATAATGGGACTTGGTATCAACTCGTTTCGATTTGTTAAGAAGGATTTATGATGTAAAACTTTTCATGACTCATTTTCTGACCACTGTTTTTAAAACGTGTTTTTAAATCTGATAAACCCATTTTGGAGACAATATGCATTGTTAACAATATGTTGTAGACACATAAAGGAATCCAATAAATCCGACCATGCACGAAAATATGATGTTTTGGATTTTATATGATTTTTACACGTTTCGGTTGTGTTCTGGAAAAATGTTCTGTTTAGTCATACTTGTTAAAAGCTTGCATTTCCATAAAAGGGTATTTTAGTCATACATATAAAAATAATCAGTGACCCATCTCTTCACATGTTAAATTTTAATGAATATAAAGTGTAGTAGGCTTTCGTTTCGACGAGTTTCGACATGTTGAGAGTATTTACCACCCCGTAACTTTTTAAGACTCACGTTTTGACCAACTTTGGTAGACTGTAACTTTGGACCCCTTAAACACGTTTTTAGACTCTGACCACATAGACATTAAAGTTGGACAACTCACTAGGGAACCAAACCCCACTGGTCTGACCTCAAAACATTTAGTAACGAAGGAGATATGACGATTTAAAGTTTCTGTTTCAAATCTGTAAAAACCGAGAAAGTATAGTTATCGCATAATTTACTACAAGTAGCTTAGTAATGGTCGTTCATATAAGTAACTATTAGTTTAAATATTATGTAGAGTCGGGATTCATAGAAGAGGCTCTCTAACCTTTAATCGCTCGTAAGGTAAGGGAAACGCTTATCCGTACACTCTTATTAAACCGTTACGATTTGTTACTATCTTGCATAGTAAGACTTTTGGTTATATTGAAATATTTATATTGGTTGAATTCATTTTACAAAATGATCACGGATAAAGATTTGTTTGTTTTGATCTTTTGAAACGGGATTGTGTTTAATAGGGAAAGAAGTGGTTTATGATTTTAAAAGTTTTGGGAACCAAAACCGTTTTGCTTTTCTACAAGCTTATGATGAGTTATCAAATTTGAAGGAAATATCTTGGTTATTTGGAAATGGAATCTCATGTTGGTTTGAAACGGTTTTGGTAGAGGGGTAGGTTGTTCCATAATAAGGGACTTCCTATACAGAGCTTCTGATGGGGATTAGTTGATCGAGACCCCGTCCTCTTATCTTCCTCTTTGGGGTTGGCCCTTAGAAGGGTGTGCACACTCGGGATTCTAGGACAGTTTAGTACATGATTTGGCGAACCCCGTCTTATCCGGTTTAGGGCGAGGGGATCCTCTTCATACGGCCTCTATCCAAGT
>CM055312.2:45576201-45578701 GCA_029255685.2 Silene conica | reverse complement strand
TAGCTTTATCGGGACGCAATGCCTACTCGTGGTCAGCGCATCATCGGCCTGGTCTTGGTGAATAACTCACTAGCAAGCGGATTTCTTCACTGATTACGCTCAACAATGCATCCTTTCCACCAAAATGATTGTCGCCTTACTCACAAGCACCCAATCACCCCGAGGGATAACCAAGGAGCAACGATTCTCAAAAGCCAAATTCCGACAAATCTATCATAGCCAAGTACTTCGAGAGGGACATTCGAGAGGGACATTCCGAGGGACATTCCGAGGGACAAGGGACAACCCGACTCAACAAAATATCAGATTTGGCAATCGAGAAACGCGCAGGGATTAGGCATAGTGATCAAACAACGCTCATAACAACTTTATCGGGACGCAATGCCTACTCGTGTTCAGCGCATCATCGGCTTGGTCTTGGTGAATAACTCACTAGCAAGCGGATTTCTTCACTGATTACGCTCAACAATGCAGCCTTACCGCTGAAAATGATTGTCGCCTTACACACTTGGCTACATCGTGATCAAACAACGCTCAAATATAACTTTATCCGGACGCAATGCCTACTCGTGGTCAGCGCATCATCGGCCTGGTCTTGGTGAATAACTCACTAGCAAGCGGATTTCTTCACTGATTACGCTCAACAATGCATCCTTTCCACCAAAAATGACTGTCGCCTTACTCACTAAGCTACATCGTGATCAAACAACGCTCAAATATAGCTTTATCAGGACGCAATGCCTACTTGTGGTCAGCGCATCATCGGCCTGGTCTTGGTGAATAACTCACTAGCAAGCGGATTTCTTCACTGATTATGCTCAACAATGCATCCTTTCCACCAAAAATGATTGTCGCCTTACTCACAAGCTCCCAATCACCCCAAGGGATAACCAAGGAGCAACGATTCTCAAAAGCCAAATTCCGACAAATCCGTCATAACCGAGTTCTCCGTGAGGGTCTTACACGATGGCCTTGTGTACCCGTCACTCTAGCCATCGATGCCCAATACCGTCTATGACGGTTCTCCCGAGGCATGGATCCTCGTGGTTGATGGACTTACACGACGGCCATTACAGCCATCGATGCCGAAACCCGTGCACCAGCCACGGGCCCCCTTGACGGGAATGCATGGCGGAAAAAAAAAAAAAAAATTTTTGTCGATAGGGTCATTGCCATGCACCACGCCTCGGAGTGGGGGTCCTTATGCCTACGCCAACATGCACCATGGTGCCCCAACCGCTCAAGCTCTCACTACCCCCTATAGAGGCTTTTTTGATAGTTTTGGTCTTGTAGCAGTGAACATTGATGTTGCAGAATAGCGATACGTTTTTGTATCGCCATTTTGGGGCATCAAATGACCTTTGTTTTGGGAGTGTGATACATGGTTGGAAAGCTATTTTCGAGTACTTGATGTTGAAAAAAAAATTCGCAAATCCGACTTTTTTTGAGTGAGTTATGGGCCTCCGAACACGGGTCATTTTCTGCGGAAGGGTCTGCTGCCTAGACCTCGGTGTTCTTCAACTTTGGGGGTCCAAACCATGTGCCATTTTTGCAAACCTTACATTTTTGGGTAGCTAACTTGGAGTAGTTGGTCTTAGGCTCAAGAAAATATTGATTCCGACTTGTTTGGGTCCCGGAAACCGCGTTGGGGCGAGCGATGTCTATTTGCTTGTTGGGTGTTCCCTTGGGGTGGGGTGTTTTGGGCAGTTTGGGTGTCCTCCTCCTCATTTCCCACCCAATTGGCATCTTAGTATCACAGTAGCAATGTTTTTAAGCATTTTTAGGCTTCGTTGCTCGGGCAAAATCGCTCGGAAACGAAAATTGCCCACGGTGTCGTCGGGTGACCGGTGGGTGTTTGTGTGAGTGGTGCATCGGATGGGACAAGGCAATCATATAGTGTCCACTCCTTATTAAACTTACCCTATGGCCTTCCCCAACATCTCTAAAAAGTATTTGGGAACCGTCACCGGGAATACTTTAGAGGTTGTTGAGGTATATCATTTCGTAGCATGTGTTAGGGACCGACCAAGGTAACCGAGTCGGTATGACTATCGGTTGGTTGTCGGTCGCGGATCTTGGTCACCCATCATATGTTTACTTCGTAAACATCGTAAATTACCGACCCGTGGCGTTTCCCGGACCCCATGGCCACGTTTTGGCATAACGGCCCATGGCCTTAGGCATTGCTCGGCCATGGCCTGGGCATTGCTCGGTCATGGCCTAGGCTACTAACCTCAAAATGCCTAGGCATGGCTAAATAAGGAAGCCCTTTTTTCCATGGGCATAGCACGCATCATGGCCTAGGAATTGACCGAGCATTGGTGCCCATGGCCTGGGCATTGCTCCGTCATGGCCTGCGCATTGCTCGGTCATTGGTGCCCATGGCCTGGGCATTGCTCGGTCATTGGTGCCCATGGCCTAGGCATTGCTCGGTCATGGCCTGGCCAATGCTCGGTCATTGGTGCCCATGGCCTAGGAATTGCTCAGTCATGGCCTGGCA
>CM055312.2:45508701-45561201 GCA_029255685.2 Silene conica | reverse complement strand
GAAATAGACTCGATCTTAACTAATGGAACAATTTCAATCTCAGAGCGAAATTTACATGTTAGCCTAAACCAATGTCAAGTACAAAATGAGAAAGCATTTAAATCATGCAAACGAGTTATAGGGTTGTCAGATTTGCAAATAAAGAAACTATAGAGACTTAATACCATGGACTCTCGCGGTACGCTCGAGACACTCATGAAGCAAAGGGTGAGTATATGTAAAAGATAGAAAGAAGTAATTTTGTAGAGACACTCACCTAACTGCGACCCATGAAAACATGCCTGCAATCTAACATGAACAGGAATTCTACAACTTTGTATAACAATCTCATTTAATGGCCTAGATACATGCAATTGAGGTAATAAAAGATATGTGAGGTAAAAGGTAAAAGTGGTTAAGATGTTTTTGGATTTGTGGGGTTAGTAGCCAAGCTAGTAAAACCGATTCCCAATAACATATTTCACAACTTTTTGATATTAAGAAAGTGCTCTTTTGTAGCACAACTCTTACAATTGAATATAAGAAAGGACTCCCAAATATTTTTGAATGAAGTACGGGAGTGATAACATATAAAAGAAAGGAATTTCTGGAACGAAATATTTTTTCTGATGGTGTCAGTTGGTCGGCCGACCTGTATATGTGGTCGGTCGACTGACTTTCGTATTTTCCGGATTTTTTTTTTTTTTTTTTCTTTTCTTTCTTTCTTTGAATTTTTCTGTTCTTTTCCTTTTCTTGCTTTCTTTCTTTCTTTTCTCTTTTTGCTCATGATAGCACACAAACCAAGATGCCTCAAAAAAATAATCCAATGACCACAAATACTAGCTTGGAAGGGTAGGCTAAGTATGGGATGTAGTTTTGGGGGAATAAAAAGGCGAATTTAGCTATGTGAAGCTTATGGGTAAATATGAGAAAAGGGATCCCAAATGCACGTATCAAGACTCACAAAACGAGATAGTAAAATAAGTATATAGCAATTCAAGTTCATGTTTATGCATATTGATGTAACATGTTCCAAGGGGAGTACTACTCACATCCTAGACAACTGGTTTAAGAATGAAACCAGGAAATAAGCTCAAAACCTTAGAATGTATAGTAGGTTGCCAAGGTATAAGTCAAGTCTCAAGATATGCAAGTTGACAAAAACTCGTAGATATGCAAAAGACTCTTATACTAAAACAAGTTGACAAGGCAAGGTAAAGGCATAAACATGTAAGAAAGCAAAATCATCCTTGAAATACTCTCGTTCCGACTCGACCTATATGCTAAAATAAACGTGCATTTTTTTGAATTTTTTTGAATTTTTTAATTTTTTTGGATTTTTGTATATATAAGGAAAATAAAGAAAAGAACGATGCAAGACAGAAATGCAATAAACGTGTGACAAAATGTAATGCATGTAACACGAAACCATTCCCCAAACCAACCCGCACAATGTCCCCATTGTACATTAGCCTAAGTAAAGGTTTCAGAAAATTAAAGGAAAGATGCAAAGAAATTAAAACTAAGGAAAAACTGGAAAGAACTCACTGGGTTAAAAGATGTAAGAGAAAACCTCCCCAAACCAGCGTAAGCTGGGAGGTTTTGGTGGCTAGTAGTGCCACTCAAGTATCCAATTTGATTTCACGAGTTCCAAGGAAGAGAAACGAAAGACTGCAGCGGACAGTAGGTCGACCGACCGGTGTTTCTGGTCGATCGACCTCCTGTGAATAGCGGAAAAATCTGCGATACAGCGCATCTGGTCGACCAACTGATGATTCTGGTCGGTCGACCATCTGCGTCCTGGAGGTCTTCATTTCTTCGTAAATCCTGAAAAAGCAAGAAAATATGTGCGCCCAACAATGCGCGAGATGCCAAAAATGATTCTAAAAAGTCTTAACTACTAGCAAGCCAAACTAAAAAGTCTCACACAACATAAAATAAATTGTCTTAAAACTGCAATTTAAAAACAACTATCCGCTAAAGATGCGGAAGATATCTGACCACGGCTTCTGACGGCACGCCGTAGTCTCCACAGTTTTTGCTTCAGTGGCAAAACACATCTTCTTTCCTCCATCGCAAAGCATATGCGACGGTCTCTCTTCTTGAGCCTGCCTCCTCTTCTTTCTCTCCTCTCGATCCACGACGTCTGGATCCTCATCCTCTTCATAGCTCAGGCATCCCATTCCTCCTCTCTGGATGATGACTTCCTTCTCCTTGGGTTTCCCCAAACCAGTCCCTGCAATAGTCATAATAGAGGTGCTCTCCCGACTGCTCCCAATCTGGGGCGGAGGTGTAAAAACAGATATAGGAACAGGTAATAAAGGTGGAGAAGTAGTGATGACCTCATACTTCTTTACAGAAGTGATAGCATTACATGTGATGGGGGTCATAGCATCCTTCTTCCTATAGGATAGGCCATAGATGATAGAATGTTTGCCTACTTTGAAGGTTAGAGTTCCAGTGCCTACATCTATAATGGCACCTGCAGTGTGGAGAAAGGGTCTTCCTAGAATTATGGGTATATGGGCATCCTCTGGGATGTCCAAAACAACAAAGTCTACTGGGAAGAAAAACCTGTCAATACGCACAGGGATGTTTTCTAACACCCCTACAGGTTCCATTGATGTGCGATCAGCCATCTGGACCGTCATACTGGTCACTGCAAATTCGGTCATTCCTAGTTTTAAGGCAACGCTTAGGGGCATGACACTTATACTAGCACCTAGGTCGCATAAAGCCTTTTTAACTGGAAAGGTTCCTATATTACAGGGGACAGAAAAACTTCCAGGGTCTTCTAATTTATGGGGGGCAATTACATGTGTTAAATAACTAGATGACTCTTCAGTGAGAGCCACAGACTCAACCTTTTCTAGAGACCTCTTTCTTGACAAAAGCTGTGTCATGAATTTTAGATAAGAAGGAACTTGTTGAACTAATTCTAAAAATGGAACTTGAACATTTAATGAACGAATTACATCTTTAAATTTATCAAAAGATACCTGTTCCTTCGAAGGCACGAGTCTCTCTGGAAAGGGGGCAGCTGAGGATTCCGTATTTGCAGCCCTTTTTAAAAACCTGGGGGTCTTATCACCCCGGAAAAGAAAATCCCGTAAGTTATTTGGCAATTCTGGGCGAAAGGGAACTTCGGGTTCTGCTTCAGTGGTCGGTCGACCAGAATCTTCGGTCGGTCGACCAGGCTCCTGTTCAGTTGATACTTTCGGATCCTGCTCCGCGGTCGGTCGACCAGATTTTTCGGTCGGTCGACCGACTTCGTTGCTACTCGCTGTTTTTTCTTTCTCAGCCCCTACTTTAGCTCCACTTCGCAGGGTTACGATGTTTAGAGTCTCCTTCTTCTGGTCTGGTTTGGTCGGAAGTTGACCCGGAGCCCTAGTGTCATTCTTGCTCGCGATTTGAGCAATCTGGGACTCCAACATCTTCATCCCTGCCTCTCTAGCCTGCGACTCCTTCTGAACCAATCCAATAAGATTTTGGATAAGAGTATCTGTGTTGGGTGGCGGATTAGAAGGTGGTTGAGGGTTGAAAGGTGGTCTTTGGAAATTTTGTTTATGTGGGGGTACATATGTGGAGTTTTGCTGAGGTTGCATATGCTGTGGGTTTTGAACATTCTGGCTTGTCCACCTTAAGTTGGGATGGACATTATTATTATTCGGATCATAAAAATTGTTCCCACGATAATGCTGAAAAGCGGCACATGTTTCATTAGCTGAAGTACAGAACTTTGACACATGTCCTTCTCCACCGCACCTCTCACAAGCAAAGGGTCCGTCCTGAACGGCGTTCACCTGGTATATTCCTCCCCTGCTTCCACTCCCTAGATCGAGCTTTCCTGCAGCCTCAAACTTTTCCAACTTGGCCGTTAAGGCCTCAATTGCTGACAGGTTGTACTCAGATTTTCTCTGATTTCCTCTGGAAGTACCATGCTCAGCGCGGTGCACAGCAACATCTTCTATTAACTTGAGACCCTTAGTCTCTCCTGAATTATCCTGGAATCTTCCATTCGCTGCAGCATCTAAGTAGGCCCTGTTGTCATCATAGAGGCCATTGTAGAACTGGTTGCAAAGAAACCATTGTTCGAATCCGTGACGTGGTATGGATCGAACAAGTCTCTTGAACCTGTCCCACGCCTCGCTAAAGTCTTCATTGGGACCTTGCTTGAAATTGGTGATCTGCGCTCTTAAAGCATTTGTCTTTGATGTAGAGTAATATTTCCTGTAGAATGCTAAGGCTAAGGTGTTCCAATCTGTAACTCCCGCAGCAGTGCGGTCAAGGTCTCTGTACCACTCTCTCGCAGAGTCTCTAAGGGAGAAGATAAACATGGTCTGTTTAATCTGGTCCTGCGTCACTCCTTCTGGGGGTGCTATAGAACATATGTAATCTGTGAAGATTTCAATATGCTTAGCGGCATCCTCATTGGCCGAGCCTCCAAATTGGTTTCTTTCAACCATAGTAATATAGGCAGGCTTGGCCTCGAATGGCTTCCCAGTACCTGCAGGTAAAGTGAACCCTTTGTATAGGTCCTTTGCCTGGGGCATGGAGTGACTGGCAATAGTAGCTTCTTCTGCCATATTATCTTCTTCTTTAGGAAAAACTGGAAAGTAGGTAAAAGGTGGTGTTTTTGGTGAAAGCGGATTGATGGGTGAATTCGGTTGCGAAGGTGGTGTTTTTGGTGAAGATGGTGGTAACTCGAAAAGGTCTTCTTGAAATAAAGAGGATGGTGACCCTCCCTCTTGATTTGCTAGAAGTTGCTTTCTTCTTTCCCTAAGAGTCCTCTCAATTTCGAGATCAAGTGGTAGGAGTTCTCCTTGAACTGACCTGCGCATAAGAGGAAACTACAAGAAAAAGGGTGAGAAGGTTTAAGGAACAAAAAGTTCCTTAAACAAAGAGAAACAAAAACAAAAAACAATAAACACTGGCGTCACCTCCCCGGCAACGGCGCCAAAATTTGATGCCCGTCGTTGAGGGTACCAAAGATAAAATTTATAATTCCTAACTTTAACAATAGATAGTGAAAGTCAGGGTCGAACCACAAAGAGGTGGGGAATGTTTATTGTCTTAATGTTAATGTTTAAGGTAACAAAATTGGGGGTTGATTGTTTGATTACTAAGTCTAAACAAAGATTAAAATAAAACAAGAAATAAAAGATGACAATAAAATATAATAAAAGGGGTGCTAGGATGTTCGGGTAATAAAAAGCTAAGGTAAAATAAATCCTAAGGTCAACATGTATTGCAGTCGCGTAAGGGGGTGTAACATATCTTTTTACGTCTATGCTACCTAATAGCTCCTTTCGGCCTATGCTATTAGTTCCTAGGTCTCACAATTATTGGGTGTCAACAATAAGGGTGATTCCTAAATTCCAGGTTACATACCTTTCAGCCTTTAGTAACCTATCCGTCTTAAGGTGTAAACCAATGCCCTTCCCGTATCTTTCAATCTTGGGTAGGTCATTACTAACGTCCTACAAGTCTCCTATTGGTCTCATTGCAGGATATTATAATTGACAAGAAAAGACGAAATAAGAAAACAGACGCGAGTGGTCGACCGACCGGCTACTCCAGTCGGCCGACCACGGCCTCGGTCGACCGACCGACTATTCCAGTCGGCCGACCGTGGTCCTGCTACAGGTCGATTTTCGGATTTTATTTACCTATGCATATTATTCCCTACATCCTAACATATGAAAATTAGTTACTCATAACTGTTAAGACGAATATAAAATTGGGAATAAACATAGAGAACATAGTAAATAATCTAAGCATGCAAGATTCAAATAAAGCTTGGGATTCTAACTTAACAATTGTAATAAAAGCAATACGAAAAATAATGAAACTGGATCAAAGAAGAATTACCACAATTGGAATTAAGGCAGAACGGAATTAACTTTATTGAATACTTGGGAACTATTGAAAGATTACAAAACTAAAGCTTGAATAAAACTGAATAATTGAATCTCTCTGAAACTTATTGTCTGTTAAACTGGATTCTAATGCATCTCAAACCCTAATCATAAGATTAGTTTATATAGGATAAAAACTAAGAGTTTCCTAAAAGCTAAAACTCTACTTTATTTCCGAAAAAGAAATCGTATGGGCTTCGTGCTGGTCGGCCGACCCGTATAGCTGGTCGGTCGACCACTTCCTGCTGGGCTTCTTTTATTTTCGGCTTCTTCGAGAATTGGGCTTTATTGAAAATCGGGCCTGGTCGGCCGACCCGTTTAGCTGGTCGGTCGACCGCTTCTGTACGGAAATCTTCGGATTTCTTCTGTTTTGACTCTTGGTACTTGATTTTGACTCCAGTTGACTTTCCATTTATTCCTTAATTTAAGCTAAAGACTTGAGGATACGAATTTGGTGCTAAATCGTCTCTTTTCCGCATAAATCTGCAAAAGTGCATAAAAATACGAAAGTACACAATTTGTGGGAAATAAAGGCTAAAACATAGTAAATGAGCGACCAAATACGTGTAAAAATAGATGTAAAACATCATAAAATAGACACGTATCAAATTCCCCAAACCAAACCCTTGCTTGCCCTCAAGCAAGAAATAGACTCGATCTTAACTAATGGAACAATTTCAATCTCAGAGCGAAATTTACATGTTAGCCTAAACCAATGTCAAGTACAAAATGAGAAAGCATTTAAATCATGCAAACGAGTTATAGGGTTGTCAGATTTGCAAATAAAGAAACTATAGAGACTTAATACCATGGACTCTCGCGGTACGCTCGAGACACTCATGAAGCAAAGGGTGAGTATATGTAAAAGATAGAAAGAAGTAATTTTGTAGAGACACTCACCTAACTGCGACCCATGAAAACATGCCTGCAATCTAACATGAACAGGAATTCTACAACTTTGTATAACAATCTCATTTAATGGCCTAGATACATGCAATTGAGGTAATAAAAGATATGTGAGGTAAAAGGTAAAAGTGGTTAAGATGTTTTTGGATTTGTGGGGTTAGTAGCCAAGCTAGTAAAACCGATTCCCAATAACATATTTCACAACTTTTTGATATTAAGAAAGTGCTCTTTTGTAGCACAACTCTTACAATTGAATATAAGAAAGGACTCCCAAATATTTTTGAATGAAGTACGGGAGTGATAACATATAAAAGAAAGGAATTTCTTGAACGAAATATTTTTTCTGATGGTGTCAGTTGGTCGGCCGACCTGTATATGTGGTCGGTCGACTGACTTTCGTATTTTCCGGATTTTTTTTTTTTTTTTTTTCTTTTCTTTCTTTCTTTGAATTTTTCTGTTCTTTTCCTTTTCTTGCTTTCTTTCTTTCTTTTCTCTTTTTGCTCATGATAGCACACAAACCAAGATGCCTCAAAAAAATAATCCAATGACCACAAATACTAGCTTGGAAGGGTAGGCTAAGTATGGGATGTAGTTTTGGGGGAATAAAAAGGCGAATTTAGCTATGTGAAGCTTATGGGTAAATATGAGAAAAGGGATCCCAAATGCACGTATCAAGACTCACAAAACGAGATAGTAAAATAAGTATATAGCAATTCAAGTTCATGTTTATGCATATTGATGTAACATGTTCCAAGGGGAGTACTACTCACATCCTAGACAACTGGTTTAAGAATGAAACCAGGAAATAAGCTCAAAACCTTAGAATGTATAGTAGGTTGCCAAGGTATAAGTCAAGTCTCAAGATATGCAAGTTGACAAAAACTCGTAGATATGCAAAAGACTCTTATACTAAAACAAGTTGACAAGGCAAGGTAAAGGCATAAACATGTAAGAAAGCAAAATCATCCTTGAAATACTCTCGTTCCGACTCGACCTATATGCTAAAATAAACGTGCATTTTTTTGAATTTTTTTGAATTTTTTAATTTTTTTGGATTTTTGTATATATAAGGAAAATAAAGAAAAGAACGATGCAAGACAGAAATGCAATAAACGTGTGACAAAATGTAATGCATGTAACACGAAACCATTCCCCAAACCAACCCGCACAATGTCCCCATTGTGCATTAGCCTAAGTAAAGGTTTCAGAAAATTAAAGGAAAGATGCAAAGAAATTAAAACTAAGGAAAAACTGGAAAGAACTCACTGGGTTAAAAGATGTAAGAGAAAACCTCCCCAAACCAGCGTAAGCTGGGAGGTTTTGGTGGCTAGTAGTGCCACTCAAGTATCCAATTTGATTTCACGAGTTCCAAGGAAGAGAAACGAAAGACTGCAGCGGACAGTAGGTCGACCGACCGGTGTTTCTGGTCGATCGACCTCCTGTGAATAGCGGAAAAATCTGCGATACAGCGCATCTGGTCGACCAACTGATGATTCTGGTCGGTCGACCATCTGCGTCCTGGAGGTCTTCATTTCTTCGTAAATCCTGAAAAAGCAAGAAAATATGTGCGCCCAACAATGCGCGAGATGCCAAAAATGATTCTAAAAAGTCTTAACTACTAGCAAGCCAAACTAAAAAGTCTCACACAACATAAAATAAATTGTCTTAAAACTGCAATTTAAAAACAACTATCCGCTAAAGATGCGGAAGATATCTGACCACGGCTTCTGACGGCACGCCGTAGTCTCCACAGTTTTTGCTTCAGTGGCAAAACACATCTTCTTTCCTCCATCGCAAAGCATATGCGACGGTCTCTCTTCTTGAGCCTGCCTCCTCTTCTTTCTCTCCTCTCGATCCACGACGTCTGGATCCTCATCCTCTTCATAGCTCAGGCATCCCATTCCTCCTCTCTGGATGATGACTTCCTTCTCCTTGGGTTTCCCCAAACCAGTCCCTGCAATAGTCATAATAGAGGTGCTCTCCCGACTGCTCCCAATCTGGGGCGGAGGTGTAAAAACAGATATAGGAACAGGTAATAAAGGTGGAGAAGTAGTGATGACCTCATACTTCTTTACAGAAGTGATAGCATTACATGTGATGGGGGTCATAGCATCCTTCTTCCTATAGGATAGGCCATAGATGATAGAATGTTTGCCTACTTTGAAGGTTAGAGTTCCAGTGCCTACATCTATAATGGCACCTGCAGTGTGGAGAAAGGGTCTTCCTAGAATTATGGGTATATGGGCATCCTCTGGGATGTCCAAAACAACAAAGTCTACTGGGAAGAAAAACCTGTCAATACGCACAGGGATGTTTTCTAACACCCCTACAGGTTCCATTGATGTGCGATCAGCCATCTGGACCGTCATACTGGTCACTGCAAATTCGGTCATTCCTAGTTTTAAGGCAACGCTTAGGGGCATGACACTTATACTAGCACCTAGGTCGCATAAAGCCTTTTTAACTGGAAAGGTTCCTATATTACAGGGGACAGAAAAACTTCCAGGGTCTTCTAATTTATGGGGGGCAATTACATGTGTTAAATAACTAGATGACTCTTCAGTGAGAGCCACAGACTCAACCTTTTCTAGAGACCTCTTTCTTGACAAAAGCTGTGTCATGAATTTTAGATAAGAAGGAACTTGTTGAACTAATTCTAAAAATGGAACTTGAACATTTAATGAACGAATTACATCTTTAAATTTATCAAAAGATACCTGTTCCTTCGAAGGCACGAGTCTCTCTGGAAAGGGGGCAGCTGAGGATTCCGTATTTGCAGCCCTTTTTAAAAACCTGGGGGTCTTATCACCCCGGAAAAGAAAATCCCGTAAGTTATTTGGCAATTCTGGGCGAAAGGGAACTTCGGGTTCTGCTTCAGTGGTCGGTCGACCAGAATCTTCGGTCGGTCGACCAGGCTCCTGTTCAGTTGATACTTTCGGATCCTGCTCCGCGGTCGGTCGACCAGATTTTTCGGTCGGTCGACCGACTTCGTTGCTACTCGCTGTTTTTTCTTTCTCAGCCCCTACTTTAGCTCCACTTCGCAGGGTTACGATGTTTAGAGTCTCCTTCTTCTGGTCTGGTTTGGTCGGAAGTTGACCCGGAGCCCTAGTGTCATTCTTGCTCGCAATTTGAGCAATCTGGGACTCCAACATCTTCATCCCTGCCTCTCTAGCCTGCGACTCCTTCTGAACCAATCCAATAAGATTTTGGATAAGAGTATCTGTGTTGGGTGGCGGATTAGAAGGTGGTTGAGGGTTGAAAGGTGGTCTTTGGAAATTTTGTTTATGTGGGGGTACATATGTGGAGTTTTGCTGAGGTTGCATATGCTGTGGGTTTTGAACATTCTGGCTTGTCCACCTTAATTTGGGATGGACATTATTATTATTCGGATCATAAAAATTGTTCCCACGATAATGCTGAAAAGCGGCACATGTTTCATTAGCTGAAGTACAGAACTTTGACACATGTCCTTCTCCACCGCACCTCTCACAAGCAAAGGGTCCGTCCTGAACGGCGTTCACCTGGTATATTCCTCCCCTGCTTCCACTCCCTAGATCGAGCTTTCCTGCAGCCTCAAACTTTTCCAACTTGGCCGTTAAGGCCTCAATTGCTGACAGGTTGTACTCAGATTTTCTCTGATTTCCTCTGGAAGTACCATGCTCAGCGCGGTGCACAGCAACATCTTCTATTAACTTGAGACCCTTAGTCTCTCCTGAATTATCCTGGAATCTTCCATTCGCTGCAGCATCTAAGTAGGCCCTGTTGTCATCATAGAGGCCATTGTAGAACTGGTTGCAAAGAAACCATTGTTCGAATCCGTGACGTGGTATGGATCGAACAAGTCTCTTGAACCTGTCCCACGCCTCGCTAAAGTCTTCATTGGGACCTTGCTTGAAATTGGTGATCTGCGCTCTTAAAGCATTTGTCTTTGATGTAGAGTAATATTTCCTGTAGAATGCTAAGGCTAAGGTGTTCCAATCTGTAACTCCCGCAGCAGTGCGGTCAAGGTCTCTGTACCACTCTCTCGCAGAGTCTCTAAGGGAGAAGATAAACATGGTCTGTTTAATCTGGTCCTGCGTCACTCCTTCTGGGGGTGCTATAGAACATATGTAATCTGTGAAGATTTCAATATGCTTAGCGGCATCCTCATTGGCCGAGCCTCCAAATTGGTTTCTTTCAACCATAGTAATATAGGCAGGCTTGGCCTCGAATGGCTTCCCAGTACCTGCAGGTAAAGTGAACCCTTTGTATAGGTCCTTTGCCTGGGGCATGGAGTGACTGGCAATAGTAGCTTCTTCTGCCATATTATCTTCTTCTTTAGGAAAAACTGGAAAGTAGGTAAAAGGTGGTGTTTTTGGTGAAAGCGGATTGATGGGTGAATTCGGTTGCGAAGGTGGTGTTTTTGGTGAAGATGGTGGTAACTCGAAAAGGTCTTCTTGAAATAAAGAGGATGGTGACCCTCCCTCTTGATTTGCTAGAAGTTGCTTTCTTCTTTCCCTAAGAGTCCTCTCAATTTCGAGATCAAGTGGTAGGAGTTCTCCTTGAACTGACCTGCGCATAAGAGGAAACTACAAGAAAAAGGGTGAGAAGGTTTAAGGAACAAAAAGTTCCTTAAACAAAGAGAAACAAAAACAAAAAACAATAAACACTGGCGTCACCTCCCCGGCAACGGCGCCAAAATTTGATGCCCGTCGTTGAGGGTACCAAAGATAAAATTTATAATTCCTAACTTTAACAATAGATAGTGAAAGTCAGGGTCGAACCACAAAGAGGTGGGGAATGTTTATTGTCTTAATGTTAATGTTTAAGGTAACAAAATTGGGGGTTGATTGTTTGATTACTAAGTCTAAACAAAGATTAAAATAAAACAAGAAATAAAAGATGACAATAAAATATAATAAAAGGGGTGCTAGGATGTTCGGGTAATAAAAAGCTAAGGTAAAATAAATCCTAAGGTCAACATGTATTGCAGTCGCGTAAGGGGGTGTAACATATCTTTTTACGTCTATGCTACCTAATAGCTCCTTTCGGCCTATGCTATTAGTTCCTAGGTCTCACAATTATTGGGTGTCAACAATAAGGGTGATTCCTAAATTCCAGGTTACATACCTTTCAGCCTTTAGTAACCTATCCGTCTTAAGGTGTAAACCAATGCCCTTCCCGTATCTTTCAATCTTGGGTAGGTCATTACTAACGTCCTACAAGTCTCCTATTGGTCTCATTGCAGGATATTATAATTGACAAGAAAAGACGAAATAAGAAAACAGACGCGAGTGGTCGACCGACCGGCTACTCCAGTCGGCCGACCACGGCCTCGGTCGACCGACCGACTATTCCAGTCGGCCGACCGTGGTCCTGCTACAGGTCGATTTTCGGATTTTATTTACCTATGCATATTATTCCCTACATCCTAACATATGAAAATTAGTTACTCATAACTGTTAAGACGAATATAAAATTGGGAATAAACATAGAGAACATAGTAAATAATCTAAGCATGCAAGATTCAAATAAAGCTTGGGATTCTAACTTAACAATTGTAATAAAAGTAATACGAAAAATAATGAAACTGGATCAAAGAAGAATTACCACAATTGGAATTAAGGCAGAACGGAATTAACTTTATTGAATACTTGGGAACTATTGAAAGATTACAAAACTAAAGCTTGAATAAAACTGAATAATTGAATCTCTCTGAAACTTATTGTCTGTTAAACTGGATTCTAATGCATCTCAAACCCTAATCATAAGATTAGTTTATATAGGATAAAAACTAAGAGTTTCCTAAAAGCTAAAACTCTACTTTATTTCCGAAAAAGAAATCGTATGGGCTTCGTGCTGGTCGGCCGACCCGTATAGCTGGTCGGTCGACCACTTCCTGCTGGGCTTCTTTTATTTTCGGCTTCTTCGAGAATTGGGCTTTATTGAAAATCGGGCCTGGTCGGCCGACCCGTTTAGCTGGTCGGTCGACCGCTTCTGTACGGAAATCTTCGGATTTCTTCTGTTTTGACTCTTGGTACTTGATTTTGACTCCAGTTGACTTTCCATTTATTCCTTAATTTAAGCTAAAGACTTGAGGATACGAATTTGGTGCTAAATCGTCTCTTTTCCGCATAAATCTGCAAAAGTGCATAAAAATACGAAAGTACACAATTTGTGGGAAATAAAGGCTAAAACATAGTAAATGAGCGACCAAATACGTGTAAAAATAGATGTAAAACATCATAAAATAGACACGTATCATGTAAGAACACGGTTTTCTCCTTATTTCCGCATATAGTAGCATGCATAAGATCCTTATAATTTGTTGTTTAAAGAGTTAAATAATATTTTATGTTAGTATGACTAAAATTAGTTTATGAGCAACTAGTTAAACCCTTCAATTGGTATCAGAGCAATAGGTTGTTTGCATGCTTTCCGTTTACGTTTTTACGGAGTTATAGAGATAACATAAATAAAACTTGAATTTTTCGTTTGATATATGATATGCACGAAATTAATTTAGCATGAATACCTACTGTTTTCTAAAATTTTTTAGAATATTTGGAATAATTTTGCATGAATATTGACTTATGGTATATTAAATCTCGGTTTATATTAAATTTTAATGGTTAAAATAGTTTATTTTGGGAAAAATAGCAAAAATCATCTTTTGGCCGAGATTTTTCAGTATGATATCACATGTATTTTCTATAATATGAATATGAATTTTCGTAAATTATGGACCTTTAAATCGTGTGATATGGATTTTAATGGTTAAAATGCAATAAGATGAATAAAAATGGGTTAAAATAGTTATATTATGAATTTTACTATAAAAACTTATGAGGATGTCACATGCAATATTTAAAATTCATGTTGAATTTTTCAGAAATTTATCTCAAATATTGCAATATTATAGATTTTTAATGTAAAAATCGGGTAATTAGTGACATAATTTCGACTTTAATAGTTTAAGTTGGAATTTGGCCATAAAATTTTAACACGATGTCATATATATTATTTCCAGCATGTATAAAATTTTCGAGAATTTTATCTTATTTTATGCTTGAGAAATAATTTTAAGGGTTAAAATCGTACGATATATGACGTAAATCGTTAAAATTTGCTAATGTTGTTAAAATGGCCGAAAAATGTAACCCATATTAGTCATATGTGATATGTTCATCATGAAAATTATATTGGGAGCCAAAAGTTTCAGATTTGATTTTATTTTATTTTATTTTAATTTTGTTAAAAGTAGCATTTAAAATTAAATAAAAAAAGAGTCATGTATTTAAAATTTCGGCTATGGGGCAATGTGCCATTTAATTTTCTGTCCATCTTGTGTTCTTAAAATGTTTTGGAAGGTATAAAATTATTATTAGTATTTAATTTGCATTTATGAAGTTAATTATTGAATTTTCCTACTTAAAATGCTCGTTTTACGTGTTATTTTCGAAATAATGTTGAAACCGTATAAATACTAATATTTTAAGATTCTGAAAATTTTAAGAACATTCTGGATTTTTTCAAATTTGAATTTTGAATTTTCGAAATTTTTATGACTCTTTTGGATTTTATATTATTTTTCCCGTAAAACCGAGTAATACCGATTAATATTGATATATATTAAGTTAAGTCATGTTGAAAGTTTGAGTAAGACTAAATTTTGAATCCTATAAGAGTTGGGATGATTAACTTAAGGATGAAAACCGTTTCATATAATGCATAAGTGTTGTTAACCGTTAAAACACGCGATTCCATAAACCAAGGTTTGCGATATCTATTTAAATAAGTGTTTTAAATAGGACGATTTGGCTTAGGGTTTGCATGTTAATTCATATTTATATAAGCATTGCATTTTTATATTATGAATGTCATGATTTATTTTTACGTAATTTTGGGAATTATGTAATTTACTTAGTATGGCCTAGTTTTTAAATCGGTATTTCCCGTAATGTAAGGGGTTACCGATTCGGTTGTAATTTTGTGATCTCGTATCACCCAATTGTAATTTATTTCTATTTTATAATGTATAAAGTAGACTAGAAAAGTTGTAATATTTGTAAAATCCGGAGTTCCTTGAAGACGGTGCCATTCGGAAAGGAGTTCCGATCAAGACGGTGTTTACCTCGAAGTGCGTGCCGCGTGAAGTTCAAGGGACCAAAGGAGTTGGTTTCCGAATTTGTACTTTTATTATTTCTTTTCTAGGAAAGGCCATACTAGGGTTTATTTATGCTTTTATTTTGCTTTTTATATGTTTACATGCATAGCCAAATCGTCATACATCGTATCATGCATGTTTCGACCTAGTCGACCTAGTCTTTTTATTTTATCGATAATTCACCGACTTAGTTCACTTAAACGGAGATAGATAATAATTTGACTAGATCTCTTACATATAAATATTGAGACTTAACCTTACCAAAGAGTATGGACCCATGAATCCCTTCTTCACAAGAACGTAGGCTCGGCTACACCGGGGTACTAAAATTGTCACGTTGGGTAAGTGGGGTAATAAGATTACACCTTGAAATTTGGTTGATCTCAACGAAAGTATTCGTAACCGTAGTTGCAATAAGTTCGGGCTAAAGATAATTTTAAGAAAATTGTCGACCGAGAGTTCTAAGAGTAGAACCGATTAAAGAGTTAATCCACCAAATTATACCAATGTGGGGATGAATCGGCTACACCGTGCCCGGATTAGTATGGGTTTGGGTCTCGGGATTGTTTACTTAATTGGGTAAGAGATCATTAAGTAAATATACTTAACATGTTTAAGTTTCTTAAAATTCAAATTATGAATTTAAAATGATGTTGTTTATCCTTTTATTATCGTAGTTATTTTCAACAACATCAAATGGCAACCAACGCTCCACCTCTCACTAACGTATCATGGCTTCGATCCTTTATGGATCATTGCAAACTCGATAAGCATGGTTCCAATTTTAAGGATTGGGATGCGCAATTGCTTTTGGCCGCTCAAGGTGACGATAAGAGTCGTTACCTATCCGAAGCCGCTCCTCCCGCTCCGACCGCTCGTTCGTCGGTCCAAACTCGTGAGGCCTATGAAGCCTACATGAAAGAGTCATCCGCTCTTAAAAATGTGCTCATCTTCTCCATGGAGCCGGATCTCCAAAGGAGTATGATTAAGTTGACCACATCATATGAGATATACACCAAGCTTGCGACCATGTTTTCGCAAACTCCAAGGGTGATTCAATATGAGGCAGCTTCCGCCTTCTTTGACATTACATTCAAGGAAGGGCAAAAGATAAGCCCTCATGTGCTCAAACTCGTTGAGCTCGCGGAGACTCTAAAAGCTCAAGATGTTGATGTTCCCGACTCTCTTATCATTGACCGAGTTCTTCACTCGCTCAATAAGGTTAAGGCGTATGCTCAATTCCGGGTGAATTTCAATATGCGAAACCAAGAGACCACGTTGGACGAGTTGCATAAGATGCTAGTTCAAGCCGAAAGGGACATGGGACTTCATGAAAGTTCCACCAAAGATGTTTTGAACATCGAAAAGAAAGGGAAAACGAGCTTCAAGAGGAATGCCTCTAAAGGCAAGGGCAAGAAAACGTTCAAGCCCAAGGCGACCAAAGAAAAGACCTTTTCAAAAGGCGCTTCCACCTCGTCTTCAAAAGAGCAAGACAAGTGCCATTATTGCACGAGGATCGGTCATTGGAAGCGAAATTGCCCCAAATACTTAAGTGATCTCAAAAATGGGAAGGCAACCGCCGTAGGTAATAATTCTCGTTATGATTCATGTCATTTATCAACTTATGTATAGTGATACAAATGTGTTGATGTTTACCCTTTTTAAATGTTTTAAAGGGGCGCCTCCTAATAATGATAAGGGCAAGGAGAAGGAAGCTTGAAGTTCCTTACTTGGATGGCTATGGTAGCATCCAAATGATCGAAGACTTGAAGAGCTAGCCTCTAATTTTCATATCGTCTTCTTTCATATTTTGCATTTATTTATGGAACAATTTATTTTCTTGTAAGACAAGGATTAAAATCCTAAAACAATGGTTGTAGTTTTGGATATTGGTGACTTGGTTTTCAACCCGAGTCACTACTCTTGTTCTTAATCAATGTTTTGATTTCTCAAATAAATTGCATACCTTGTTTAAACATGAATAATAGTGATTTTATCACGCAACAAACTATTGATACGATCAATATAATATAATCAAAGAGTTGATTAAAACGGAGCACTACACCCCACGAGATAAAATCAATCAAAATGAGACTATATCAGTTCATTATAAGATTTTCATTTTAAGTGAAAATGAGAATGTATTCATCACACCTATCAAACTTCAAACATTCAGATACATTGGTTAATCGAAATAGCTATCCTTAAACAAATAAAGGTTATTGTTAGAAGGATAGAGTGGGAGAAAATATTTCGCTCATGAACCAATGATGAAAATAAAGGATCTTAGAGAAGATTCCTATATGGGAGTCTTAAGAAGAGCCCTAAATGATTTGAAGAAACTACGAGAGGACACTGAAGAAACTACGGGAGGACACTCGAAGAAAGGTTCTTCATGTTCATTGTTTCATAGAGAGGAAACATGAAACCCCGTATGAAATCGGTAGGAAAACGGTTCCTTAATAAATGATTTTTCTAAGTTTATCAGATAAAAGAGAAGAAATCATCTCAATCCTCTCAATGTAGATATAAAGAAATTATCATGTCATTTTCGTCTCGAGGAAACGAAGACATTATAAGAAGGTAATGATTGATTGAATGGAAACAGATCACTATAGGGATAGTGATTGTGATAATGATTCAAGTAATAGTTTAACATGAGAGAAATGAAAGGTTCATTTAAGATATCGAGAGATATTGATTTTAGTGGGAGCGATTTTCATTAAAAGAATTAAGCCTACCATTTAGAGAGAATGGGTGATTCTTTAAGGTGTAAAGAATAAGAGGTTTGAAATTCTAGATGATCAAATACTTTATATCATAAGATGATGGAGCTTACGGGAAGGTTTATTATATGGATAATAAAAGGTCGCCCACTAGAAGTTAGAATGGTTGGATACATTATTCATAACGATGAATGAAACCATTATCATATAGCCAAGATGAGTGAAAATTATTAGAATGATGAAATCATAAATAGACTAAAATAAAGTTTTCAGTACATAAGTGACTATATATCGATGCGTCACAAAGTTATAAGATAACAGTGGGAGCTTTCCTCGGGAAAGGAAACTCAAAATCTAGAAAGAGTTCTAGAAATGTACTCAAATAGGATCATATTATACGAGATAATATGAGAATGAAGGAGACAAAAATTTGTAAGTTTTACAATCATGAATAAAAGGTTTATTCGCAAAACACTAATACAAATAGATGATTGTGCATCAAATGCAATGTAATAGTATTGACTATTGTTGCATGACAACATCATTTGAGTTATAATTAACTCAAAGTAAAAGATACTTTGTCAGAATCCAAATGGGTTGTATGAGACAATATTGAACCCCATAAGTGAACTGGATTGACTTAGTATAGCCCCTAGCCGTTTACATGAGGTGACGTCTCAAAGCGACTAGAATGTAAGGCGATTGATGGCAAGTTCAAGTGCCATAGAGTCATATGTGATGACTAGTCGATCACATAGGCAGACTGTAAGAGACACTCTGTCGGGCAATGTGACCGCTTATAGAGTTCTGGAAATTTTATAGCCGGGTCGTGGCGAGAGCTGCTATAGTATTCTTGTGAGTCAATTCTTAGACTAAAGACTACTCTCCTAAGATGGTACAGTTTAGGCATAACTTTGATCCATTCTCTACGACTTTTCGTAACTGGAGTCAAATGGGATTGTTTTGGGTTGTGACTAACTGTGACTAGTTGAAGGAAGTAGTGCGATAGAAATTGTCCACCCCTTGTCAGGGTTGTTCAAATCTCAGGGCCACTCGAGGAGAAGTTAACTGGAAATGCGTGGCCACGCTCGGAAGCTATCTATGGTAGATAATTCCGGTCAGACAGTTATTCTCCAGATCGAGGAAACCACTCATGATATGATCGAATGCAAGTACGACCTTAGAGAGACACCTTGCATTGAGTGGGAGATTGTAATAGGACAAGAGAATTGGTGACGCACACTTGTCGAGGACAAGTGGGAGATTGTTGGGAAATGTGTCCTCAACAATAGTGTGATCACGTAACTAAATCTCATAACGAGAATGCGCAAGGGATGATAAGAATTATTAGTCAACTGACCAACATTAATCGGTAATGATTGGCTAGCTAGAGTTTGACATTACTGTCGTATGACGGTGATGGTCAGTTGATCCCTTTAGGTCACACCTTTAGGACAATTCCCTTAATTGATAAAATGATCAAATGTATATTGATACGATTTGATCATATTCCTTAAACTCGTATATCGAGACATTAGAGGTTAAATCTTATTGTAAGATTCATGTTTAAAATTGAAATGTGTCAATTGTTAAACATTAAACGATATTTTATCATATCATTATTAGAATGAATTGGGTTGAAATTAATACAAAGGTTGTAAATCGTATTGACGATAAATGATCATTTTACATTAGTAATTTCGAATTACTTATTAATTGAATAAATATGATTTATTTAAATTATGTACAATATTTATAGGATAAATATTTATATGTTTTAAATGTTCTAAAGCATTTTATAATAACATGTAACATGTCACACTTTGTACAAATTGTACATTTGACAAATTGTAAAATGAAGTCCATTTTATGGACTAAATGGGACGGTTAAGAGGAGATGGTGGCATGGGTGATTAGTGTATTAAACACACTATAATCATTATGTTTAGACATAATTCTTGAGACCACCACCTAGGCCACCCTAAGAGCCTTGAGAAAGGAAAATGTTCCCTTGTTGCTCTTCCCTATGGCCAGCCTCCCCTTCCCAAGTATGAGCATGCTTAAGCCATTTATTTATCTTAAGAAATAACATGCTTCATATATATATGTGATATAAGATTCATTCTACTTCTTCTTCTAGTCTTAGCCGAAATTTTGCCTAAGTAAGAAGAATATTACAAACCTCTAAATTTATATTATAAAGATAATATTGACATACTATTAGTAGTATTGTATTTACATTCTAATAAGAGTGATTAGAATTACTTTAAGGAAGAAACCGATTCTTTGTCTAGCATATATAAGGGTTCGGTTTATTGAGGGCTTGTCTTGGTGCATCCGGAGGAGGTATTCTATTTTGGGTACTTGGAGGATCATCCTTGCTAAGCTTGGACCGAGTGTAAGAACACGGTTTTCTCCTTATTTCCGCATATAGTAGCATTCATAAGATCCTTATAATTTGTTGTTTAAAGAGTTAAATAATATTTTATGTTAGTATGACTAAAATTAGTTTATGAGCAACTAGTTAAACCCTTCACATTGTTCCATTGGCTAGAGGCTGTTCACCTTGGACACCTGATGCGGTCATGAGTACGACCGGGCAAGGTCGGCATTCGGTCCTCCGGATTTTCAAGGGCCGCCGGGAGCGCATCGAACACCACGCAAAGTGCGGTGCTCTTCCAGCCGCTGGACCCTACCTCCGAATAAATCGATTCTAGGGTGGGCAGGCTGTTAAACAGAAAAGATAACTCTTCCCGAGGCTCCCGCCGACGTCTCCGGACTCCCTAACGTTGCCGTCAACCGCCATGTCCCGGTTCAGGAATTTTAACCCCATTCCCTTTCGGAGTACGCGCGAAACGCGCTATCAGACGGGCTTTTCCCTTCCCTTAGGATCGACTAACCCATGTGCAAGTGTCGTTCACATGGAACCTTTCCCCTCTTCGGTCTTCAAAGTTCTCATTTGAATATTTGCTACTACCACCAAGATCTGCACCGACGGCCGCTCCGCCCTGGCTTACGCCACAGGTTTTACGGCGACCGCCGCGCCCTCCTACTCATCGGGGCCTGGCACTTGCCCCGACGGCCGGGTATAGGTCGCGCGCTTCAGCGCTAGTTGATTCGGCAGGTGAGTTGTTACACACTCCTCAACGGATTTCGACTTCCATGACCACCGTCCTGCTGTCTTAATCGACCAACACCATTTGTGGGATCTAGGTTAGCGCGCAGTTGGGCACCGTAACCCGGCTTCCGGTTCATCCCGCATCGCCAGTTCTGCTTACCAAAAATGGCCCACTTGGAGCTCGTTCCGCGGTCGGAGTTGGTGAGGCCTATGAAGCCTACATGAAAGAGTCCTCCGCTCTTAAAAATGTGCTCATCTTCGCCATGGAGCCGGATCTCCAAAGGAGTATGATAAAGTTGACCACATCGTATGAAATCTACACCAAGCTTGCGACCATGTTTTTGCAAACTCCAAGGGTGATTCAATATGAGGCGGCTTCCGCCTTCTTTGACATTACATTCAAGGAAGGGCAAAAGATAAGCCCTTATGTGCTCAAACTCGTTGAGCTCGCGGAGACTCTAAAAGCTCAAAATGTTGATGTTCCCGACTCTCTAATTATTGACCGAGTTCTTCACTCACTCAATAAGGTTAAAGCGTATGCTCGATTCCGGGTGAATTTCAATATGCGAAACCAAGAGACCACGTTGGAAGAGTTGCATAAGATGCTCGTCCAAGCCGAAAGGGACATGGGACTTCATGAAAGTTCCACCAAAGATGTTTTGAACATCGAAAAGAAAGGGAAAACGAGCTTCAAAAGGAATGCCTCTAAAGGCAAGGGCAAGAAAACGTTCAAGCCCAAGGCGACCAAAGAAAAGACCTTTTCGAAAGGCGCTTCCACCTCGTCTTCAAAAGAGCAAGACAAGTGCCATTATTGCACGAGGATCGGTCATTGGAAGAGAAATTGCCCCAAATACTTAAGTGATCTTAAAAATGGGAAGGCAACCGCCGTAGGTAATAATTCTCGTTTAAATTCATGTCATTTATCAACTTATGTATAATGATACAAATGTGTTGATATTTACCCTTTTTAATTGTTTTAAAGGGGCGCCTCCTAATAATGATAAGGGCAAGGAGAAGGAAGCATGAAGTTCCTTACTTGGGTGGCTATGGTAGCATCCAATTGATCGAAGACTTGAAGAGCGAGGCTCTAATTTTCATATCGTCTTCTTTCATATTTTGCATTTTATTTATGGAACAATTTATTTTCTTGTAAGACAAGGATTAAAATCCTAAAACAATGGTTGTAATTTTGGATATTGGTGACTTGGTTTCCAACCCGAGTCACTACTTTTGTTCTTAATCAATGTTTTGATTTCTCAAATAAATTGCATGCCTTGTTTAAACATGAATAATAGTGATTTAATCACGCAATTAACAATTGATACGATCAATATAATACAATCAAAGTGTTGATTAAAACGGAGAACTACACCCCATGAGATACTTTCATTCAAAATGAGACAATATTAGTTCATTATAAGATTTTCATTTTAAGTGAAAATGAGAATGTTTTCATCACACCTATAAAACTTCAAACATTCATTGGTTAATCGAAATAGCTATCCTTATACGAATAAAGGTTATTTTTAGAAGGATAGAGTGGGAGAAAATATTTCGCTCGCAAACCAATGATATAAATAACGAATCTTAGAGAAGATTCCTACTTGGGAGTCTTAAGAAGAGCCCTAAATGATTTGCAGAAACTACGAGAGGACACTGAAGAAACTACGGGAGGACACTCGAAGAAAGGTTCTTTATGTTCATTGTTTCATAGAGAGGAGACATGAAACCCCGTATGAATTCGGAAGGAATATCGGCTCCTTGAGATAATGATTTTTTAAAGATTATAAGATAATAGAGGAGAAATCATCTATCTATACGGGAGGAAGACCGATTCCTTAATAAATGATTTTTCTAAGTTTATAAGATAAAAGAGAAGAAATCATCTCAATTCTCTTTATATAGTTATAAGGAAATTATCATGTCGTTTTCGTCTCGAGGAAACGAAGACATAATAAGTGGGTGATGATTGATTGTATGTAAGATGGATCACTATAGAGATAGTGATAATAATTCGAGTAATAGTTAAACATGCGAGAAATGAAAGGTTCATTTAAGATATTGAGAGATATTGTTTTCAGTGGGAGTAATATTCATTAAAGAATTGAAACCTACCATTTAGAGAGAATGGGTGATTCTTTAAGAGTAAAGAATAAGAGGTACTCAATTTAGATGAATAAAATAATTTGTATCATATGATGATGAAGTTTTTAATGGGAAGGTTTATTATATGGATAATAAAAGGTCGCCCACTAGAAGTTAGAATGGTTGGATACATTATTCATAACGATGAATGAAACCATTATCAAATAGCCAAGATGAGTGAAAATTATTAAGATGATGAAATCATAAATAGACTACAATGTAGTTTTCAGTACATAAGTGACTGTATATCGATACGTCACAAGTTATAAGATAACAGTGGGAGCTTTCCTCCGGAAAAGAAACTCAAAATCTAGAAAGAGTTCTAGATATGTACTCAAATAGAATCATTTTATACGGGATAATATGAGAATGAAGGAGACAAAAATTTATAAGTTTTGCAATCATGAATAAAAGGTTTATTCGCAAAAAACTAATACAAATAGATGATTGTGCATCAATTGCAATGTAATAGTATTGACTATCATTGCATGACAACATCATTTGAGTTATGATTAACTCAAAGTAAAAGATACCTTGTCAGAATCCAAATGGGTTGTAAGAGACAATATTGAACCCCATAAGTGAACTGGATTGACTTAGTATGGCCCCTAGCCGCTTACATGAGGTGACATCTCGAAGCGACTAGAGTGTGAGGCGATTGATGGCAAGTTCAAGTGCCATAAAGTCATATGTAATGACTAGATCACATAGGCAGACTGTAAGAGACACTCTGTCAGGCAATGTGACCGCTTATAGAGTTCTGGAAATTTTATAATAGCCGGGTCGTGGCGAGAGCTGCTATAGTATTCTTGTGAGTCAATTCTTAGACTAAAGATTACTCTCCCAAGATGGTACAGTTTAGGCATAACCTTGATCCATTCTCTACGACTTTTCGTAACTGGAGTCAAATGGGATTGTTTTGGGTTGTGACTGACTGTGACTAGTTGAAGGAAGTAGTGCGATAGAAATTGTCCACCCCTTGTCAGGGTTGTTCAAATCTCAGGGCCACTCGAGGAGAAGTTAACTGGAAATGCGTGGCCACGCTCGGAAGGTATCTATGGTAGATAATTCCTGTCAAACAGTTATTCTCCTGATCGAGGAAACCACTCATGATATGATCGAATGCAAGTACGACGTCAGAGAGACATCTTGCATTGAGTGGGAGATTGTAATAGGACAAGAGAATTGGTGACGCACACTTGTCGAGGACAAGTGGGAGATTGTTGGGAAATGTGTCCTAAACAATAGTGCGATCACGAAATTAAATCTCATAACGAGAATGCGCAAGGGATGATACGAATAATTAGTCAACTGACCAACATTAATCGGTAATGATTCGCTAGCTAGAGTTTGACATTACTGTCGTATGACGGTGGTGGTCATTTGATCCCTTTAGGTCACACCTTTAGGATAATTCCCTTAATTGATAAAGTGATCAAATGTATATTGATACGATTTGATTATATTCCTTAAACTCGTATATCGAGAAATTAGAGGTTAAATCTTAT
The DNA here is from genome assembly GCA_029255685.2 of Silene conica. Lineage (NCBI taxonomy): Eukaryota > Viridiplantae > Streptophyta > Magnoliopsida > Caryophyllales > Caryophyllaceae > Silene > Silene conica. The sequence continues at coordinate 45,536,755 of CM055312.2, read as the reverse complement.
TGTAAGATTTATAAAATTAAAACGTATCAATTGTTAAACATTGAACGATATTTTATTATATCGTTATTAGAATGAATCGGGTTGAAATTAATACAAAGGTTGGAAATCGTATTGACGATAAATTATCATTTTATATTTGTAATTTTGAATTACTTGTCAATTGATAAATATGATTTATTTAATTTACAATATTTATATGATAAATATTTAAATTAAGATAACTATATTTTATTACTATGTGACATATAAGATGTCACATTTTGTACTAATTATACAATTGACAAAGTGTAAAATGGTTAACCATTTTAACCTTAATTGTGACGGTTTGGGGAGGGCTTTAAGGGGTGTTTAAGAAGCATGCTTAATACCCTATTAACCTAATGATTATAGTGTGCCTTGATAGGGGTGTAACCGAGCCGATTTGAGTTCGAGCACGGGTAGGTTTGGAATCGGCTCAGAAGTTTTCGCTGGAGCTCGGAATCGGCTCGGAATCATCCGAGCTTAAAAAATCAAAGCTCTGAATCAGCTCAGATTAGGCTCGAGCTCAACTCGAGCTCTATTCGAGCTCGGTTAAATAATTTTTTTTCTTTACTTTCTTAAACTTGTAAGTCAAAATAAAAATAAATATATTTTAATACAAATGCAAATATAAAGTACTTATCATATATAAGAAACATATGATTATAACTGTTAAAATGACTTTACTAGGAACAATAAAAATTACAAAATGACAAAATAACTAAAAATAATAGAACAAACGAGCCTAACCGAACTTCCGATTTCGAGCTCTACTAAGCTCGGAATCGGCTCGGATTTGATCCACCCCGACTCGAAATCGGCTCGGAATTATTTTTGACCGATTTCGAGCCGAGCTTTGACCGAGCTGATTCCGAGGGCTCGACGAGCCGACTCTGATCATTTACAGCCCTATGCCTTGATAACACTACCTAAGGCCAATTGAATTGCATAGGAAAGGGATGGTGTTCCCTCTTGAGGCTCCCTATGTTTCGGCCGTCCCAAACCCAAGACCACACTAATAAAAGTTGTGATCTTCTAATCTCACATTGATTATTATTCATTCTAGCAAAACCCAAACAAATTTTCTAGAGAGAAAAATTGTGATAAAACCTCAATCTAATATTATTATAGTGATAATAATAATAATACTAATAATACATTGTAAAAATTAGTATTGTATTTCTAATTAGAGAGATTAGAGATAATATTAAGGAAAACCGATTTTGTAACTAGGAGGATCCAAAGGAGGTATTCTTATTTGGGTACTAGGAGGATCATCCTTGCCATTCATTCGGACCGTATGTAAGGGTTCGAGAACTCTCTTATTTCCGCATATATTAGCATGCATAAGATTGTTTTAACAAGTATATTAAAATGCTAAATTACAAGGTTAGTTTAGTATGACTAAAGATTAGTTTATGAGTAACTAATAAAACCCAACAGCCGAAACCCGTGCACCAGCCACGGGCCCCCTTGACGGGAATGCATGGCGGAAAAAAAAAATAAAAAATTTTGTCGATAGGGTCATTGCCATGCACCACACCTCGGAGTGGGGGTCCTTATGCCTACGCCAACATGCACCATGGTGCCCCAACCGCTCAAGCTCTAACTACCCCCTATAGAGGCTTTTTTGATAGTTTTGGTCTTCTAGCAGTGAACATTGATGTTGCAGAATAGCGATACGTTTTTGTATCGCCATTTTGGGGCAAAAAATGACCTTTGTTTTGCGAGTGTGATACATGGTTGGAAAGCTCTTTTCGAGTACTTGATGTTGAAAAACAAAATCGCAAATCCGACTTTTTTTGAGTAAGTTATGGGCCTCGGAACACGGGTCATTTTCTGCGGAAGGGTGTGCTGCCTAGACCTCGGTGTTCTTGAACTTTGGGGGTCCAAACCATGTGCCATTTTTGCAAACCTTACATTTTTGGGTAGCTAACTTGGAGTAGTTGGTCTTAGGCTCAAGAAAATATTGATTCCGACTTGTTTGGGTCCCTGAAACCGCGTTGGGGCGAGCGGTGTTTATTTGCTTGTTGGGTCTTCCCTTGGGGTGGGGTGTTTTGGGCACTTTGGGTGTCCTCCTCCTCATTTCCCACCCAATTGGCATCTTAGTATCACAGTAGCAATGTTTTTAAGCATTTTTAGGCTTCGTTGCTCGGGCAAAATCGCTCGGAAACGAAAATTGCCCACGGTGTCGTCGGGTGACCGGTGGGTGTTTGTGTGAGTGGTGCATCGGATGGGACAAGGCAATCATATAGTGTCCACTCCTTATTAAACTTACCCTATGGCCTTCCCCAACAACTCTAAAAAGTATTTGGGAACGGTCACCCGGAATACCTTAGAGGTTGTTGAGGTATATCATTTCGTAGCATGTGTTAGGGACCGACCAAGGTAGCCGAGTCGGTATGACTATCGGTTGGTTGTCAGTCACGCCTCTTGGTCACCCATCATATGTTTACTTCGGAAACATCGTAAATTACCGACCCGTGGCGTTACCCGGACCCCACGGCCACGTTTTGGTATAACGGCCCATGGGCTTAGGCATTGCTCGGCCATGGCCTGGGCATTGCTCGGCCATGGCCTGGGCATTGCTCGGTCATGGCCTAGGCTACTAACCTCAAAATGCCTAGGCATGGCTGAATAAGGAAGCCCTTTTTTCCATGGGCATAGCACGCATCATGGCCTAGGCATTGACCGAGCATTGGTGCCCATGGCCTGGGCATTGCTCGGTCATGGCCTGGGCATTGCTCAGTCATTGGTGCCCATGGCCTGGGCATTGCTCGGTCATTGGTGCCCATGGCCAAACATTGCTCGGTCATGGCCTGGCCAATGCTCGGTCATTGGTGCCCATGGCCTAGGCATTGCTCGGTCATGGCCTGGCCAATGCTCGGTCATTGGTGCCCATGGCCTAGGCATTGCTCGGTCATGGCCTGGCCAATGCTCGGTCATGGCCTGGCCAATGCTCGGTCATTGGTGCCCATGGCCTAGGCAATGCTCGGTCATGGCCTGGGCATTGCTCAGTCATTGGTGCCCATGGCCTGGGCATTTTTCGGTCATTGGTGCCCATGGCCTAGGCATTGCTCGGTCATGGCATGGGCATTGCTCGGTCATTGGTGCCCATGGCCTGGGCATTGCTCGGTCATTGGTGCCCATGGCCTAGGCATTGCTCGGTCATGGCCTGGGCATTTCTCGGTCATTGGTGCCCATGGCCTGGGCATTGCTCGGTCATTGGTGCCTATGGCCTAGGCATTGCTCGGTCATGGCCTTTTCATTGCTCGGTCATTGGTGCCCATGGCCTAGGCATTGCTCGGTCATTGGTGCCCATTGCCTAGGCATTGCTCGGTCATTGGTGCCCATTGCCTAGGCAGTGACCGAGCATTGGTGCCCATGGCCTTGGCATTGCTCGGTCATTGGTGCCCATGGCCTAGGCATTGCTCGGCCATGGCTTGGGCATTGCTCGGCCATGGCCTGGGCATTGCTCGGTCATGGCCTAGGCTACTAACCTCAAAATGCCTAGGCATGGCTGAATAAGGAAGCCCTTTTTTCCATGGGCATAGCACGCATCATGGCCTAGGCATTGACCGAGCATTGGTGCCCACGGCCTGGGCATTGCTCGGTCATGGCCTGGGCATTGCTCGGTCATTGGTGCCCATGGCCTGGGCATTGCTCGGTCATTGGTGCCCATGGCCTAGCATTGCTCGGTCATGGCCTGGCCAATGCTCGGTCATTGGTGCCCATGGCCTAGGCATTGCTCGGTCATGGCCTTGCCAATGCTCGGTCATGGCCTGGCCAATGCTCGGTCATTGGTGCCCATGGCCTAGGCATTGCTCGGTCATGGCCTGGCCAATGCTCGGTCATTGGTGCCCATGGCCTAGGCATTGCTCGGTCATGGCCTGGGCATTGCTCGGTCATTGGTGCCCATGGCCTGGGCATTGCTCGGTCATTGGTGCCCATGGCCTAAGCATTGCTCGGTCATGGATTGGGCATTGCTCGGTCATTGGTGCCCATGGCCTGGGCATTGCTCGGTCATTGGTGCCCATGGCCTAGGCATTGCTCGGTCATGGCCTTGGCATTGCTCGGTCATTGATGCCCATGGCCTAGGCATTGCTCGGTCATTGGTGCCCAGTGCCTAGGCATTGCTCGGTCATTGGTGCCCATTGCCTAGGCAGTGACCGAGCAGTGGTGCCCATGGCCTTGGCATTGCTCGGTCATTGGTGCCCATGGCCTAGGCATTGCTCGGTCATGGCCTGGCCAATGCTCGGTCATTGGTGCCCATGGCCTAGGCATTGCTCGGTCATGGCCTGGCCATTGCTCGGTCATGGCCTAGCCATTGCTCGGTCATTGGTGCCCATGGCCTAGGCATTGCTCGGTCATGGCCTGGCCAATGCTCGGCCATTGGTGCCCATGGCCTGGGCAATGCTCGGTCATGGCCTGGCCAATGCTCGGCCATTGGTAGCCATGGCCTAGGCAGTGACCGAGCATTGGTGCCCTTGGCCTAGGCATTGCTCGGTCATTGGTGCCCATGGCCTGGCCATTGCCACCCATGGCCTGGGCAGTGACCGAGCATTGGTGCCCTTTGTCACGGTTCGCTTATTTCGAGGTCTCGTGACCGACTCAAGATGCTTATGGTGACTCACAAGAAGTATAGAAGCACCGAACAAGCAAAGGAATCTACCCTATGCGAAGAAGTGCGACTATGCCAAGGAGTGTGATCAAAGAAGATTCGTCCCCCTTGGACATCTCATTTTGGCGCCAAACATAAGAGAGAATAAGGAATATTCCTTCTCTTATTCTCATCCCTTAACCAAGAGGAATAAGGAGGTTCTTCCCCCTTACTTCAAACGCCATCACCAAGAGGAACGAAGATCTCTACCTTTCACCGAAGACACTTTATTTGGACACGATCATGAAGAGGAACGAAGACACCCTTTGGCCTCTCAACCGCCCTTTCCCACGCCTATATAAGTAGGGCATTAGGCCACATTTTTCTTTAACTTTCTTTGTTCACAAAATACTTAGTATACCTTTGTATTTATGTAATTGTTCCCATATAATATACTACATTATTCTTAAGTGATATATTACAATATTTCCGCACTTATACAAGTTTTGTTCTATATCGCTTCCTTCGAATATTCGCTCCATTGTGATACGTATTGGTTGGAAAGCCTTACTTGCGTCAAGATTCTTGGCCTGGCTCGAGTGGCGCACGGTCCTTTCTTTCCCGAAGAAATCAGCCCGTGACAAGTGGTATCAGAGCCACGTTCGGCTCAAGGAGTATCACGGTTTTGTGGAGATGGAAGGCTCGGGAAGTAGTACGATTGTATGGGAATCCCGTGACCAAGAAGTGACGAGTGGGGACGTTTGGCGCCTGATTTTACCGAAGGGGAGCACACCCGGTTGCACTACAAAATTTATTCTTCGACGCGTAAAGCAAGAAGATTCGTTCGATGAGACTGAACGGGGAAGGGCAACCGCGGACTGTTCACGCCTTCAAGGTACGCACTTGGCACCAGACCATTCCCATTCGTTTCTCCCCGCTGCCCCTATTAGTAGTGAGGAGATGAGGGTGATAGACGAGATGATGGCCGAGTACACCGGCAATAATTGGGTAGGGTTGAATCCTTACGCAAGACAAGGTACGTCCATTTCTCTCGACTATCCCTTTGAGGGTCATGCTTTATCAGTTGGTAGCAACACCGCACAAGACTTCGATTTGGTTGACACCGCGCAATCAAGCCGAGTAAATTTAGGGGGTTGGCTTGAGGTTGAGGACGAAGTAGTAGAGGGAGACCAGTGTAGGACAGGGAGTCCTACTGGATCGGGCAATGCTCGCTACCCACCTTTGAATGCCGCACCCGCAGATAGGGAAAACGCAGGGACGAGGTATGACGAGATTGACGGTTCTTGTAATGGGTCCTTAATAGCCGGGGCGCTTTTGGGCCCGGGCGCATCTCTCGGCCTATCTACTTGGTACGCAACTTGGGATTCCATAGAGGAATCAAGGCCTCATGATTCGAGGGACGATCTTGCACAAAGACCGCTCCTTTCTGATTGAAGCAGCACCGCTCACAAGTCAGAGGATGATGGAATTAGACGATGCATCATCACTCCAAGAAGGAAACATCGTCATTTATCTATTTGTACTTAGTTTACATATAGGTTGTAAATATATATGTATTAAACACGTAGTCAGAGTGTTCGATTGTTCGTAGTTAGATTCTAATAGGTATATATTACATGTAATTTTCTTTTTACTTTTTGCGGTGACGAGGACGTCTACCGTTTTAAGTGGGGGAGAATGTCACAGTTCGCTTATTTCGAGCTCTCGTGACCGACTCAAGATGCTTATGGTGACTCACAAGAAGTATAGAAGCACCGAACAAGCAAAGGAATCTACCCTATGCGAAGAAGTGCGACTATGCCAAGGAGTGTGATCAAAGAAGATTCGTCCCCCTTGGACATCTCATTTTGGCGCCAAACATAAGAGAGAATAAGGAATATTCCTTCTCTTATTCTCATCCCTTAACCAAGAGGAATAAGGAGGTTCTTCCCCCTTACTTCAAACGCCATCACCAAGAGGAACGAAGATCGCTACCTTTCACCGAAGACACTTTATTTGGACATGATCATGAAGAGGAACGAAGACACCCTTTGGCCTCTCAACCGCCCTTTCCCACGCCTATATAAGTAGGGCATTAGGCCACATTTTTCTTTAACTTTCTTTGTTCACAAAATACTTAGTATACCTTTGTATTTATGTAATTATTCTCATATAATATACTACATTATTCTTAAGTGATATATTACAATATTTCCGCACTTATACAAGTTTTGTTCTATATCGCTTCCTTCGAATATTCGCTCCATTGTGATACGTATTGGTTGGAAAGCCTTACTTGCGTCAAGATTCTTGGCTTGGCTCGAGTGGCGCACGGTCCTTTCTTTCCCGATGAAATCAGCCCGTGACACCTTGGCCTAGGCATTGCTCGGTCATTGGTGCTCATGGCCTGGCCATTGCCACCCATGGCCTGGGCAGTGACCGAGCATTGGTGCCCATGGCCTAGGCATTGCCTGGTCATTGGTTCCCATGGCCTAGGCATTGCTCGGTCATTGCCTGGTCATTCGCGCCCATGGCCTAGGCATTGCTCGGTCATTGCCTGGTCATTGGTGCCCAAGGCCTAGGCATTGCTCGGTCATTGGTGCCCATGGCCTAGGCATTGCTCGGTCATTGGTGCCCATTGCGTAGGCATTGCTCGGTCATTGGTGCCCATTGCCTAGGCAGTGACCGAGCATTGGTGCCCATGGCCTGGGCATTGCTCGGTCATTGGTGCCCATTGCCTAGGCAGTGACCGAGCATTGGTGCCCATGGCTTGGGCATTGACCGAGCATGTGTTGGGAACTAAGTCCCTTATATTATACTCAAATCAAATGTGAGTTTTGTTTCTTTAAGTTTAGTCATAAAACTTAAATGGATCTTATGCATGCAAGATGATATCATAAGATGGGATAGTCCTTACATTGATTTTAGAAGGTTTATACTCAATAATCACCTATTATTTGAGTCTTCAAGCCACCGAAATTACCCTTAAACGATCTAACAAAAATCGTCTCCAAAAGATGCGTATCAAGGACCCGATCTCAAACCAACACAATTTTGTTACTAGAAAAATGTATTAGTTAACTAGAGGTAATAATAATATTACTCTTAATATTATTAATATGGAAATAATTATTTCCTTAGTGAAAACTATTTTAGCTAAGGAATTATTGAGAATGAGGTTTGTAGTGTGTGGGATGAACAACCATCAACTAAAGACTTAGCAAAAACTTTTGTATCTTGTATGAACAAGGTGTGCCTTATATAAGCACATGAGCTTGCTTGAGCAAGCATCATGGCCAGCCAAGGCTCCCAAGGAGAGCCAATGCTTGGCCTTCTTACACTTACACAAATGCATAAGATATTCCTTACATATTCTTTGTGTATGACACACACAATAGTTGCTTACTTACACACACAACCCACACACATACTTACACTTACACGGCTAAAAAATGGGTCTAAAATGGACCCATTTTATCTTTGTCAATTGTGTTAAAATGTAACATGTCACATATGTTCCATAACACATGACCCAATTTGTTAATTGTGCAATTTTAACTATTAAAATTCATAATTTACAAATTTATTACATTTAAATAAATACACTAATAATTCGAAATTATTTTTGTACAAAAATGTAATGTCATAATTTAATTACAACTCTTTGCAATTTTATGATCAACCGTGTTCATTCTCAATTTAATCGTTTCCTAAACGAATAAATAAAACCGAGTTATAAAACAATTTTATTACTTTGACTTTAATTATTATTATAATCCCATTATAAAAATATTCGTCATATAAAATTATTTCCAAAATTTCCAGTTATTAATTAATTTGTATCCAATACAATATTAATTAATTATTCCATTGAGACGGAATTCCCTAAAGATATGACCTTACGGGATCAACTGATCACCACCATCATATGACGATAATGTCAAACTCTAGACAGCCAATCATTATCGATAAATGTTGATCAGTTGACTTTAAAAGAGTAACACTCCCAGTTGTGTTTCATTCAAATGAGTTTTAATTACGTCAACACACTATTGTCGAGGACACTTCCTCCAACAATCTCCCACTTGTCCGAGACAAGTGTGTGTCACCAATTCTCTTGCCCTATTACTATCTCCCACTCAATGCATGGCGTCTTCTCAGGTCGTGCCGGCAATTGATTAAAATCTAGAGTGGTTTATCTCGATTTGGAGTTATAACTACTGACCGGAATTATCTACTATAGATACCTTCCGAGTGTGGCCACGCATTTCTAGTTATTATTCTCCTCGAGTGGCCTAGAGATATTTCTCAACCCTGACAAGGGGTGGACAATTCCTAATTGACTTATTCCTTCCGGCTGGCCACAGCCCATCATAACCCAAAATATGTCCTTATAAACCCCAGTTACGAAGGTGTTAGGACATAAATCAAAGTTAATCTGAAAACTATGCCACCTCAGAGAACAGTCATCAGTCCAAGAACTGACTCATGTGAAACACGATAGATGCTCCCGCCACGACCAGGCGGTCTTTTAATAAGAGTACGCCAGAGCTCTATCAGCGGTCATTAGCCCGGCAAATGTATCTTAACATGTCTATGCCTAGGTGATCGATTTATTCATCCCGTATGACTCTATGGCAATTGAACTCGCCATCAATCGCATCACACATCCGGTTGCATTGAGATGTCACCTCACTTAAGCAACTAGGGGCGAGGTCATGATAATTCAATTCACTTTAATGGGGTTCAATATGGTCTTACCATCCCATTTGAATTTTACTTGACCTTTCGTGAGTTACAAATAACCCAAACAATTAGTGGATTACACCATCCAAGTGGTCAACCTTTGAACACCATTTAATTTACAATCAGCTTTAGGGTCTCTCGTTTACATCCCTTAAAATTGTAATTATCTTCATTTTGAGTAAACCAGGTTTACCACGGTTCGTGCGAGCGTTCACTTTGCGGATCATATCCATACATTGATCTTTCCTCTGAAAGAGACAAGTCATTCTCATGACTGGCGAATAAGATTATGTGCATTGTGTAACTCCCAGCCACAGCAATGCCTTTACATAATTTGTGAACTTACACATTTTGTAGAATCTTGTGATGACCATGTAGTTAAAATACAAGTCATTGAGATGCATAGTCAATGAATGTAAGCCAAAGATTATCACAAATCTTTGCTTGGTATCTTGGAACTTGAGTCGTTGCAAACCTTTTACCATACGACTAAGTTATCTTCTAAAATCTTGAATTTGTCTTTCATCTTCATTGGAGAATACTTTGACAATTTACCAAGGTTTAATCATTGGTTTAACACCTGCTCCAAGGGGTTGTCCTGTAAGCGGTGCGCATCCACTTTACACGATTATACTAATGGCGGAAACATTAGTGATTTAAGCGTGCAAACAATACTACTTAAGGTTCGATAAATTTCCATGATCACATCATGGTTATACTATCTTCATCTCCATGAACAACCTTAATACTAACATCAAGATCTCTCTTATAATCTCAACTAAACATGCCATGTTCAATTAGATTTAATTCATATCAATATGTCATCTAGAACCAAAAAACTCGTGTAACTTTCATGAGTATCAATGCTTCATTCCAAACGAGCAATGAGTTGTTTTAGATAACGTTTACTCCCACTAAACTCTTGTTCTTGCCTGATTCTGAAGATCCCAAAGTCATACCTATGACTCAATAGCTTCAAATCCTGGAGTGAGAACTCCCACTGAACTTTACATTTAACCGTAAATCATAAAGCTCTCACTCAATTCAATGTTCCTTACCATTTAATGAATTGAAATGATTGGGACTTAACCATATGTGCTAATAGTCACATCCTTTTCAAATACCCTTTTGAAAAGTGGTTGTTGAGTTTACTGAATTTATTCTCAATGAATTACCTTACTACTTTCAACAAAGTTACCCTTAATTTTGCAGATTGCAGACATTCATATGTCAGCTTATGCTTCTCTCAACAAATCTCACTTATCAGCATGTACATCTTATAAATTTCATGGGTTTTAGAATTTGTATTGGCATATTTAGATCACCATCTAAATCCAAGAACCCTTGCTTGAGCCTTTGCAAAATCTTTTGAATAATTTTCTTCGAGTGTCCTCCCGTAGTTTTTATAAGTGTCTTTTCTTATGGTGTACAATTTCTGTGTGTGGGAACTTTCAGTTCCCCACATTTATCTTATCTTGTACTGTACGAGGACTCTATCATGGATCTTATCCATGTATAGAATTTTTCCTTACAAACTTCAAGAATTTATTCTTGAAGTATCCCCCAGGGCCGGGGCCGTTGGGATATAAGGCGTAGATTTCATCCCAAACCGTAGATCTTATCCACAACCTTTGGGATGATAAGGCTTAGAATCTTATCCACAGCCGAATCTACCTTTTACAACCATAAGGTGTAGATTTTCTAAATCGTAGATCCTATCCACAACTTAATCTCTTACACAACCAAAACGCAATAAATCCTACTATTCACTAATAGATCACATCCATTGTGCTTATCAAAATCATATGCCACATATGCTATTTGTGGCTTTTCAAATTTCTCCCACTCTATCTTTGTAATAATAATCTCATTTTATCACCAAAGATAGCTACTAAGGCCACAAGCAATGACTTTGATGTTGGTTTGTGTACCCTTATGATTTATTACTGAAAATATTTAATTTAAAGCTTAGATAGTTTAGAATGGTTGATAACTTTTCCTCTTTAATTAAGTTCTTAACTTAATTTGATTTTGATTTGATTTGAATTAAGTATCCTATACTTATTCTGTCTCAACGGTCATTCATTGAATTGTCACAAGCAATTCTATTTTATGTTAAGATTTGCAAGTGTTAAAACTAATTAAGAACGTAAATATAAAACCAATAGTGACTTGGGTTGAAAACCAAGTCACTTCATTATCCAAAATACAACCAATTGTTTAAAGGATTAACACTTCCTCGTCCAACAAGGAAATGAAATACGGATTTTAAATTGTTCTTACAACACTAGAAATACTACTAAAATAAGCAGAAAAACAAAGCTCCTTGATCATCCTAAGTGGAGCTACTCTTAGTTCTATTGATCCATTATGCTTGATTTTTCTTTCCCTTATTTTTGTTTCCATGCCCTAATTCAAATAAGAAGAGCATTCACATCACAACTTGTATCATAATACGTTAGTTGAGATTAACACAAAATAGAGACAGTTATCATACCAACTGGAAGAATCTTCCCAGCTTTGAGATCGCTGAGATATCTGGAACAATTCCTCTTCTTATGTCCTTTATTATTACAATAAAAGCACCTGGCTCCTTGAGGAGAGCTCTTGTTGGGATCTGATGTACTTGCCTCTGAAGACACATTCTTTGAACCTTTGGAAGGTTGCCTCCCTTTAGCCCTACCCTTCCTATCGAACTTTCCTTTGCCCTTAACATTTATATAGAGCTCATCCTTAGGGGAACTAACATTTAGGTCCATATCCCTTTCTACTTGCACGATCATATTGTGCAATTCATCGAGAGAGATGTCTTGGTTCCTTATGTTGAAATTCATTCGGAATTGTACATAAGTCTTCACCTTAGACAAGGAATGGAGGATTCTGTCAATCACAAGTTCCTCAGGAATGTCCACTTGATTCATCCTTAGGGTTACTACATGCTCAATTATCTTGAGTACATGTGGGCTAACCTTTTGCCCCTCCTTAAGGTTGAGATCAAAGAAGGTTGATACCGCCCCGTATTGGACAATTCTCGAAGCCTTTGAGAACATTGTCAGAAGCCTGCAATAGATCTCATAAGCTGTGCCAATCTTTAGGGAAATCCTTTGGAGTTCCGGCTCCATCGAGAGGATCAAAACATTTTTCAATTCCCAAGACTCCTTGTGATAAGTATCATAGGGTCGTCTTGTCGCGGCGGTGGCATTTTCTGCAGGTTCGGGAGGTGATGCTTCAATGAGGAATTCGGTCTTACCGTCACCTTGTGCCGCCAACAAAAGTTGGGCATCCCAATCGGCAAAGTTTGCCCCATTCTCTTTTAGCTTACAACGATCCGTGAAGGATTGTAACCATGAAGTGTTTGTAGTAGTGGAAGTAGTCATGATTGATATTGATACGAAGACTACAAAATTTTAAACATATGAAGAAATTAAATGCTAATCGTTTTAATTTTCATTTTTAACTTGTAAACATATTTACTAAGTTGATGCATCTATAAAATGACCTCTATCCAATTTTATAAATGATTCCAAGACCCAAACCCATACTATCGAAATCGTGAACCACTGGAACTCCGACTCAATTATATGGTTTGGTGGGTTAAAATAAACCGGTTCTACCCTAGAACTCTTGGTTGATGACAAATCATAATTTATTCATCTTAGCCCGGAACACATTGACCACTGGTCCTCTACACTTCCGTTGAGTACAAACCAAATTTCAATTGCATCGGGATGCGATCCGCGCCCACTGGACTGAATCCACCCCATTGCCCCACTTATCCTACGTAATGAGGTTCGTACTGCCCACTGGACTAGCACCACCCCACGAAATAGAAGCTCATGGGTTCTACTATTTGGTAAGGCTAATCCTCAATTGTTTTGTTTAATATAGAGGTCTTGTCAATTTATTATCTATCTCCTTTAAGCGAATAAAATTGGTGAACTCGATAATTATAATTGACACGGTCGTTTTTAACGATCTAAACTAATATGCATGTTTATGGCGATTTGGCTATGCATGCAAACATATTAAAATGCAAAAGTAAAAGCAATAAAGCAATAAAATCCTAGTATGGCCTTCCTAGTAATAGTAAAAACTAATCAACTATTACAAATTCGGAAACCAACTCCATGGTCCCTTGAACTTTATTGGTACGCCATCCAAGAAAACACCGTCTTGTCGGAACTCCTTTCCGTATGGCACCGTCTTTTGGATCTCCGGAATTACAATAAAATAATACATCTATTCTATTGTAAAACTGAAAAATTTAAATTACAAACCCGTGATACGAGATCACATAAATTACAACCGAATCAATATCCCCTTTCATTACGGGTAATATTGATTAAAACTAAGGCCATACTAAGAAAAATTACATAATTCCAAATTATATAAATAACATTCAAAATATGACATTCATATTAAATAAATTGCAATAAATAAAATATGTATGCACATGCTCAATTTTTAATGCCAAATCGCCTTATGGGAGCAAATATCTCATATTTGTTTACGGTTTTTACGGATATGCGCGATTTTAACTATTAAAATCATCAAAATTACATAAATCTTATTTATGTCCAAGTCAATCATCCTAACTTACTTTAGGAATCAATGTTTAGTCTCTACTAATATTTGATCATGATCTAACTTGATTTTGCATTATTGTTCATAAATTACTTGTATTTTCGGGAAAAATAAACAAAATACGGCCAAATGAGTCAATAAAATTCAAAATTTAAAATTCAAAATTTAAAATTCAAAAATTTTAAAATTTCTGGAAATTTTCTGAAAATTCAGAAATTAATAAAATGGTCTTATGCAAATATATATGGTTTATTTCTTAAATAAATCCTATAAAAGCCGTTTTTATGGTTAAAAAACCGATTTAAATTATAAAAACTTGCAATAATTTGCCATAAATTTTTATTCATCCTAAAATATATATTAGAATCTGAAAATGACCAAAAATTACAGACCATACTCGAAAATTTTATTTTCGACTCATGAATTACGATTATTAGCTAATTAACTCATTAAAAATTAATAATCATAAAAACAGAAACTTTTTGATATCCAACTTTTAGATCTGATGTTCCTATTATATAAGACATCCATGGGTAAAATTTTATGCCATAATATTAAGATTAACTATTTTTAACACAATAAGTCATTATTTAGCCGATTTTAACTATTAAAATCATAAATCATGCATCACTTGAGAATAAATTCCCAAAACCTACATATATACTGTAAATATTGCATGTGACAATGTGTAACGTTTTTATGGCCAAATTCCAACTATAACTATTAAAGTCGGATTTGAGTCACTATTAATCCGATTTTTACTATAAAAATCATTAATCATGCAATACAAGTCCAATAAATCCGAAAATTCATACAGGCACTTTATATATTGCATGTGACTTCTCCTAAAATTTTTAAGGTCATATTCGAAATATAACCTTATATACCCATTTTTACTCATATTATGACTATTTATCTCATAAAATTCATAATCCATGCATATTAACTCCATTTCTTACGAAAAATCATATACAATATATTAAATATGCATGTGAAAACATATAAAAAAATCTCGGCCAGAAACTATTTTTAGCTATTTTTCCCATTAATTGTTTGTTTAAACCGATTTAAACTACAAAAAATACAAATAAATATAAAAATGAACAATAAAAATCCATAAAATTATTTTTATGTCCTAAAACCATTTTAGAATCAGAAACTTTAACATGCAAAATTATTTTGTGATTTATCATAATAAATACAAAATATTTCGAAAATTCCGAAATATATATATGTTAATCCGATTTTAACATAAATCATCAATCCGATCATGCATGCAACAACCGTAATGCTCTGATACCAATTGTTGGGAACTAAGTCCCTTATATTATACTCAAATCAAATATGAGTTTTGTTTCTTTAAGTTTAGTCATAAAACTTAAATGGATCTTATGCATGCAAGATGATATCATAAGATGGGATAGTCCTTACATTGATTTTAGAAGGTTTATACTCAATAATCACCTATTATTTGAGTCTTCAAGCCACCGAAATTACCCTTAAACGATCTAACAAAAATCGTCTCCAAAAGATGCGTATCAAGGACCCGATCTCAAACCAACACAATTTTGTTACTAGAAAAATGTATTAGTTAACTAGAGATAATAATAATATTACTCTTAATATTATTAATATGGAAATAATTATTTCCTTAGTGAAAACTATTTTAGCTAAGGAATTATTGAGAATGAGGTTTGTAGTGTGTGGGATGAACAACCATCAACTAAAGACTTAGCAAAAACTTTTGTATCTTGTATGAACAAGGTGTGCCTTATAAAGCACATGAGCTTGCTTGAGCAAGCATCATGGCCGGCCAAGGCTCCCAAGGAGAGCCAATGCATGGCCTTCTTACACTTACACAAATGCATAAGATATTCCTTACATATTCTTTGTGTATGACACACACAATAGTTGCTTACTTACACACACAACCCACACACATACTTACACTTACACGGCTAAAAAATGGGTCTAAAATGGACCCATTTTATCTTTGTCAATTGTGTTAAAATGTAACATGTCACATATGTTCCATAACACATGACCCAATTTGTTAATTGTGCAATTTTAACTATTAAAATTCATAATTTACAAATTTATTACATTTAAATAAATACACTAATAATTCGAAATTATTTTTGTACAAAAATGTAATGTCATAATTTAATTACAACTCTTTGCAATTTTATGATCAACCGTGTTCATTCTCAATTTAATCGTTTCCTAAACGAATAAATAAAACCGAGTAATAAAACAATTTTATTACTTTGACTTTAATTATTATTATAATCCCATTATAAAAATATTCGTCATATAAAATTATTTCTAAAATTTCCAGTTATTAATTAATTTGTATCCAATACAATATTAATTAATTATTCCATTGAGACGGAATTCCCTAAAGATATGACCTTAAGGGATCAACTGATCACCACCATCATATGACGATAATGTCAAACTCTAGACAGCCAATCATTATCGATAAATGTTGATCAGTTGACTTTAAAAGAGTAACACTCCCAGTTGTGTTTCATTCAAATGAGTTTTAATTACATCAACACACTATTGTCGAGGACACTTCCTCCAACAGCATGGCCTGGCCATTGCCACCCACGGCCTATGCAGTGACCGAGCATGGCCTGGCCATTGCCACCCGTGGCCTAGGCAGTGACCGAGTATGGCCTACGCAATTGGTGCCCATGGCCCTTGGTATTTTTACAAGTGTTATCCCACGATATTCTATAATGTTTTGTGCAAAATTTAAACATCCAATATTAGTTATAGCATACAACGAGTCTTGAAAAAAGATTTCAGAAGAAAATAATTTCGGGATCTGAAATGACCAAAAATAGCCAATTTTGAAGGTTATTATCCACGTTTTTCAGGCTTTCTATGTCCCGAAATAAAAACTCCCGAAATTCGTACCATTGTACCTTAGTAATATATAAAAATGACTCAATGTGTTAAAACAAACGGATTCAGCCATAATTGCCCACAATGCACTACTTAGCATTTTCAAAAACAAAAACCACGGTTAAGGCCTATACGCTTCATGTGCCCATCACGGTGGCACTTATTGATACTTTTTTTGTACTTAGCATTTTTTTTGGTACTTAGCATCCCGGTGTGTAACGCAACCTCGTGTTTTAAACCCTTAAATGTGTTGGGATTTTGGGGGAGGGACGAATCAAAGCGACATAGGGCTGAATCGCAGTGGATCGTGGCAGCAAGGCCACTCTGCCACTTACAATACCCCGTCGCGTATTTAAGTCGTCTGCAAAGGATTCAACCCGCCGCCGGTTAAAATTAATTCAAGGCGGCCACCGCATCGCATCCGATGCGCATAGGCATTGCTCGGTCATTGGTGCCCATTGCCTAGGCAGTGACCGAGCATTGGTGCCCATGGCCTTGGCATTGCTCGGTCATTGGTGCCCATGGCCTAGGCATTGCTCGGTCATTGCCTGGCCAATGCTCGGTCATTGGTGCCCATGCCCTAGGCATTGCTCGGTCATGGCCTGGCCATTGCTCGGTCATGGTCTGGCGAATGCTCGGTCATTGGTGCCCATGGCCTAGGCATTGCTCGGTCATGGCCTGGCCAATGCTCGGCCATTGGTGCCCATGGCCTGGGCAATGCTCGGTCATGGCCTGGCCAATGCTCGGCCATTGGTAGCCATGGCCTAGGCAGTGACCGAGCATTGGTGCCCTTGGCCTAGGCATTGCTCGGTCATTGGTGCCCATGGCCTGGCCATTGCCACCCATGGCCTGGGCAGTGACCGAGCATTGGTTCCCATGGCCTAGGCATTGCTCGGTCATGGCCTGGGCATTGCTCGGTCATTGGTGCCCACGGTCTCGGCATTGCTCGGTCATGGCCTTGGCATTGCTCGGTCATTGGTGCCCATTGCCTAGGCATTGCTCGGTCATTGGTGCCCATTGCCTAGGCAGTGACCGAGTATTGGTCCCCATGGCCTTGGCATTGCTCGGTCATTGGTGCCCATGGCCTAGGCATTGCTCGGTCATGGCCTGGCCAATGCTCGGTCATTGGTGCCCATGGCCTAGGCATTGCTCGGTCATGGCCTGGCCATTGCTCGGTCATGGCCTGGCGAATGCTCGGTCATTGGTGCCCATGGCCTAGGCATTGCTCGGTCATGGCCTGGCTAATGCTCGGCCATTGGTGCCCATGGCCTGGGCAATGCTCGGTCATGGCCTGGGCAATGCTCGGTCATGGCCTGGCCTATGCTCGGCCATTGGTAGCCATGGCCTAGGCAGTGACCGAGCATAGGTGCCCTTGGCCTAGGCATTGCTCGGTCATTGGTGCCCATGGCCTGGCCATTGGTGCCCATGGCCTGGCCATTGCTCGGTCATTGGTGCCCATGGCCTGGCCATTGCCACCCATGGCCTGGGCAGTGACCGAGCATTGATGCCCTTGGCCTAGGCATTGCTCGGTCATTGGTGCCCATGGCCTGGCCATTGCCACCCATGGCCTGGGCAGTGACCGAGCATTGGTGCCCATGGCCTAGGCATTGCTCGGTCATGGCCTGGGCATTGCTCGGTCATTGGTGCCCATGGCCTGGGCATTGCTCGGTCATTGGTGCCCATGGCCTAGGCATTGCTCGGTCATGGCCATGGCATTGCTCGGTCATTGGTGCCCATTGCCTAGGCATTGCTCGGTCATTGGTGCCCATTGCCTAGGCAGTGACCGAGCAATGGTGCCCATGGCCTTGGCATTGCTCGGTCGTTGGTGCCCATGGCCTAGGCATTGCTCGGTCATGGCCTGGCCAATGCTCGGTCATTGGTGCCCATGGCCTAGGCATTGCTCGGTCATGGCCTGGCCATTGCTCGGTCATGGCCTAGCGAATTCTCGGTCATTGGTGCCCATGGCCTAGGCATTGCTCGGTCATGGCCTGGCCAATGCTCGGCCATTGGTGCCCATGGCCTGGGCAATGCTCGGTCATGGCCTGGCCATTGGTGCCCATGGCCTGGCCATTGCTCGGTCATTGGTGCCCATGGCCTGGCCATTGCCACATATGGCCTGGGCAGTAACTGAGCATTGGTGCCCATGGCCTAGGCATTGCCTGGTCTTTGGTGCCCATGGCCTAGGCATTGCTCGGTCATGGCCTGGGCATTGCTCGGTCATTGGTGCCCATGGCCTGGGCATTGCTCAGTCATTGGTGCCCATGGCCTAGGCATTGCTCGGTCATGGCCTGGCCATTGCTCAGTCATTGGTGCCCATGGCCTGGGCATTGCTCGGTTATTGGTGCCCATGGCCTAGGCATTGCTCGGTCATGGCCTTGGCATTGCTCGGTCATTGGTGCCCATGGCCTAGGCATTGCTCAGTCATTGGTTCCCATTGCCTAGGCATGGCTCGGTCATTGGTGCCCATTGCCTAGGCAGTGACCGAGCATTGGTGCCCATGGCCTTGGCATTGCTCGGTCATTGGTGCCCATGGCCGAGGCATTGCTCGGTCATGGCCTGGCCAATGCTCGGTCATTGGTGCCCATGGCCTAGGCATTGCTCGGTCATGGCCTGGCCAATGCTCGGTCATTGGTGCCCATGGCCTAGGCATTGCTCGGTCATGGCCTGGCCAATGCTCGGTCATTGGTGCCCATGGCCTAGGCATTGCTCGGTCATGGCCTGGGCATTGCTCGGTCATTGGTGCCCATGGCCTGGGCATTGCTCGGTCATTGGCGCCCATGGCCTAGGCATTGCTCGGTCATGGCCTGGGCATTGCTCGGTCATTGGTGCCCATGGCCTCGACATTGCTCGGTCATTGGTGCCCATGGCCTGGGCATTGCTCGGTCATTGGTGCCCATGGCCTGGGCATTGCTCGGTCATGGCCTGGGCATTGCTCGGTCATTGGTGCCCATGGCCTGGGCATTGCTCGGTCATTGGTGCCCATGGCCTCGGCATTGCTCGGTCATTGGTGCCCATGGCCTAGGCATTGCTCGGTCATTGGTGCCCATTGCCTAGGCATTGCTCCGTCATTGGTGCCCATTGCCTAGGCAGTGACCGAGCATTGGTGCCCATGGCCTTGGCATTGCTTGGTCATTGGTGCCCATGGCCTAGGCATTGCTCGGTCATGGCCTGGCCATTGCTCGGTCATGGTCTGGCGAATGCTCGGTCATTGGTGCCCATGGCCTAGGCATTGCTCGGTCATGGCCTGGCCAATGCTCGGCCATTGGTGCCCATGGCCTGGGCAATGCTCGGTCATGGCCTGGCCAATGCTCGGCCATTGGTAGCCATGGCCTAGGCAGTGACCGAGCATTGGTGCCCTTTACCTAGGCATTGCTCGGTCATTGGTGCCCATGGCCTGGCCATTGCCACCCATGGCCTGGGCAGTGACCGAGCATTGGTGCCCTTGGCCTAGGCATTGCTCGGTCATTGGTGCCCATGGCCTGGCCATTGCCACCCATGGCCTGGGCAGTGACCGAGCATTGGTGCCCATGGCCTAGGCATTGCTCGGTCATGGCCTGGGCATTGCTCGGTCATTTGTGCCCATGGCCTGGGCATTGCTCGGTCATTGGTGCCCATGGCCTAGGCATTGCTCGGTCATTGGTGCCCATTGCCTAGGCAGTGACCGAGCATTGGTGCCCATGGCCTTGGCATTGCTCGGTCATTGGTGCCCATGGCCTAGGCATTGCTCGGTCATGGCCTGGCCAATGCTCGGTCATTGGTGCCCATGGCCTAGGCATTGCTCGGTCATGGCCTGGCCATTGCTCGGTCATGGCCTGGCGAATGCTCGGTCATTGGTGCCCATGGCCTAGGCATTGCTCGGTCATGGCCTGGCCAATGCTCGGCCATTGGTGCCCATGGCCTGGGGAATGCTCGGTCATGGCCTGGCCAATACTCGGCCATTGGTAGCCATGGCCTAGGCAGTGACCGAGCATTGGTGCCCTTAGCCTAGGCATTGCTCGTTCATTGGTGCCCATGGCCTGGCCATTGCTCGGTCATTGGTGCCCATGGCCTGGCCATTGCCACCCATGGCCTGGGCAGTGACCGAGCATTGGTGCCCATGGCCTAGGCATTGCCTGGTCATTGGTGCCCATGGCCTAGGCATTGCTCGGTCATGGCCTGGGCATTGCTCGGTCATTGGTGCCCATGGCCTGGGCATTGCTCAGTCATTGGTGCCCATGGCCTAGGCATTGCTCGGTCATGGCCTGGGCATTGCTCAGTCATTGGTGCCCATGGCCTGGGCATTGCTCGGTCATTGGTGCCCATGGCCTAGGCGGTCATGGCCTTGGCATTGCTCGGTCATTGGTGCCCATGGCCTAGGCATTGCTCGGTCATGGCCTTGGCATTGCTCGGTCATTGGTGCCCATGGCCTAGGCATTGCTCAGTCATTGGTGCCCATTGCCTAGGCATTGCTCGGTCATTGGTGCCCATTGCCTAGGCCATGACCGAGCATTGGTGCCCATGGCCTTGGCATTGCTCGGTCATTGGTGCCCATGGCCGAGGCATTGCTCAGTCATGGCCTGGCCAATGCTCGGTCATTGGTGCCTATGGCCTAGGCATTGCTCGGTCATGGCCTGGCCAATGCTCGGTCATTGGTGCCCATGGTCTAGGCATTGCTCGGTCATGGCCTGGCCAATGCTCAGTCATTGGTGCCCATGGCCTAGGCATTGCTCGGTCATGGCCTGGGCATTGCTCGGTCATTGGTGCCCATGGCCTGGGCATTGCTCGGTCATTGGTGCCCATGGCCTAGGCATTGCTCGGTCATGGCCTGGGCATTGCTCGGTCATTGGTGCCCACGGCCTGGGCATTGCTCGGTCATTGGTGCTCATAGCCTGGGCATTGCTCGGTCATTGGTGCCCATGGCCTAGGCATTGCTCGGTCATGGCCAGGGCATTGCTCGGTCATTGGTGCCCATGGCCTGGGCATTGCTCGGTCATTGGTGCCCAAGGCCTAGGCATTGCTCGGTCATGGCCTTGGCATTGCTCGGTCATTGGTGCCCATGGCCTAGGCATTGCTCGGTCATTGGTGCCCATTGCCTAGGCATTGCTCCGTCATTGGTGCCCATTGCCTAGGCAGTGACCGAGCATTGGTGCCCATGGCCTTGGCATTGCTTGGTCATTGGTGCCCATGGCCTAGGCATTGCTCGGTCATGGCCTGGCCATTGCTCGGTCATGGTCTGGCGAATGCTCGGTCATTGGTGCCCATGGCCTAGGCATTGCTCGGTCATGGCCTGGCCAATGCTCGGCCATTGGTGCCCATGGCCTGGCCAATGCTCGGTCATGGCCTAGCCAATGCTCGGCCATTGGTAGCCATGGCCTAGGCAGTGACCGAGCATTGGTGCCCTTGGCCTAGGCATTGCTCGGTCATTGGTGCCCATGGCCTGACTATTGCCACCCATGGCCTGGGCAGTGACCGAGCATTGGTGCCCTTGGCCTAGGCATTGCTCGGTCATTGGTGCCCATGGCCTAGCCATTGCCACCCATGGCCTGGGCAGTGACTGAGCATTGGTGCCCATGGCCTAGGCATTGCTCGGTCATGGCCTGGGCATTGCTCGGTCATTGGTGCCCATGGCCTGGGCATTGCTCGGTCATTGGTGCCCATGGCCTCGGCATTGCTCGGTCATGGCCTGGCCAATGCTCAGTCATTGGTGCCCATGGCCTAGGCATTGCTCGGTCATGGCCTGGGCATTGCTCGGTCATTGGTGCCCATGGCCTGGGCATTGCTCGGTCATTGGTGCCCATGGCCTAGGCATTGCTCGGTCATGCCTAGGCCATTGCTCGGTCATGGCCTGGGCATTGCTCGGTCATTGGTGCTCATAGCCTGGGCATTGCTCGGTCATTGGTGCCCATGGCCTAGGCATTGCTCGGTCATGGCCTTGGCATTGCTCGGTCATTGGTGCCCATGGCCTAGGCATTGCTCGGTCATTGGTGCCCATTGCCTAGGCATTGCTCCGTCATTGGTGCCCATTGCCATGGCAGTGACCGAGCATTGGTGCCCATGGCCTTGGCATTGCTTGGTCATTGGTGCCCATGGCCTAGGCATTGCTCGGTCATGGCCTGGCCATTGCTCGGTCATGGTCTGGCGAATGCTCGGTCATTGGTGCCCATGGCCTAGGCATTGCTCGGTCATGGCCTGGCCAATGCTCGGCCATTGGTGCCCATGGCCTGGCCAATGCTCGGTCATGGCCTGGCCAATGCTCGGCCATTGGTAGCCATGGCCTAGGCAGTGACCGAGCATTGGTGCCCTTGGCCTAGGCATTGCTCGGTCATTGGTGCCCATGGCCTGGCCATTGCCACCCATGGCCTGGGCAGTGACCGAGCATTGGTGCCCTTGGCCTAGGCATTGCTCGGTCATTGGTGCCCATGGCCTGGCCATTGCCACCCATGGCCTGGGCAGTGACTGAGCATTGGTGCCCATGGCCTAGGCATTGCTCGGTCATGGCCTGGGCATTGCTCGGTCATTGGTGCCCATGGCCTGGGCATTGCTCGGTCATTGGTGCCCATGGCCTCGGCATTGCTCGGTCATGGCCTTGGCATTGCTCGGTCATTGGTGCCCATTGCCTAGGCATTGCTCGGTCATTGGTGCCCATTGCCTAGGCAGTGACCGAGCATTGGTGCCCATGGCCTTGGCATTGCTCGGTCATTGGTGCCCATGGCCTAGGCATTGCTCGGTCATAGCCTGGCCAATGCTCGGTCATTGGTGCCCATGGCCTAGGCATTGCTCGGTCATGGCCTGGCCATTGCTCGGTCATGGCCTGGCGAATGCTCGGTCATTGGTGCCCATGGCCTAGGCATTGCTCGGTCATGGCCTGGCCATTGGTAGCCATGGCCTAGGCAGTGACCGAGCATTGGTGCCCTTGGCCTAGGCATTGCTCGGTCATTGGTGCCCATGGCCTGGCCATTGGTGCCCATGGCTTGGCCGTTGCTCGGTCATTGGTGCCCATGGCCTGGCCATTGCCACCCATGGCCTGGGCAGTGACCGAGCATTGGTGCCCATGGCCTAGGCATTGCCTGGTCATTGGTGCCCATGGCCTAGGCATTGCTCGGTCATGGCCTGGGCATTGCTCGGTCATTGGTGCCCATGGCCTGGGCATTGCTCAGTCATTGGTGCCCATGGCCTAGGCATTGCTCGGTCATGGCCTGGGCATTGCTCAGTCATTGGTGCCCATGGCCTGGGCATTGCTCGGTCATTGTTGCCCATGGCCTAGGCATTGCTCGGTCATGGCCTTGGCATTGCTCGGTCATTGGTGCCCATGGCCTGCGCATTGCTCAGTCATTGGTGCCCATTGCCTAGGCATTGCTCGGTCATTGGTGCCCATTGCCTAGGCAGTGACCGAGCATTGGTGCCCATGGCCTTGGCATTGCTCGGTCATTGGTGCCCATGGCCGAGGCATTGCTCAGTCATGGCCTGGCCAATGCTCGGTCATTGGTGCCCATGGCCTAGGCATTGCTCGGTCATGGCCTGGCCAAGGCTCGGTCATTGGTGCCCATGGCCTAGGCATTGCTCGGTCATGGCCTGGCCAATGCTCAGTCATTGGTGCCCATGGCCTAGGCATTGCTCGGTCATGGCCTGGGCATTGCTCGGTCATTGGTGCCCATGGCCTGGGCATCGCTCGGTCATTGGTGCCCATGGCCTAGGCATTACTCGGTCATGGCCTGGGCATTGCTCGGTCATTGGTGCCCATGGCCTAGGCATTACTCGGTCATGGCCTGGGCATTGCTCAGTCAATTGTGCCCATGGCCTGGGCATTGCTCGGTCATTGGTGCCCATAGCCTGGGCATTGCTCGGTCATTGGTGCCCATGGCCTAGGCATTGCTCGGTCATGGCCTGGGCATTGCTCGGTCATTGGTGCCCATGGCCTCGGCATTGCTCGGTCATTGGTGCCCATGGCCTAGGCATTGCTCGGTCATGGCCTTGGCATTGCTCGGTCATTGGTGCCCATGGCCTAGGCATTGCTCGGTCATTGGTGCCCATTGCCTAGGCATTGCTTGGTCATTGGTGCCCATTGCCTAGGCAGTGACCGAGCATTGGTGCCCATGGCCTTGGCATTGCTTGGTCATTGGTGCCCATGGCCTAGGCATTGCTCGGTCATGGCCTGGCCAATGCTCGGTCATTGGTGCCCATGGCCTAGGCATTGCTCGGTCATGGCCTGGCCATTGCTCGGTCATGGTCTGGCGAATGCTCGGTCATTGGTGCCCATGGCCTAGGTATTGCTCGGTCATGGCCTGGGCATTGCTCGGTCATTGGTGCCCATGGCCTGGGCATTGCTCGGTCATTGGTGCCCATGGCCTCGGCATTGCTCGGTCACGGCCTTGGCATTGCTCGGTCATTGGTGCCCATTGCCTAGGCATTGCTCGGTCATTGGTGCCCATTGCCTAGGCAGTGACCGAGCATTGGTGCCCATGGACTTGGCATTGCTCGGTCATTGGTGCCCATGGCCTAGGCATTGCTCGGTCATGGCCTGGCCAATGCTCGGTCATTGGTGCCCATGGCCTAGGCATTGCTCGGTCAAGGCCTGGCCATTGCTCGGTCATGGCCTGGCGAATGCTCGGTCATTGGTGCCCATGGCCTAGGCATTGCTCGGTCATGGCCTGGCCAATGCTCGGCCATTGGTGCCCATGGCCTGGGCAATGCTCGGTCATGGCCTGGCCAATGCTCGGCCATTGGTAGCCATGGCCTAGGCAGTGACCGAGCATTGGTGCCCTTGGCCTAGGCATTGCTCGGTCATTGGTGCCCATGGCCTGGCCATTGGTGCCCATGGCCTGGCCATTGCTCGGTCATTGGTGCCCATGGCCTGGCCATTGCCACCCATGGCCTGGGCAGTGACCGAGCATTGGTGCCCATGGCCTAGGCATTGCCTGGTCATTGGTGCCCATGGCCTAGGCATTGCTCGGTCATGGCCTGGGCATTGCTCGGTCATTGGTGCCCATGGCCTGGGCATTGCTCCGTCATTGGTGCCCATGGCCTAGGCATTGCTCGGTCATGGCCTGGGCATTGCTCAGTCATTGGTGCCCATGGCCTGGGCAATGCTCGGTCATTGGTGCCCATGGCCTAGGCATTGCTCGGTCATGGCCTTGGCATTGCTCGGTCATTGGTGCCCATGGCCTGGCCATTGCTTAGTCATTGGCGCCCATTGCCTAGGCATTGCTCGGTCATTGGTGCCCATTGCCTAGGCAGTGACCGAGCATTGGTGCCCATGGCCTTGGCATTGCTCGGTCATTGGTGCCCATGGCCGAGGCATTGCTCAGTCATGGCCTGGCCAATCTCGGTCATTGGTGCCCATGGCCTAGGCATTGCTCGGTCATGGCCTGGCCAAGGCTCGGTCATTGGTGCCCATGGCCTAGGCATTGCTCGGTCATGGCCTGGCCAATGCTCAGTCATTGGTGCCCATGGCCTAGGCATTGCTCGGTCATGGCCTGGGCATTGCTCGGTCATTGGTGCCCATGGCCAGGGCATTGCTCGGTCATTGGTGCCCATGGCCTAGGCATTGCTCGGTCATGGCCTGGGCATTGCTCAGTCATTGGTGCCCATGGCCTGGGCAATGCTCGGTCATTGGTGCCCATGGCCTAGGCATTGCTCGGTCATGGCCTTGGCATTGCTCGGTCATTGGTGCCCATGGCCTGGGCATTGCTTAGTCATTGGCGCCCATTGCCTAGGCATTGCTCGGTCATTGGTGCCCATTGCCTAGGCAGTGACCGAGCATTGGTGCCCATGGCCTTGGCATTGCTCGGTCATTGGTGCCCATGGCCGAGGCATTGCTCAGTCATGGCCTGGCCAATCTCGGTCATTGGTGCCCATGGCCTAGGCATTGCTCGGTCATGGCCTGGCCAAGGCTCGGTCATTGGTGCCCATGGCCTAGGCATTGCTCGGTCATGGCCTGGCCAATGCTCAGTCATTGGTGCCCATGGCCTAGGCATTGCTCGGTCATGGCCTGGGCATTGCTCGGTCATTGGTGCCCATGGCTTGGGCATTGCTCGGTCATTGGTGCCCATGGCCTAGGCATTGCTCGGTCATGGCCTGGGCATTGCTCAGTCATTGGTGCCCATGGCCTGGGCATTGCTCGGTCATTGGTGCCCATAGCCTGGGCATTGCTCGGTCATTGGTGCCCATGGCCTAGGCATTGCTCGGTCATGGCCTGGGCATTGCTCGGTCATTGGTGCCCATGGCCTGGGCATTGCTCGGTCATTGGTGCCCATGGCCTAGGCATTGCTCGGTCATGGCCTTGGCATTGCTCGGTCATTGGTGCCCATGGCCTAGGCATTGCTCGGTCATTGGTGCCCATTGCCTAGGCATTGCTCCGTCATTGGTGCCCATTGCCTAGGCAGTGACCGAGCATTGGTGCCCATGGCCTTGGCATTGCTTGGTCATTGGTGCCCATGGCCTACGCATTGCTCGGTCATGGCCTGGCCAATGCTCGGTCATTGGTGCCCATGGCCTAGGCATTGCTCGGTCATGGCCTGGCCATTGCTCGGTCATGGTCTGGCGAATGCTCGGTCATTGGTGCCCATGGCCTAGGCATTGCTCGGTCATGGCCTGGCTAATGCTCGGCCATTAGTGCCCATGGCCTGGGCAATGCTCGGTCATGGCCTGGCCAATGCTCGGCCATTGGTAGCCATGGCCTAGGCAGTGACCGAGCATTGGTGCCCTTGGCCTAGGCATTGCTCGGTCATTGGTGCCCATGGCCTGGCCATTGCCACCCATGGCCTGGGCAGTGACCGAGCATTGGTGCCCATGGCCTAGGCATTGCTCGGTCATGGCCTGGGCATTGCTCGGTCATTGGTGCCCATGGCCTGGGCATTGCTCGGTCATTGGTGCCCATGGCCTCGGCATTGCTCGGTCATGGCCTTGGCATTGCTCGGTCTTTGGTGCCCATTGCCTAGGCATTGCTCGGTCATTGGTGCCCATTGCCTAGGCTGTGACCGAGCATTGGTGCCCATGGCCTTGGCATTGCTCGGTCATTGGTGCCCATGGCCTAGGCATTGCTCGGTCATGGCCTGGCCAATGCTCGGTCATTGGTGCCCATGGCCTAGGCATTGCTCGGTCATGGCCTGGCCATTGCTCGGTCATGGCCTGGCGATTGCTCGGTCATTGGTGCCCATGGCCTAGGCATTGCTCGGTCATGGCCTGGCCAATGCTCGGCCATTGGTGCCCATGGCC
>CM055312.2:45496201-45501201 GCA_029255685.2 Silene conica | reverse complement strand
AAGGGACCAAAGGAGTTGGTTTCCGAATTTGTACTCTTATTATTTCTTTTCTAGGATAAGGCCATACTAGGAATTTATCGTTTGCTTTATTTTGTTTTAATATGTTGCATGCATAGCCAAATCGCCATTAACATGTCATGCATATCGAGTATCGGGTCTTCAACGTATCATTTCATTATCGATAATTCACCTAATTAGTTCACTTAAAAGGAGATAGATAATAATTGATAAGATCTCTTACGTTTAAAATATTGAGACTTAGCCTTACCAAAGAGTATGGACCCATGAATCCCTTCTTCACAAACATGTAGGCTCGGCTAAACCAGGGTACTAAAATTGTCACGTTGGGTAAGTGGGGTAATGAGGATTACACCTTGAAATTTGGTCGATCTCAACGAAAGTATTCGTAACCGTAGTTGCAATAAGTTCGGGCTAAAGATAATTTTAAGAAAATTGTCGACCGAGAGTTCTAAGAGTAGAACCGATTAAAGGGTTAATCCACCAAATTATACCTATACGGGTTGAATCGGCTACACCGTGCCCGCATTAGTATGGGTTTGGGTCTCGGGATAGTTTACTTAATTGTGTAAGAGATCGTTAAGTAAATTCTTAACTTGTTTAAAATGTTTAACAAGTATTAAAATGATGAACGTTAATTTTCCTTCGTTTCCGTTTTTGTAGTTATTTTATCGCAATGGATTCATTCAACCCTATCACTATTGATTCTTGTCATAATATTTTCGACGATATTTGCAACCAAAACAACATTGATACTACTAGAGAAGTTCATTTCGGAACGGGTCCGGATGGCAGTATTAACTTCATTTCTTCTCTCCCACCTCCCAAAGGTCCATTTCTTGACACGGCTTATATAGATGAGCTAAATGAAGAATTGGACGCCTTATACTTGAAGGAAAGAGCTTATGATGAAGCTAGTGGGAGTTCTAGCAAGAAAAGTCTTGCAAAGAATAAGAAGAAGAAGAGAAAGTTAGAAAAAGGGCGATGCCACTATTGTAGTGTCATGGGCCATTGGAGAAGGAATTGCCCCAAGTACTTACGTCATATCCAAGAAGGTCTTGTGATTCCGTTAGGTAATTCCAAATCTGAAATTTTTGTTATTGACATTAATTTTACATCCAACACATCTTGGGTATTGGATACCGGATTTGGTTCTCACCTTTGTAATCGTTTGCAGGGTTTAAGAGAAGTGGAGAAGGTGGACAAGGGTGATATGGATCTCCGACTTGGAAATGGAGCTCGGGTAGCGGCCACTTCTAAAGGAAATTGCACTCTTACCTTGACGAGTGGATACGAGCTAAAACTTAATAATTGTTATTTTGTACCGTCTCTTTCCAAAAACATTATTTCTGTTGCAATGTTAGACATTGAGGGATATAATTTTTCCATTAAAGACAATTGTTGTGTAATTTCTAAGAATGACATGGTAGTTGGCCGTGCCAATTCAATTAATGGAATCTATGTTTTGGAAACTTCCGACTCGTCTAATAATGTCTACAACGTTAATAACAAAAGGATTAAAACAAGTGATCCAAATGAATCATATGTTTGGCATTGTCGACTTGGTCACATAAATGAGAATCGCATTAAAAGATTGGTAAAGACCAACATAATTAAACCATTCGAATATGAATCTTATGGTACATGCGAAGCTTGTCTTCTAGGAAAGATGACTCGTAACCCCTTTAGTGGTAAAGGGACACGAGCCAGTGAACTATTGGGACTAATACATACGGATGTATGCGGACCACTATCTATCACCGCTAGAGGCAATTATGACTATTTCATCACCTTCACTGATGATTTAAGTAGGTATGGGTATATCTACTTAATGAAACATAAGAGTGAAGCTTTTACGAAATTTAAAGAATTTCAGAATGAAGTAGAGAACCAACTCGACAGGAAGATTAAAACATTACGATCCGATCGTGGTAGAGAATATCTTAGTAATGAATTTGATTCACGTCTTAAGGAGTGTGGCATTGTGTCACAACTTTCACCTCCAGGAACACCACAACTTAATGGTGTGGCAGAAAGGAGGAATCGAACCTTATTGGATATGGTCCGATCAATGATGAGCCAAACTGATTTACCTAATTCATTTTGGGGATTTGCGATCCTCACAGCCATCAAATCGTTGAACAATAGTCCAACGAAAGCGACCGATAAGACTCCATATGAGATGTGGAAAGGAAAGGTTCCTAACTTATCCTACATGAAGATATGGGGGTGCGATGCTTATGTCAAATCTAAAAACGATGACAAACTCGCACCAAGATCCGAAAAATGCATATTTGTTGGTTATCCAACCACCTCACGTGGCTACCACTTCTACAAACCTCATCAAAAAAAAGAGTTTGTGTCTTCTGAGGCTGTCTTCTTAGAAAATGAGTTTATTTCTAAGAGACAGAGTGGGAGAAATTTTGAACTTAATGAAGTTCGAGAAGTTCAAGAGCCACAAACTGAAGCTGAGACAAATGAAGATGTTCCTTCTTCATCCACTTCGGTACCTATTCCACCCAGGAGGTCGAGTAGGGTCCCACATCAACCTGATAGGTATGTTGGACTAATTGAGGAAGATGGTAGCTTAGACATATTACTTTTGGAAAGTGATGAGCCTACCACTTACAAAGCTGCAATCTCTAGTCCCGACTCCGCCAAATGGCAAGAGGCCATGGCATCCGAGATGGATTCTATGCATCAAAACCAAGTATGGGACTTGGTAGACTTGACAAAGGAGATGAGACCTCTCCAATGCAAGTGGATCTTCAAAGTGAAGAATGGCATAGAAGGACATGATGATGTCTATAAAGCTAGGCTAGTAGCTAAGGGTTTTTCCCAAGTCCAAGGTCTTCATTATGATGAAACCTTTGCTCCAGTAGCCATGCTAAGATCCACTAGGATAATGTCAGCGATTGCCGCATTTCATGATTATGAAGTGTG
Source organism: Silene conica (assembly GCA_029255685.2). Taxonomy (NCBI): domain Eukaryota; kingdom Viridiplantae; phylum Streptophyta; class Magnoliopsida; order Caryophyllales; family Caryophyllaceae; genus Silene; species Silene conica. The sequence goes on along the minus strand of CM055312.2, from coordinate 45,498,240 downwards.
GCAAATGGACGTCAAAACCGCCTTCTTAAATGGGCATTTAAAGGAGGATGTGTATATGATACAACCTGAGGGTTTTGAAGATCCTAAAAATCCTAACAAGGTATGCAAGCTTAAGAGATCCATCTATGGTCTTAAGCAAGCATCGAGGAGTTGGAATCATCGCTTCAATGAAGTCATAAAAGAAAATGGTTTCACTCGAAGTGTCGAGGAACCCTGTCTATATATGAAATTCAGTGGGAGCAAAGTTGTATTCCTAATCTTGTATGTGGATGACATACTACTCATTGGAAATGATGTTCCAATGCTTTCATCAGTGAAAGGATGGCTAGGTAACCATTTTCAGATGAAAGATCTAGGAAATGCACAATGCATATTAGGTATCCGGATCTATAGAGATAGATCCAAGAGGATATTGGCACTAAGTCAAGAACCTTATATCGATAAGTTTCTTCGACGGTTCAGCATGGGAAATTCCAAGAGAGGGTTTATCCCCATGGGAAGTGGCATTATATTGAAGAAGTCTCAATCGCCCACAGAACCCAAAGATGTTGAACGCATGAAAATGATCCCTTATGCTTCCGCCGTGGGATCTATCATGTACGCCATGATATGCACTCGTCCTGATGTCTCGTATGCCTTGAGCATGACTAGTAGATATCAAGCAAATCCAGGTGAAAGTCACTAGATTGCTGTCAAGAACATCCTTAAGTACTTAAGCAGAACTAAGGATTCATACTTAGTGTTTGGAGGGGAAGAAGACTTGTGTGTAAAGGGTTACACAGATGCAAGCTTCCAAACAGATAAAGACGATTTTAAATCCCAGGCTGGATTTTTCTTTATCTTGAATGGTGGTGCCATTAGTTGGAAGAGCTTCAAAGAACCAGTCGTTGCGGATTCTACAACGGAAGCAGATTATATTGCAGCATCAGAAGCTGCTAAGGAGGCAGTATGGATAAGGCAATTTATCGAGGGACTAAGGGTAGTTCCAAATGCTGAAGATCCTATCACCCTGTACTGTGATAACAGTGGTGCTGTCTTTCAGGCTAAAGAGTCGAAGTCTAGTAATAAATCTAGACATGTACCAAGAAAATATCATGTAATTCGGGATTTCATTGATAGGAAGGAAATAGCGATTTGTAAGGTTGGGACAGACGATAATGTGGCTGATCCTTTAACCAAACCCTTGTCGCAAGCTAAGCATAATTCTCATGCTCGTTCTATGGGTCTTAAGAGTTTACCCAATGTGTAACCGATTATACGATATGAAATGAAAAATGTTGTTTTTACGTTCATATAAGATAATCTCGTTCATCATTTAAAGTTTTATACAACTTGTTTATTTTATATATACTTTGTTAAATCCAAACAGGATTGTAAGACAATTGTTGAACCCTGTAAAAGTGAACTGGATTAACTTAGTATTGCCCCTAGTCACTTATATGAGGTGACGTCTCGAAGTGACTAGATTATGATGCGATTGATGGTGAGTTCTGACACCATAGAGTCATAAGGGATGACTAGTCGATCATATAGACAAACTGTAAAGTACACTTGTGTCGGGCAGTGACCGCTTATAGAGTTCTTTAGAATTCAATGGAGCCTGGTCGTGGCAAGAGCTGCTATATATATTCTTATGAGTCGATTCTTTGACTAGAGACTGGTTGCTCTAGAGGTGACATTATTCAGAATGACTTTAATTTATATTCTACGATCTTCCGTAAAAGGGGTCAAATGGATATACTTTGGGTCACAATGGATGATGTTGACCAAGGAGGACAGTTGGAAAGGAATTGTTCTGCCCCTTGTCAGGGTTATCTTAAATCTCAAGGCCACTCGAGGAGTAGTGAACTGGAAATGCGTGGCCACGCTCGGAGACTATCTATGGTAGATAATTCCGGTCTACACTCCATATCGAGAAAAACCACTATTGATTTTATCACGTGCAAGTACGACCTGTAAGACACCTTGCATTGAGTGGGAGATGATGTAATAGAACAAGAGAATCGGTGATCCATACTTGTGAGGACAAGTGGGAGATT